>OY856411.1:28977500-29320000 GCA_963693085.1 Alisma plantago-aquatica
GGGTAATTGCTTTAAATAAATATAAAAAAATAAGTTTCGGCTATGAGAGTTATCCCAATAAATCTCAAAAATTAGATATAAGATGGGAAAGTTATTAATAAGTTTCCCCCATGTTTCTTAGCAAAAGGTTTCTCGTATAAGCCTATAGAAAATCAGGAAGGATGAGGAACCTACTTGTATTAATTAACCATAGCTTCCTTTGTTTAAAGAAAGAGAAAAGGATATCTAAATATACGCTTTTGACACCAAATTTGGCAAAATATAATATTATAGAACTATGGAGAAAGTATCAAATTTTGACGCCAATTGGAGTATAGAGCATAGAGCAATATGATTTACTTAAGTTCTCTATAATCTAGATTCACATATAGATCCATGTGATACAAAATATGAAAAAGGGGTATTTCGTGCCCATGGTAAATACCCAACATTATTTTTTAGATGATAGATTTTCCAAATCTAAATCTATGGAAGAAAATCCAGAATACTCTTTGATCCATGTAATTAATTATGTAATTTTTATAAAACTACTAAAAGGCGAGTTGTTTTGGTCCTTTAAAAAGGCAAGTTTAACGTACCTAAAGTAATCATTTGGATCCAAACTCTCACCTAATTGAGTATAAGATCAATAGAAAGGTTTTCCCATGTTTTTATAGAAAAAGGAGTTAGAAAGAGAGGGAGATAATTATATCCCCAATCGGGAGTTTTATCAAAAGTAAATACAAGTAGAAAGGCATTCGTTCGCATGGAGGTTTTCTCCTCCTCGATGAGCAAATATTTTGAAGTCACAAATGATGTTCCTTTGCCATATAAGGTCACTTATTTCCTCTATCCATGGGACACAACAACACTGAGTCCCCAGTTGCCCAAGAAATAGCAGACCAACTCTCAAACTCACGCCTACAAGGATTGTCTTCCTAGAGAAGAGGACCCCATCTACACAAGGCAAGGGGCTAGCAAGCCCACCAGGAACCATGTGAAACTGCTCCACCCTCTCTGAGATGTCAAGGTAAACCTCATGTCGTGTCTACACCTTCATATTTATAAACGTAGACGACTTGATATCAAGGTTTTCCCTACTTGTTCTCGACCATCTCTGGCCGCAAGTAGAGCTTACTCAGGTTCGACGAGGATAGGTGGAGTCTTTTCGATCCCCTCTAGGGCTTCGTGGCCTGGGAATATGTGAGGACAAGTCAAAGTTGTCACACCTAGGGCTGCAGTATGACCCCGTCGCATAGTAAGGGGAAACACAGAGTCAAAAGACCAGGACACCCTGGTTTGAGTACGTAAGATGTAGGGGTCTGGCGATCTTTCTCTCCTGAACCGTGCTTCCTTAAGTGATAATTAGAAAGGGATTTTGCTGACGCATTAGCATACATTGGTCTAAAAGGTTTAAAATTATTTTAGTTACAATAATAGAGCGGTAGATACGATGGTAGGATCATATATATATAATTTATCATAAATATAATAGGAATACAAATAAAATTGATTCAATTTGTAATTTTCATCATAGATCCAAAAGTAGGGCTAATACGTAGCTAAGAAATGAATAGTAGGCTTTTGGGCCGTATCATAATTTGATATTTTGGAACCCTATGATGATTATGATGCTTACTTGGGGTTTCTAGATCAACAGTCTTATATATGATGTCGAAACCAAAGAATCTACCTTATGATAATTCTAATGCATATGATCTAATTAAAATGTTGACAATAACCTAATAGGTCAATCAGATGAGAATCTAAGTCCTTAATGAATGTTGGATAATGATGATCATCATTAAAGGTTCTAGATCATGAATATGATAATTAGTGTTTAGAACCTAATCTGCTTTGTCATTAAGATATTGAGTTGCATAATCAGTTGTAGATCTCGAAATGATCTAAAATGCCTAACTTGATAATCAAGGTTTCACCTAATACTGTATAGGAATTATAACACAAATCTAGGGTATTAGAGTTTGTACCCTTATTCCTTATCCTAAACTTGAAATAGTATTAAACCCCACTTTAGGACATATGCTATATTAAGTATGTTTTTTAATATGAATAGTGTCGCCTTAGGGTATACATACATGAAAATAATGTTGGTTGACTATGTTGAATGCTTGGATGGATGGAAATATGCTTAAAGCACGTGTTGTGTGGATTATGTATCAAAGAAAAGGTCTATGGTTATGCCTAAGAATACTCGCCTTATTGAATTTTGTGGTTTTCCAAAATTTCCCGAATGGATTGCAATTAAACTACTAGGTTGTTTACTTACTTCTTGCAATCTATGAGGCCCATATTAGTATCACTTTATAAAAACATAACTTTCTTAAGCCCACGACATCATCTCTGAATACATGCATGCACAAAATTTATGGAGATTGCACCCACTGAGTAGGTATTCCATTGAAATACTCCCAGTGATTGAGTTTGATATTATGAATACCCCCAACAAGTGGGTATGATTAGAGATTACCCCCAATGGGTGGCTACATCGTTAAAAATACTACTAGAGAGTGAGTATGATATTACGAATACCTGAGTGAGTGGGTATAACAAAAAAAACTGAACAAATAAGGGTTGAGAAGTTATGACAAAAAACTGCAAGTTTGATTATTTAATAATAATTGCTACTGTGGGTTTTTATGTTGTTACATTTACATGTAAATCTTTTGTTTTCCCCACATACTCTGTATATTTTGAAATATTTATTGCATTTTTGTTTCACACAATTTTAAGAGAATGTCATATGTAGAGATATCAAGACATGATGAATCGGATGAAAACAAATGAAGATATTAAAGCTAAGTAAAGGAGGATTAGTTAGATACTTCTTCTTATATGTATGAGTACTATGTTGGAAATTCATTTAATTCCTTAGAGAAGCATCTCGTAAACAATATTTGAATTAATGGAAATTATTTGCTAAAATATGGATCTTGGTAATTTTAGGTAATCATTCTCAACTTTAAGGTCCTACCTTAGTTGGGGAATGCTGAAAAGTAAGATCATTACATTTTCCATTAGAGCCCCAAGGTTTTCAAATAATATTTAAGATTTTATAATTTTCTAATAATTTGTATAAATATAAGACAAATTATTAAGATATTGCCTGATGGTAATGGTGTTTACAATGGATTATGGTTTGGGGGCAGGCAATATTTTCCTCCGCACCATTAAGCTGGTATATGAGGACTCCCTTATCCAACATGATATCATCCTGGATAGAACCTAGGTTTTACCTAAAGTAATGTCTCATATAAGTCTTCTCATCTCAAATTTCATTGAATTCTCATATGTTGCTAAAATAAACTCTAAAAAGAACTTCCCTGCTCATCTCAAGTTAGAGTTTTTGAGAAGAAGTAGGATTAACTCATCCTTCACCATTTAATATAATGAGGGAATAATGATAAGGTTAAGAAAAGGGTTTTATGGGTTTTTCCTTGCAAGGGTAAAACCTAGATGGTTCTAGGGTTTGTCTACAAAAATCCTTAGTGGGTCAAGGGATATTGAAAATTCTAAGGTGCAAGGTGTAGTCCTAACCATAAACCTAATCCTAGGTAGTGGTAGTAGTGTGGTAAAATAATAACCCTACCAATAGACACCCTAAGCAATGGAATAAGTAAAGAAAAAATACAATGATTTTAGATACCCTAGTTCATCCATGCATGCAAGTATGTGGAGTAAGGCATGTATGATACATGTGAAGATTTGAATATATATGTGAAACATCAGCAATAAATGGTTACACAACAAGGGAAGTATGGAAACTATTAGTGAATCTTTTAGGGTTCGTGTCCCGACTGGGGGTGAGTCAACCCAAGAGTGGGGAAAAGATATATGAGGAAGATAAAACCCTAACCTATGAGATCAAATTGTAGTTTGGAAGCCTAATCTCCTTCTTTCAGGCACCCTAATAGGAAATGTGTCTCCATCCATGTACAAGTAGAAGGTAGTCATGCACCTAAGTGAATGTGGGTGACATCAGGTTAGAAGAGGAATCAGTTTAGGTGCCTAAAGTCTTATTATAATGCATGGTATAAGTTTAGATGATATGATCTATGTTTTACGTGATGAGATACATGGGTTATAATGACTCAGTCAGGTTTGAGAATTTGGCTTAAATTTTGAGGTTTTGACATAAGATTTGGTGATACAAGTGTGCGTGCTTCTCCTAGATAAGATAAGCTAGGCGAAGATAAGATGTGAATCTATAAGAGCCTCAATCACTTCTTAAAGAGGGACCTCTAGTGTTAGAAATAGATATAGGGTTAAGTATAGAGAGAGTGGAACCTAGATGGAGAAGGTTAGAAAGATAAACTCCAAGATATTAGAAATGTTGTGAAATATTTGTTGTGATATGTCCTAAACTAGACTACCCATGAGTGAGTATAATGAGTGGTGCACAAACTTAGGAATTATAAAAAAAATAACTTTCTATGTGAATGCATGGAATTAAGAAAAATTATGGTGTTCATGGTTGGGATTCATGTGGAGAATGATTCAACCTAAAATTCTAAATTAAAAGATGATGTGTGAGTACAATATCATTGTTCTTAGAATAGGATGTACTTTTTATTTGGACTGCGACCAAATGCTTGTTTCATCTTGTTATGAGTATGAAAGATTGGGTAAACACATGGTAAGCTTAAAAATTAACAAAAAAGAATGGATACCTAAGTTGAAATCCAATGGAATATTCTAGAGTTTGAGGTGTTACCTCACCCTTATATGAAAATGATGGATGATATCTAAGAAAACTTCATGAAAAGGTAGCTACCAAGTGAAATCAGAATAAAATTTAATTACTAAGTGGGAGAGGAATCATAAAGTAATCACTGAAAGATTAAATCATGCATTGAATGAGTTTGTACCCCAAAAATAAAATTTCGATACAAACACTAGTAATGTGAGAAACTTACCTACCAATAAATGTTGTCAATGATAATCTAGAAAAAGATATCCAAGAATGGTTTTTTCTAACCCTAAGGTTTAAAGATACTAAGAGTTAACATTCACCTTAAATATAATTTGTCTTGAATTTTGAGGACAAAATTCCTTTCAAGGAGTGGTGAATGTTAGATACTCAAATTTAGCAAGAATTCTATCAATTATGATATTTGGTTTGATTAATTATTTCCTTAATTATAATTTATGGGATAATGATATTATCCACTTGCTTTGCAAATATAAATGATATTGGCTTTTGAAATAGGTCCTTGTGGAAAAAGTTTAACAAATAAGAGATTTTGTGAACATATAAATGATATTGTCTTTTGAAATTTTTAGGTAATCGGAATATTTAATAATACACAAGTTTACAAAATATTTCAAAGTAATTCATAAGATAATTATTGTAGTATTTATCTAACCATGTTTGGAAAAACAAGTCTTGAGGCATCAAATAAAGGTATTTCTATCTTATTTTTGGAACACTTGAATATTGTGAGGAAACTAAGAAAGATTTAGAATTTGAGATAAAAATGAGTTTCCATGTGATGTGGGTAATTGTTTTAAATAAATTAATAAAGGGCAAGTGTTGGCTATGAGAGTTATCCCAATAAATCCCAAAATTAATATATAAGATGGCAAGGTTTTTAATAAGTTTTCTCTAAAGTTTCATAGCAAAAAGATTCTCTTATAAGCCTATTGTAAATTGGGACCAATGAGGGGCCCTCTTATAATAATAAAATGTAGTTTCCTATTTTTGAATACAAAAAAGTGTATCTAAGTATATGATTTTAACACCAAATATGGAACAATACAATATTAAAGGAGTATGAAGAAAGTATGTTTTTGGGAAAATTAAAGTAAAGAGGAGAGAGAACTATGATTTATGTAAGTTTTCTATAATCAAGGTTCACAAATATATATCCATGTAATGCAAATAGGAAAAGAGGGTATTTTGTGCCCACAGTAAATAGCCAAGATAATTTTTTAGATGATAGATATTCCAAATATAAAATGTTGGAAGAAAATATAGAATACTTGAATGCACTCTTTAATCCATGTAAATAATTATGTAACTTTTTAAAAACTACTAAAAAGGAAAGTTTGGAGTACCTAGAATAATAGTTTGGATACAAAATCTAACCTAATTGTGTATAAGATCAAAAGGAAGGTTTTCCTAAGTTTATAGGAGAAGGACTTAGCCAGAGGGAGATATAATTATTTCCCCAATCGGGAGTTTTATCTAAAGTAAATAAAAATAGAAATACACCTATTCACGTGGAGGTTATCTACTCATTGATCTGCAAATATTGTAGGGCCACAAACCATGTTCCTTTTCCTATATTAGGTTGCTTATATCCTATAGCTGTGGGACATAACATCGGTGAGTTCCTAGTTGCCCAAGAGACAACATACTGACTCTCAAACTCACACCCACAAAGATCATATTTCTAGAGAATAGGACCCCATCTGAATGAGGCAAGGGGGCTAGAAAGCACACCAAGAACCCCCCAAAATTGCTCCACCCTCTCTAATATCTCAAGGTAAACCTATAGCCATGTCTACACCTTCATGTTCATAAACCTAGATGACTTGATATCAATCTTTGTCCTACTTTTTCCCAACTATGTCTGACCGTCTTCAGCCACAAGTAGAGCCTACTCAGGTCTAGTGAGGAAAATTGGAGACTTCCTGGGCCCCTTTGGGTCTTGTGGCCTAGAAATTCACAAGGAAAACTGGTAGTAGTCTAGTCTAGAGTTGCAGTCTGACACCGTCGCAAGGTAAGGGGTGATTCAGAGTCAAAAGACTAGACACCCCATCTTATGTACGTAAGAAGTAGGGGTATGCCACTCCTTTCACTCATGAACCCACACTAGCTTAAGTGATAATACGAAAGGGGTTCTACTGACATGTCAGAATATCATTGGTCTAAATGGGTCAACATTGTTTTGATTATTATATTTGAATGGTAGATCCAATAGTAGTGATTCTATATATCAAATTGATTAGAAAAATGAGAGGAATACAAATAAAATGGATTAAATTCCTAATTCTCATCATAGTTCCAAAAATTGGGAAAATACCTAATTAAGTGGTAAATAATTCATAAAAACCCTCGAATTGATATTTAAAGAGTTTGAATATATTAAAAGATTTTGGGCCATATCATAATTTGATATTTTTGGTATCTATGATGATGATTTTACTTGGGGTTTCTAGATAAAAATATCAGATATGATGAAATAGAGATTCGAAAACAAATCTTCTAACTATGATAATTCTAATGCATATGATTTGATCAAAATGTTCATAATAACATAATAGGTAAATCAGATGAGAATCTAAGTGATTAATGCACTTTTGAAAATAATGATCATTATTAAAGGTTTTGGAACATCAACATGATAATTAGGTTTTAGAACCTAATCTTCTTTGTCATTTAAATCTTGAGTTGCATAATAAGATATAGTTTCTCTAAATGATCTAATATGCCTAACTTGATAATTAGGATTTCACCTAATATCTAAATAGGAATTATAACTTGAAGCTATGGAATTAGGGTTAGTACCCTTATCCTAAACTTGGACAACCCTAAACCCTTGTTTAGGACATATTCTACATTAAGTATGTTTTGAATATGATTAGTGACCCCTTGGGGTATACATGCATGTAGATAATTTTGCTTTACTATGTTGAATGCTTTGACAGTTGGAAATATGCTTAAATCACATGTCGCATGGATTTTGTATCAAAGAAAAGGTGTGTGGTTATGCCTAAGAATACTCACCTTATCAACTTCTACGGCTTTCCAAAGTTTCCCAAATGGATTGCAATTAAATTGCTTGGTTGTTTATTTACTTCCTATAATCTATAAGGCCCATAAGTGTCACTTCATATAAACATAACTTTCTCAAGACCAGAATATAATTTCTAATACATGCATGCATGGAAGTTATATAGATTACCCCCAGTGAGTGAGTATACAATAGAAATACTCCCAGTGAGTGGGTATCATATCCTGAATACTCCCACTAAGTGGGTTGATTAGAGATTACCCCTAGCGAGTGTGTAAATCATTAAAAATTCTCCCAGTGAGTGAGTATGATATTATGAATACCCCCAGTGAGTGGGTATACCACGCAGATCGAACAAATACAAGATGAGAAGTGTACGATTATGTAATAATAAATTTTCTATGGTTTTTTATGTTGTTACACTTACTGGTAAATATTTTTTTCCACAATTTCTCAATATATTTCAATATACTGACCATGTTTTTGTTTCACACTATTTAAGGTAAATGTCATATGTGGAGATATGAAGACATGAAGAACCAGATGAAAATAACTGAAGACACTAAAGCTAAGTAAAACATGATTATTTAGATACTTCTTATTATATGTATCGATCCCATTTTGGAAATAAAAAAACTCCTTAGAGGATATCTTATATACAATATATTTGAATTAATGGAAACTATATAGAATTATTTATTATTTGCTAAAATTTGGATCTTGGAAATTTTACTTAATGGATTTCAACTTTAAGGTCCTTCCTTCATTGGGGAATGATGAAAAGTGAGGGTTTCATAGTGCCCCTAATGGGCATACTCGACATAATAAAAAAATGAATCAACTAAATAAAATTACACCTTATATTTATTTTTTATACCTTAGAATAAGATTTAGAAAGAGTATTTCATTACATTAAAAAAATTCCTATCATGCCATATTACATATATATCATTATTATGCCTTTTTTAATCTACAAAATCCTTCACTAATTAAATGATAAATTATCTCTACTTTGGTTTTTATAAAAATATACTCTTGAAAAGCTTTCCAATGCTGCCTTGCATATCATGTTTGCATATCCTTGTAGAAAGATAGAAATTTATGGTAATGCTCCTTTTAAGCAATCACGGTTGGTTGTTATAAGGTCTAACACCCAGATATCAAACCATCCATTTCCATTTTACTTTTATTGTTCTCAGTACATGTGGATATATCCTTGGATCTAGTTGTTCCTTGGCCCAGATCGGTCTATTACACCCTTCATTTTTTTGTTGTTATATTGTATCCTCTACATGAACTCAAGAGAAAAATTCTATTGTATTCCTATATCCAGTGGGACCATCTTGTCGTTCCTCTTCTCCTCATCCTTGGGCAAGTTTTTATCCTAATCCAAAGTTGAAGGGTGACTCTCCCCAGGTTGCCCCTTATTGCAAAGTGCATGTGTTGTTGTTTCACTATAGAGTGTCATAGTGTTTTAGGAGAGTTGAATCTCATAGTCCTCCTTTTTCAGTTTCAACCACCTCTTATAATGCATGGGCCCACTACCCAAGTCTCTTAGTAAGGTTTCAAGAATGACAACTGGACACATAAACCACCACTAGCCTTAACTACATGCTTTATCCTCACTCACGTGCAAGATAAGATAAATTTCTCGACAAGTCACCCATCCCAGTACTTCTCTGGGTTGAACAGGCTTGACCACAAAGTTTTTTAGTGATGGGATCCTTGAAAAGGAGGTTCACCTTAGTCATATGGGAAGTCCAATCATTTCTGATAAGATCATTTTATCTCAGACCTCAACACCTAGGACGTTACAATCTCCTGCATTTAGACTCTTGACCTCCTCATTAAGGCTCAACTATAAGGCCTCATAATATTTTCCCATTTCAATGCAGACCTAGAATGACCCATGGGCACCCATCTCCCAATCATGGAATACCAATACAAGGGTGGTTACATCACCATAGACAACCCTTTACATGATGCCTGGACCATACAACTCAAGACTGGAATACCACATGCCAATCTATGCCCCATCTACTGGAGGGGAATTGGCTTTGATACCATTTGTAACGCATGGGCCCACTAACCAAGGATCTTAGTAAGGTTTTAGGAATAACGAATGGCCCAACAGTCCACGACTAGGCTTAACTGTGCACTTTGTCACTCACATGCAAGTCATGATAAACTTCTCGTCTGGTCACCCATTTTAGTACTACTCTGGGATAAGCACACTTAACCACAAAGTTCTTTAGTGTTGGGCTCCTTAAAAAGGAGGTACACCTTGGTGATATGAGTAGTCCAATCATTCCATGTAAGATCATTTTATCTGAGGCCTCAAGACCTGGGATGTTACACCTCTCTTAAAAAATAGTTTTACTTATGGTATAATGTTCACAGACTTAGAATATCATTTCCTCCATTTTCGTGCCATGTTTCTTATGAGTGATAAGATATAACTATTTTTGGGTCTCCATCTAACCCTCAACTCTCTTTCTCTATCAATCTATTTATCCAAACTTCACCTCTCTCAGTTGTTTGCCTCATAAACCCCATTTCAATCATCCTTAGGTAGGAGAAAATCCTCTGAAAGATCATAGTATCAAGGGAGCTTTCTTCCTCCTGATCCTAATTGAACTGGGAGCCTTAGTGTTAAGTAATAGTCCCATTTTGGGTTCATGAAGGTTGTAGAGACCTTACATCATCTTTGATTGGGTAGTGAACAACTTTGTTATTGGATTGTAATTCAAAGGGGATTATTATCCATCTAAGTCCTCATGGAACATGCACTATATGTATTTCTACTTCCAGTAGAGGTGAGGGACAACAACCTAAACCCTCAATGGTTTAGGAATGAACCACTCCTCTTTTTTTGAGTGACTTGTTGGTTTAAGTGGTTTGGATGGTTCAAGTTAAATAAGAAACATTTTCTCACCCATTCAAAGCTTTCCTTTCCAATCAAGACCAAATTTTATTGAATATTGACATATCATTCTGCTGCTACTATTAAAATTAAAACGTACCTCTCCTTTGTGATATTCAGTAAAAACTCCCAAATTACTATACTCTAGCTATTTGTTATTGTATTTCTTCATCTTAGAATATTCTTAAGCTGAAAGACTATATCAATTCCAAATTTCATCAAAATTTGAGCATTAATATACTTCAAAAAGTTCTGAAAATTATATCCAAATTTTATGAAAACCTACACACTACTCAAACTTCTTAAAATATTTTTTCATCTTGCATCCAAACATAACTACAATTGGATAGAGATTTTGCTCAACATATAAATAAAATATAAATTAAATTGGATCAAAAGCATGATCACAAGGATGTCAACTTTAAATTTTCCCTCAGGATTCCACTAAGACTCAAATTTAGGTGAATGATATTGTACTCAAACATATTTGGATATCAACCTATCTGAGTGTCATCAATACCATTATAATTCACTTATCTAGGTTCTTAATATTGGGGTGAGACAACTCCAAAAATATATTTCACAATATATTTTGGTGCCACTTCTGAAAAGTTAGATCATGTTATCATACTATGCTTGATTGGGAATTATAAGAATATGATACATTACTTTTATTTCCTACATATAGCTTGTGTGTTATTGGTATCTTTAAAAAGATTAGTTATGGATGGGTCTTTTCATTTACAAATTGGGTACAGTAGTAAATTATGTATATACTTCAAGCTTATGAATATACAAAATGAACAAAAAATGTACTTATACTTTATCAGTTTATCCTTCAGACAAACATTTTATAACATACTAAAAAAACATTTTCTAATATTTGTGGAATGTTGGCCCATATTACATGCTATAGTTTCTGTCAAAATAGAGCAAAAACTATGTCATACATGGTTTTTTGGTAGAACTTCTAGGGTATTATATTATATTGTAGTGAAAAAGAAATTTTTAGGCTCTGCACAATGTGATTGCATAAAGAGTAAGAAATATATATAGAATGGCAACAAATTCTTCATGTTAGAGAACACTGTTGTAAGTTTGAAGTAGTGTACTCCACAAAATTTTCATCAAAACCAACAATTTTATCCTCACAAAAAAATCTCGCTTAAGTGGAAACTTATAACAATGAGATGACAACCTTTTTCTGACCCCAGTTTACATTTCTTATCCTGAAATGGGAGTTTTAATGTCAAACTCTCACTATTGTTTGCTTAGAGTTTCTCTGAATTGATGGTCCTTTATGATCCAAAGATAAAGATGTCATTAAGAAAATCCTAAAGAGCACAATATGTGCACACTCTTATTTAGGAGAATCATCATTAGGAACACTCTAATTAAGTGATCTTGCATCAAACTATTGCTAGGATGAGTCAAAACATGGAAGTATTTCCAGATCGCATGTCATGGTGAAACTATAGGTTGGCGGTGCTAGTTTCTACTTACAAGTCAATAGCAATCTGGTGTGCTATAGAATTAAGACTCACAAACCCAAGTAAGGAGTCATAGGGCCAATATAAGAAGTAACATATCCCAATATTAATTGATAAATGGGTCAACTTATGGTACTTTTAGACCAGAGGATTTAAAACCTTGAACTAGAAAAAACTTGTGCGCATGTGTTTGATTGAGAAACCAATACCTGATTTAATACTAGACATTTGATGTTCACAAAGATTCTATGAAATAAGAACACAAAATTTTTGAGTCCATCCTAGAAACCACTGAATGATAGTGTGAATATACTCATCGATACCAACACTCCTCTAGCCACTAGTACAAACTACAACTTTTAGAGAGTTCTACAAAAACAACTTTTATGTATATATATACATATATATATAGGCTAAATAATTGTGTACTCGAGTACATGTAGCTTACATGTACCCACCTTCATTTATGGTGATTGTAAAATTATAATGAATAATATAACCTTATGGATGTAAGTTACATGTAAGAGCACTTAATAATAAACATAGAATAATAAAATTTTGCTTGGATGAGTCAAAAATTTAATTGTCGGTACATGTAAGTTACATGTACCGGCCGGTACATACTTCCTAACCTCATATATATATATATATATATATATTTATATTTATATATATATATGAGTATATATATGTGTGTGGGTGTCTGTCTGTGTGTGTGTATGATTGAATTTAAATTTTCAAAAGTATCCTTAAAATTTTGCATAGAAGAAAAATACCTCTCACCTCTCCCTTTCAACCCCTAATGCCAGAATTTCCAATGCGTCAAGTATATTAAGCATCACTATCTAGGTTAAATGTAATTTAATCCAATTTTGGAAATAGCAATCTTTTGCTAACATATATGGTTCTTCCACCGTCGAATAGTATAGTTTTCTCCATCATTTCAAACTTATGATAAACATGCAAGGAATGATACCCTCCTTATTGTTCCTTCCATTTTTCTTGATTTATTCCATTTGGTCTTTTTTTCACATTATCAGTTGCACATGGAACAAACTATATCTGAGATAGGTAAATTTATCACATTTTTGTCTTTTTCTAATTTATGTGATCTAGTAACAATATATAATGTATGCATCATTCATTCATTTTCCTAATGAATGGTCTTTATCTGACCTTGATAACATTTTATCAATAATATTAATAAATTAGTCATATCATTGTTTTTCAAAGCTAACTATAAGGTGAAGATATGGTTCTTTGTATCACAATATTCTCAAAGACAATCCGATCTCTTCATTCCAATACTTTGCTAATATATATAGTTCCTAAAATATTTATAAAATTTACTAATATGTATATTTACTATCTACCTTGTGGAAGAAAATATAAACTCTATATAAAGTAAATTTGAAAAAAATTGTACAAGTAGTTGACTCCACAGAATAAACACCTTGTCATCTAGTATAAGTAGTGGATTTTTTAGACACCATGTTTGTAATCCTTTCTATTTAATTTGGCTTCAATGTATTGAGATGTAGTTCTATAAAAATAAAAACTATACAAGGAATGGTATTATCACCTTTTTTCACAAGTGTACATAATTTAATCTCTTACAAAATGCCCCTCACTCAACATTATAATATAGTACTTAATTTTCAAAATATTACTATATGTATATTACTCTCATGATAAATTTTGTCATACATGAACAAGTCTCTTTGGAAACCCAATTTCTTCCTAACAAATTATTCCTACATCAATTTGAATAGTGATCATTCGAAAGCCTAATATTCACCATAATTTTCAACTATTGGCGTGAATCACATTTTTTATTAGTCTATACTTACCATTTTATTTTCATCATTTATGATTTGAAATGTTATAAACAATGACTTTTTCAAATTCTATTTACATCGTTCTTCTTTCATATATGCACTCAACATGTGTTCCTTAAAGAGATATGCATAATGACACTGATTGTAGAAGTATATGGTATGAGAACATTGGGTAAAAGATTTTCTCAACTGTAATATAACACTTCCTCTCCTCTTCTCATATAAAGTTCTCAATTATTCTTTGTTGAATGAATCTTAATTTAAGGGACCATTTAGTAATGGAGTATGAACTCATTGGTCAAACATGATGGACATGCCTGCAAGTGATAGTGAAATATGTTGCATCATTTATTGAGAGTGAGTTTAGAAAAATGTTAAAGCTACTTCTCCATTGTATACAAGTTTTTCACATTACAAACATCGATAATACAATACAACATCAATGTTTGTGCTTTGAGTGAAAAAAATTGTGCTTCCTATACAAAAAAGACAATGTAGATGTTTCTAAAATTGAGTTTTCCCATATGCTTATTCAATTATACTAGAATAATAGAGAGAGTGCAATAAAATATGGATTTTGGTATATCTTACTCTATTACTACTTAATGGGAGTTTGGAATGAGAAAGTATACAATGATGGTAGGTAGTAATTTAAAAATGAATAATATAAACACTTAGTGGTTGCTTGTTCTTAAACACAAAGACAAACAATAGAACTAATAGATGATATTATGTTTCTGTAGTATATGTGTGCAACCTTCTCCTCATATTCAAACTCATTGTCATGTAAATGAGGATCTTTGATATGATTGTATAGGAATTATGGATGCAAAATATTCATTTTCTATCTTCAACACTGTAACATACCAAAACTTAGATATATTATCTTTTAACCATTTTTCTAAGATTTTCCTTTCCTTCTATCCTTTTTGCCCTTTAAGTTTAATTTGTTGAAGTAATAGTGGTTTGGTGAACATTTGTTCATTATTATCGCCAGCATATAGGTTTATGCACAAATACCTCAGTAAATATTTTTAATAAGGGTCTAATATGCAAATTTACCACTCATGTGACATATTAATAAAATATATTAGTTCTAGATCTTTCCTTAGCCTTTTGGAGCAAGGAAGAGAAAAAGGAATGAACAATGATGCTTTAATCATTCTAATGTGATATTGAATTATTTAATATGTTAAATATTGGAAATATTGAATAATGGACTAAAACTCATAAAGGGAAGTCTAATTGGTTAAAGGGAAGTTGAGATTCATTTTCCTTGGGTTTGGTTTGTCTTGGAGGCCAAGTTTCATAATTTTGGGATGATAGAAAACTTTATTGATTTTATTTTGAAAAGAAAAGATGAGTTTTCCTCAAAATATGAAATAAAATACTTAATGAATCCAAAAGTGAATAATAATGTTGGATTCATGATCTACATTTAAAAATAGACTTTGAGTGAATTTTCATCCAATTTGGATAATCTTTAATATTCATGTTAAATCAGGAGAGAGAAAGTGTGTAGAACCTTCAAAATATTAATTAACTATACAAACAATTTCAACATGTAAAATTGATGGCAAATTTGTATCCAAGATACTTAATGTGACTTGTGCTTGAAGTTTCATTAATTTTAGAGAATCTTATGACTATTAATGATGGAGGAAAGGGAAAATAGGTTTTGATTTATTTAACGTAATAAAAGTTTTCAAAAGTCAAATCTAATTGCATATTTGGATTTCTTATATCAAAAATAGGTTGGGTGTCAAATTTCATTTAATTTGGGGCTCGTTTTCACCCTCAAAAGAGGAAAGAGAAAAAGAGAAATAAGTGCATTCACACTTTATTTGAATTTGATTAGCAATCAATTAAATGCTTGTCATGCAATTTCCTTTTTGGCATGTGATGAGGACGATTGGATCATGATCATGTGGTTAGCAGATCATCATCTACCTTGCTCCATATAATGCAATAGGCTCTAATTTCATTGATCTTATTTTTGTGATTTCTCCCTCATCCATCAACCATTCTCTGAGATTTTTGGTTCTTTGGCTTTGGGACAAGATTCCACACCTAATGAGTGCTTGCTCAAAGCCTAACAGAATGTATTTTGGAAACCCCTAAAATATATTCTCCAAGCTTTCTGAAGGCCACATCCTTTGGTCGAAGGACCAAGTCCTATATATACTTAGACCATCTAGGGCTTTGTCTCATCGCGAGTCTTCATTACATGCCCTCAATTTCTCCTCTGGTTCAGTCAAAGCTGTCGAAAGAGTCCCTCTTTTCTCCATGGCTCGTGGCACATGTAATTGGCTCCTTGGTTAGTCGGGCCTCAAATTCCCTCTTTGGTAAGCCTCTACGTCCCTCATCTTCTATTTTGTCGCCAAAAGTTTTGTAAAACCTCGCCGCTAACTGATTTCCCCAAATTCGTGAGGACCTGCTGCACCTTCTCACAGCCATGGCCAGGCGAGACGAAGGGGATGACTCCCCTGCATGATTTTCTGATTTTGCCCCTCCACTTGCTCGCTTCTTCTTTCTCTCATCCGGGGACGTCTTTTATGCTTTGTTTTCCCTTTTTCTTGGGGTGAGTCAACGCGTCACTAATTGGATTTGACTAAGTGACAGCCAAGTCACTAGTCCATCCCCTCTCTCACTCTCTCTCTCTCCACCTCTCTTGCTTGTTTGGATGACATGCCAAGTTCTAATTGGTCTATTTTAAGAAATTTGTAACTTTTGATTCCTTTGTCCAAAAATTAAAGTAAAACATGTTTTGGAATCAGAAAAATGTGATCTTTCCAAAAAGAAATGCTTTTTGGAGTTGGTTTTGAGTTTTGTCGAGAGGTGTTTTCTAAAAATGATTTTAATACATAAAAATCCCCAAAAATACACTCTAATCATCATAACTCCAAAATAGACAAAAGTATATGTTTTCTTAATCAGGAGAACCTAACTGGATCAATAGTAATGATTTTAGAGTCTAAATTGGAGTTTTGTGTGAAAAGTCTAAAACTAGGGTTTTCTTTACATTAATGCACATGATATACACTAATACACGATTATACATTGAAAATAGGAAAAGTGGACCTTGCATCATCTAAAAGTGGTGAAAGTTTGTAACTAAACTCAATATGATAGGTATGTGCATTCTTACACCCTGGAAAATTTGTAATCAAAACCCTATTTTCCTTAATGAGGCATTAATTGAACCCTATTTCCTTTATTATTGTTTCTCTTATTCCAATTGCCTCAAAATTAGATTTGATATATTATTTCTTGGGTATTGGAACCCCACTTCCATGTTGCAATTATATGATGATTTATCTTGCCCCTTTACTATTTCTTGAATATGATGGTTTATTTGGCTATTTAGCTATAGTAGTGATACTTATGTACAACAACCCATAGTTTAGGGCATGTTTTATTTTTCCCTGGGCAGGGTATTTACTCTCCCCCTGGGGAACGTGTTATTTCTCCCCAATATAAAATATTTGATAGGTGATTGGGAATTTGATTACTCTCCCCTCATCTATATGTTAGGGTCTGGTAGGTGCCTCAACCCTACTTAGTTAATGTATTCCAATTAATATCATGCATGCTACTTATTATTTGTTAGTTTTGATAAGAATATTTTATATATGCCTCATTCTCTTGGCCTTCTCATCTTATGATGGATCCATATCCTTATGTTTCATTATTGTTCTTATCTTTGTTTCTTATCCATTATCTCTAACACATACCTTGTTTTCTTTCCCTTTTGTTGGGTGCTTTCCCATGGTTGGATAAAGGTGTTGAACAAGATCAAGGAGAACATAGCTTTTGGCATGGACCTAGCTCTTGGAGATGTTGCTTTGGAGACAAGACTTGAAGTAGTTTAGATTTCCCTCTATCTAGATCCTTTTATTGTTGTAACCCATATATGGGAGAATGATGGTGTACACTTCTAAAAATTGATTATAGTCATGAAATTGTATTATGTTGCCTTACTCCTTGGTCTTTTGTATAACATATATATAAAGATTTGAAGATTTTACACCCGATTCAATATACCTTTTGAGTATGTTTAGGATATATGTTTTATTTTTCAATTTTTTAGTAAAGGGGTGATGTCACTTCTTTACAAACACCTTCTACTTTATTATTAAACAATGTTGTTAAGGTTCAAATCAAGAAATTCAAGTCTTTGTCAAAGATAGGACACCCTATTTGCTAGACCAGTGGTTTGTTACTAAGAGATCTTAAGTTAAAGCCTCATATACGCAACTGGTGCTTATATGAAAACCCCTTAATTATACTATAAAACATTCTTTTTTGAAGTGCAAGAGAGCCTCTTGCCTAGGAAGGGCCACTAATAGGCCCACCCCAAAATAGTAAACTTCCCCCTACAAATATCCATAGTCTAGAGGGGGCACATAAATCAAAGTTTATTAACCCATGTAATATGATTAATTCATTTTGAGGGTACAACCAATGTTTTGATCTTGTGTGCCTTCATTGTGGATCACCATGCATTACCATTTGAGTTTCCCTTCATTAGAAATATAGAGTATCGTATAGGTGACATTGTATAATGTGATCTCCTCTCTCTATGATGTATAGAAAATAAGTGACTCAAATATTCTTATATGGTGTTAAACTTTTCATTGCATTGAGTGTATTTCCAGTCAAAATACATATTTTCACATATAATTAGTGCAAAACATTTTATTTATTTATACTAATATTCGTTGTTGTAATCTCTTCTTAGAATCAATCCTTCTTCATAATTCTTATTCTCTTCTAGATTTCATAAGGCTTCTTCATCATGAGAAACTCCACATGGTTTCTAAAAGAAGTTATATATAGTTCACCTAGGATTAAATGTTGTGAAGGTGAGAAAAGGCCATGTTATGTATATAATTGTTTGCATTAGTTCACTCAAATTGTTGACAACTCCATCTAGCATCGCCATATCCATTATGTTTCAGAACTAGGAAGAAAGTCACTCATTTTTTTATGAACCAACATTCAACTATGAATGCACCACCAATCATGTATGGATGTTTAGTGCCCTAAAATTTAATGATGGAACTAAATAGAATATGTGTGATGATAAAGAAATACTAAATAGTACTTAGATATTGGAAAAAAAATTAGTGTGGGTATTTTTGCCAAATTAGAGTATAATTGAGCCATTTTGACAACTAACAGTCAAAATGGAGTATACCGTTGTAAACATGCATTATAGTTATTTAAAAATACATATATTCATAACATATTTTGAGATTAGGCTCAAATTTTAAATATGGTTTCAGGTACTAGTATAATTATGAATTCTTAATCTACACAAATTTATGGATAATTTTAGTTTCAAATATAGAATGGGTTTGTTTATCTAAATTACCCAAATATGATTTCGTTTCTAGAGTTACAAGAGGTTTAGAGTTTATTACTATGAAATTTTCAAAGATATAGTGTTGAATTTAATTAATTGATTTACTTATATATCGAGGAAAAGTAAATCGGGATGTTTGAAGGGTATTTGAAAATTCATCTGGCCTTCAATTTCAAAAATGAAGGTAAAAGAAAATGGTGTTGATGTATTACTTTTTTTCAAAAGTTTTGATAGTATATTTATTATGATTCTGCAAAGAAATAAGATATGGATTGTGTTAAATATTAGTCAATTCTATAATTAGGTAGTGGTGGAATTACGATTGATTTCTTTTAGGACATATAATGAATGGGTTTACATGTTACAAGAATAATTATCTACATTTTTTCAATTAATTTGACCACTATCAGGTATGGAAATTTACTAGTCAAGTTTGAAAATTTAAATTTAGAAAATTTTATGATTTTTCACTTCATACTGGGAAGTAGTTTTTCCTTGAATTCATTTGGGAAAGAAACTATCTAAAGAGTAATATGATAATGAAACTTTCAATGAATTATGAGTTATTCTATAGGAAACAAGTCTTAGGTTATATATATATATATATATATATATATATGTCAGGCTAGAATACACTCGAGTGTATAGATTGCGTTGTACGCCCCAATGGTTTTGGCCTATCTAGACCATATTTTTAGAAAATCTGATCCATTGATCTTTATGGTTACAATAATAATAGGCCACATACAAAATTTGAGCTCATTTGGATGAGTGGAAGTCACTCATCCAAGGACAACAAAATCGACGCACAAAACTAATTTGAAATGCATGATTTTTATCTCCTTTAGATGAAAAACCTATAAGTGCCCAAATGAGATGAAATTTATTATAAATTATGTTCTTAAGATATTTAAGAAGATCAACAGCTTAATTTTTTTTTTAAATTACTACATCTTTGAAAATGACTGAGTAGCCTGATTTTTCACTACCCGCACATCCAAATGTGTAACTATATGGTACACAAAAGTAACTCTACGATCAAAAGAGTTACTATATTGATAAAAAAGTAACTATATGACTAAAAAAGTAACTACGCAGAAAATATACATAAGTAAATATATGGACATATTTTTTTATTTTGGTGGGGCAAATGATATTATTTTTGAATAAAATTTTTTGGGGAGCTAGATAAAATGCTCCTCTCCAATTGCAAAAAAAAATTAAAAAAAATGACTGGAAGGGTGTGCGGGTAGCTACCCGCACGGGTATTAAAGATGAGCCCGTATATATATATATATATATATATATATATATATATATATATATATATATATATATATATATATATATATATATATATATGAGTAATAAAAGAGTTCCAGGAAGTATCTTTCTAGGATTCCACTAGATTTAGAGTGGAAGGGTGTAGATTCTCCTTTCACCTAAAATCCTTAAATGGAAGGTTTCTTTGAGATCCAATTGATGTCTAGAATAAATGAGAAATTTTCAATCATTGTGAGATTTTATTTTGGGCATGGGGAGGAGTTTTGTTTGCATTTAGATACCTTAGTTAGTCAACATTTATCCCATTGGTGAACCATGAAACAACTACAATGAAGTAGGTATATCTATGGATGATTGAAGAGAATATGGTGCATGTTTAGGGCTATACGAGAACTAGTTGAGAGGCCATGAATTTTTGTTGAAGCAACATAACTCTTTGAAATCAATTAACTATACCAGACATTGGGGGATTCCCAGACACACCTAGGTTTAGATGGTGGATATGATGTTTGAGAATAACCGTATTGAGTTGTCCTCTCACTTTTTCCCTACATCAAAAGGGTTAGGGAGAATGTTTTAACCCTTTCAGATCTCCAAAAACCCTCACTCGTGGTGTCAGAAAAGGGAGACGGTGCATTAGTCACAAGTTGGATTCCTAAGTGGTATTCACAATGAACGGCCACTATGGTCCACTTCTAAAGAAAAGGGGTTAAATTGAGGAATGAGAAGGGACAAAATTAAGGTGAAGGTCACCTAGATTATTGATAAGAACGACCAATGGGATAAAAGGATCCTACCAAGTTATGTTTAGTGGTCGTATCTTATGTCATCTAGAAAGAAAAGAAGACCTAAAGGATGGGGACTAAATTACACTCTATTAAGTTTGTTGGTAAATGGATGTTGATATTGTCCAGTGTCAAAGAATGTGGGTGTTGTGTCAATATGGCTGACGTCTGGGGAATATCATGGTCATTAGCTTCAAAAACCAATAACCCAAAACAACTGAATTTTGTAGTCTTTTGAGATTCTTTTCAAATGGACAAATTGTTTATGTTTTATTGTTCAAAAACCACAATAAATCATATAATGATAGTATATCATAGAACTATAATATTTGGGTTTGCAAGGGTTTAATGATTAAAATAGATATAGTATACCTAAGTATGATATTGACGATCAAATGCATGTACAAGTTGATTAAGAAGGCATATAAGTGTAAATAGACCCGTGTTTTATACAAATAATTACAATAATGTTTCAGGATTTGAGGTCTCAGATAATTTGATCTTAAGAAGACTGATGGATTACCTATATCATAAAGGTTCACCTCTTTGAAGGTAAGTGATCAATAGGTACTCCATGTTAAGTGATCAACTCAAAATAGTACTAGCATAGGTGAACTTTTCGAAGTTGATCATCAGATATAAATGAATGAGGATAGAGAGAGAAGAGAAGTAAAGTGATACTCTATGAGGCTATTCATCATTCTCAAATTTATACTATGGTCTTGAAAGGTGGGTCTTGTTGTTACAAATGATATTAGAGCCTAGTACCCTATAGTACATGGGTCCTAGTATACATGTGTCATTGTAGGTCCAGGCATGTTGAATAGGTCTATCCATGGTGATGTAGACACCATTGTACTAGTAGCCATGATGGATAGTTTAGTGTACATGTGTCATTCTAGGTCTTCCCAACTAGTTTAGCCTTGACAAAGACTCAAGAGTCTAAATGTGTAAGATTGTAACTTCCTAAGATTTGAGACCTCAAATGAAATCATCCGAAAGGGAATTATTGAACTAAACATATCAGTAGGTGCAATTCCTTTCCAGGTAACCCACCAGTGGGCACTCCAAAATTCATCGTGATTGACTCAGAGTAGACGAGGATGGGTGACCTATCCAGAAGTTGATCCCAAGTTGTGTGTGTATGAAGGTAAGAACACTGGTGGTCTTTGGGTCTATTCATCACTCCTAAAAATCTACTAGATCCTCAGTGTAATGGGCCCTAGTGTTATAATTACCAACTTAGATGTATGTTTGATCATGATTTCAAGTGTAAAATAATCAATATTTAACTAAAAATGTTTTGGGGAGTTATCTAGTTCATAAATTTTAGTTTTACTTGTGAAAAAAGAGAAATTTAAAATATCAATCTAATTGATGATAAACCCCTATTTCTATTGTTAATTTATTATATTATGATTAGTTAAAAATTAATATATTCATCACGATTCAATATTTTATTATATTAATATTTTTTGAAAATTATACATCCATTACAAGTATTCAAGTTGATCAATGAAATATATTCACTAATTATGTGCATATTTATGTATAGATTGAAATTTATAAAAAACATTAGTGATCAAGATTTAGAGACAAATTCTTATTTACCGACAATGTTGGATATTTTATTATGGTATTCTGCAAACTTTTAGACACTTTGATGGGTCTTAATGCTAAAAGCATGATAATTTCCAATAATATACAATAGATCATAATAATTAATCAATATACGATAAGAATCACAAAATAAATTATTTATTATGTCCCTGAATTTAGGACATTATTACAACAGTACATTATTCGGGAACATATAGAATACTGAATAAGATATGAGTACTTGGTTAAAACGCATACTAGAAGTTAAGGGTAGGGGAAGTTCACTAAAACCCTAGAAGCAACAAAGAAACATTTAATATGTGTGAATCACCTAATTTTAATGACTTTATCATAAGAAGGGTATATTGATTACTATTGAGGAGAAAGTGTCGTCCAATCCAAATTTACTAAGAAGTAGAAAGAAGACATACATTTTTTTATTTCTCATAAGTATGATATGTAGAAGAAGAAATACAACTATTATACCATTATTTGTGTTGCATCATCATCTATTCCTCACCCATAAGGATTCTATTACAACATGGAAGATAAAAGTCTAACTAAACTAAAAGGATCGGTTGTAGAGAGTAACTTGAATATTTCAATCTATCTAAAGTCTAGCTACAAGCATGTAGCTCGCATCATATGATTCTCCTCTTCTATAATACCTATGCCTAAATGGTTGGGGAAAACACCCATAATAGAAAAATAATGGAGAAGATTATCACTCTACATTGGTATGCGCAATATGGTAAACTAATGGAAAATATAGGTGAGAAATATTGAACAAGTGAAGTTGTTGCACTTTAAAAAGTGTAAAAAATGGGTTAAACAACATTGAAACAAAAGTGGAAAGGCCTTCCAAGAATATCATGTAGTCAAAAGAAATATTGTTTTTTATAATAGTATTAAATTTCAACATCGAACATTACATTCACATACATATTATCATATTAGTAGTCTATCAACATGTAGGGCAATAAGACTTACACAATCCCAGCCTAATAAGAGTTGAGATCACTACAATCTCTTTATAATGTATATAAAATAGGTGATAATAAATGGGGCTAGGTGAGAGAACCCTATTCCATATATGCAAAGTTGTATAGTGGGATCCTACCCCATAATGTATCACAACAATAGTGAAAACTAGTCAAACAAATCTAGGATGTTTAGTAATGGAGAATGAAGGATTGGTTTATATCATCCAAGCATACTCAAGAATTGATGAAATCAGTTGCAATTTCAAACAATGTGAAAATAACAATTATCATATAATATATTAAATGCCATTAACAATCATGAAATCTCCCAATATGGGTAATTAAGGGAAAAATAACATAAAGGAGAAAGATAAAGGAGGAAGGAACATGGGTATAGAGTATATCACAATATGGGGCTCGTGTGACTCTAGTTCGGGTTTGGAGAGGACTCAGTGTCCATTAGATCGTGATCATGTTTTTTCGTGATAAGTATGCATAAGCAGTGGCTATAGAATATGTGACAACATGGCTTTAATTATAGTTATCTGGTCTAAATTTCAATTAAAACCTTAAATTTTATTCCTATATACCATATTATTATTATTAATTGTAATTTTCTCATATTAAATTGATCTCCTAAACATTATACATATCAACACACATTTGGCACTTAACTTAAATCCATATCATATAACCCAATTTTTTTCATTTAGTTTACATTTTGAGATTATCCTTTTCGAGTTCTATTGAATTCATATTTCTTACTCCTACTAACATATAAGATATTCCATGTATTGTTTATCCTTACCATTTTCACAATTCCATTTCTAAAATTTACTATTAATTATTTTACCCTCCCAAAAAAAATCTTTTGAGAAAGTTATCCTGACGGTTGCATAAAATAGTAGTAAAAATGATAAACAATAAAGATTAGAGTTGCAATCCAATTACATTCGTGAAATAAGGAAAATGGAGTAATATATAATTGGAAAGCATAAGAATACCTGAATCAGCTCCACCTAAGGGAGGATAAGGAAAAAATAGTAATCATGACGAAATACCAAATTTGGCAATCTTTTTAGGGTAGATCAGTGCCACATTGCCCGATGATTTGGTATTTGACTCTTTCTTGGTGATATTAAGTTAAGATAGTTTCAACTATAATTTAAAAAAAATCATAACAATAATAAAAAAGATTTTTGTTTTGTGGATCCTTGTGACAAGAGATAGATGTGTCTTTCCTATCATTTCTGTCAAGATTTAATTCTTTAGGTGTAGGATCCTAATCGACTCAGGATCTCTCATGATGGGGATCCATTCAGGTCAAACAAATGTGTAGAAAACACAAGGTGATAGAGAAAGTAGTACCATTATGATCATGTTTTTATCCTATGTAAAAGTAATCAAATAGAGAAGAATACTAGAATTAGACTACAACTATACACAACAGAGTTATAAGCAACTCAACTAGGTGGATATAAGAAATTTTTTCTAGGTAAAAGCATTAATGGAAATCAAATATGGAAAGATCAAAACAATTATGATAATCACATTAGAATAATAGAACAGTTAATATTACTATTATGCAACCTAACTATATTCATAAAATAATCATTCTAGCTATAGGATTCTTTAATCATTCAATGGGCTATAAATAAAAGGAGATTTAACTGACTCTTTGGCTTTTGGAGAGTCAAAAAGTGTCTAGGATATGGTTTCTATGAGGTTCTATTTAAAGGATCCAATTATGATTTAGGAACCCAGTTGGAACATCTTGGAACTCATGGTGGATTACTTCCACCTCACAAATGGACACTTGGCAGATCTTGTGGTTATACACCTGGGCACCTATCAGATAGCTGCAATTTGTGACATGTCTTGGAGTAGAAAAAATAAATGAATTCTTTTATCTAAGTGATTGTATATTACAAGAATCTTCTGAAAACAATTCACATAGAATCCATTTGAAATGCAACATAGAGTAATATGCGGAATAAAAACTAAAAAATAATGAAGGAAGATAACATGATAAATTTTTATGGTTTATAGTCTTTATGATAAAAAAGGATTTAGATTGTTGTGAAGGTAGTGAAAGCTTATTAAAATTGAATATTTTATTCAGGATAATATGATTAAGAAATTTATGAAAAAAGGTTTATAAAAGACAGAATTAAAATGCAAATTGCACTTGAGTCCATAGATCCAAAGAATAATGTCTTTTCTATAAAAATAATAAAATTGTAGCAATTGGGAGAAAGGATGGAGAACTAGGTGGAAGAAAATGTGGCAGAATTTTAATGAACTCCATTTCTATCTAATGAGTTTATCTGATCTCGATCATTATAACAATGACAAAAAGGTGTCACCACTAATACATTTGCAAACCATTGAGAAGAATTACTAATCATTCACTATTATTCCCTCCAAATTGCATACTGAACACTACTAGAACCATTTTTTTATTTATGCATGATTTTACTCATTTGGGAACAACTTGACCATTTTAACAATATATATGCTATTGTAGTATACGACTTTTATGATACACTTTTTGAACCCCCAACCTACATATTAAATAACCTGAGAGCTTTATATCTATGTACATGTATATAAATATATGTTGGGTTACTATAATATCCAATTCCACTGGTGTAGTAATTATGGTACCAATCATACACATGTCATATCTAGTCGACTATATCATAGGTTTTAGGTCTAACCATCACAACTCATCTCTATCAAATAGCACATAAGTTTAGGTGTTAGTTCTAGAGATCCCTATCAAATTGCTTCATGGTTTGTAAATCTAAGATGTGTTCAAACCATAAGCATCCATAGTTATGTTTGCACCTATGTTATATGTTTATATGAGTCCTATATTCCTCAATGTCAAATGAAGTACATCTAGATACGACTTACACCTCATTGGGTGGTTCATAAAAATGATCACCTATATGCATGATTCTTGACCTAGGTTTTCTAAGATAAGAATGTCATATTTTGGTATGTCACAACCTTTTATCCAATAAAATACAATTTTAAGTAGCCATACTTATAAAATTTCCCATGTTAGGTTTAGGGCCTAATGTTAATTCAAGATCCATGGACTTTTCAAATATGATGTGAAAAAGTTATAGGGGTCAAGATTATTGCACTACTATAGAAAATGATTTTTACAATGGGATACTACAACAACTTAGCATACTTAACACAAAAAGTCTATTTTCATGTTGTATATTGTATATTTTATACAACATAAGTCATTTACAACATGCCAAACATGTTGTAGTATAGGGGGATACTACAACAAGTGCTAAAGTATTGTAATAGGCTGTAGTATCACAACATAATTGAACCTGTTGTAAAAGATGTTAATTACACAACATATTGTGACCTGTTGTAATAGTCAAATGTTGTAATAGACCATCATTACACAACACAAACTGACCCATTGTAATATGTATTTATTACACAATAGGCCTTCACTTGTTGTATTTGGTACATGTTATAATATACCATGATAATACAACATATTGAAACTTGTTGTTATATATCAAGATCACACAACAGACTCCAACATGTTGTTATATATTATATTTACACAACATGTTGTGACCTGTTGTAATATCCACACATAACAAATTGTTGTAATAGACCACCATTATACCACATTAACTAACCCATTGTAATATACCATTATCACACAACATGTGATGACATGATGTAATAGCTACATGTTGTAATAGACCATAGTCACACAACACGCTATAACCATTTGTTACATGCCAAGATTATACAAGAGACTCTGACTTGTTGTAATATAGCCGGAACCGAGCCGAACCCAATTTCTTATCAGAGAATTTTATTAGAAACATGTAATCCGATAATATTTTTTGTGTATACTATTATTATCAAATATAGGTCTAAGTTCCTTTTGGGATTTATGGGAATGATAATTTTTCACTATGGGTATGTTTTGACTCGGAACCGGCCCGATCCCAATATTATATAACACAAAATATAATTCAGAAATCAAAGAATTATTTTTTATAAATTCATTATCAAATATAGGTCTAGATTTTGTTTTGAATCTAATTTTTTCAATCGGGTCATTCACAATTGAGACACTAGTCAAACAAAATCTAGTTTTGAATTTGGGACCGACTTAGGTCTGGATTTTCAGAGTTTTGAAACCCACCCGAATCGGTCGGTTCAACCGATTGAACTCTCACTGTAACATACCAGAATCTAGGTTCACAACCTAATTATCTCTTTCGTAGGACCTTTTTTATTTCCTTAGAATCATATCCTTTTTGGTTGAAATAGATTAATTAAAAATATTTAGAGCTAAGAAAATATCATATTTCAACACATCACCATTCATATAAAAAAAATTGATTGGTTACAGATGATTCTTTACAGTTTAACATTAATTTGGAGTAATACACATTAGATATTGAATTTTGATATCCCATTAAACAATAGATAAGTCATATGTTACACTCTTTTGTAGTGATAAAATACTTATCAAAGTTTGACACTAAATAATGATGGTCCATTGTAGCAAAAAAAGTTAATATTTTAATACCCCTTGTCTAGTCTACTACTGTCTAAATTTTGGTCTCATTCTGACTGCATTTGTCTGGTCATTTAATTCCTTAATTTTTCCTTATAACTTTGACTTAATTACATTTAACTGCCACTGTCATTTCTAATTAATAGCTGCACCCCTTGGTTCATGTTGTGCGTCTTTCGTGTTCACGAAACGCAGAGAGTGTGGCCATTCTTCTCCCCCTCTTATGGAAACAATTTTTCCCCCGCTCCCCCTTCATCTCCTTCTCCTCCTTTCCTCTTCCTTTTCGCTTCCTTTTTGCCTCCCTCCTAATTTCTATTATCCCTTCCTACATCATCACCTAAGAACCCTAGCCGCCAACCACATAAGCACCCTGCATCGGTTGTACCAAGCATCGTTCAGGAAGAGTCGTCATTGCCAGAAAACGTTGCCTCCTCCTTTCCTCTACCGCCTCCTGCCAAAGGTGTCCCCACGTGCTCCTCCTACGACGCGGCTCCACTGACCTGGTGAGACGGCCGCGTGCGAAGATGGCAAGTCTGCATCGATCCTTCGACTTTCTCAGGGCGCCAGAACTGCTTCTCTAGGCTTAGCTCGAGCTCCCTTCAATCCAATTTGGTAAGCCTAAATTTCTATTCTAACTGCACCTCATCCTCTGCAAATTGTCTCTGGTACTCTTGTTGTATTTGATTTGAGATAAAGTGAGGTGAATGTGGCTCTGGTTTGTGGTGGTGATAGCCCACAGGGAAGAGGTGTGTTCTTTGGGGTTCTGATCCCCTTGTTGCGTCGGCAAAGGCCCGGCTGAGCTTGGGGGCGGTTTCTACAGTACAACCATTACAGTATTGGGTATAACAGGATATTATGATGCATCTGTTCCCCTCTCCTCCCAAAGGGATACTTGAATAATTATAAAATAGGAAGGGATTTTATAGGGATTTTTTAGGGTTTCTTTAACTGAGTGCAGTCCATCATCAAGAATTGTTGTTTGGCCAATGTGTTAACTATCTGAAGGGTGATTGTAAGTTTATCAAATTCATTTGATAGATTCCTAGTTTTTATGACCAGTACACTAGCCCGACTGCATAAGTACGATGAACTATCCAGAAGGTGTGTGAGATTGTGGTAATAACTGTCAAAATTTTGTACCTAGTTTTGACATATTCAAGACTGTATCAGCCTTCCATGTTGCTATGTGTATATCACGAAGGTAATTCCACCAAGCCTGGGGTTGAAATGGCCATGTGCAGCTCTTCTGATATAGTATCGTCATCCTAATGCAGTGACTAGAGTGTCATATGCCTGTTAATTCCATTGAAAGTGATTTATTTTTACGTGAACCTATTGCAAGTTAATTTTTTAGACATTATTGTAATGAAATTATATGCAATTTTTCAACAAACATGACTGTACAGGGTGATGTATGGAGACATGTAGTGTGTTTCAAAATAAGAGAAATAATTATTCCCTATACATGTAAATATGGTATAAAATCTTAACATAAACAAAGTTATGGATAATTCACATCTCAACTTTTAGATCAGATGTATATATGTGGACATATTATGTTCCCATACAAGAATTTACTTTAAACAAACCCATAAAGACCTAGTTCACATGCATGAAATAAGATCCATAAACAAATTTGTAGTTTCAATTGAAGCAAACTGAATGTCCAAAAACTAGAAACAATGTCCCATTTACAATAATTTTATTTCACTCCAAGGGGTATGCAGAGGGGAAGTTATGTGTAGTACTAGCCTTATCATATCGATTAGTTTTTAGTGTATTAGAATTTTTTTATATGGATTTTAGACCTCTGATTTTATATCCACTGGCTCATGCTTATGTGACAGAACATAGGGAGCTAGGTTATCAACTCCTAAACATCCTCGTCATACCAACTGTGGCCATTGTATTTAATACTTATAACCTCTATAGTCCTAATTTAAATGTAAGCTTTACATTTCCACAAATTCCATTTATCATTAAGAAAGTCAAGTTTACTTGAAAGTTTAGGATTAACTTCTTGTTATCTTCCACAAAATCCATTTACCATTTGGTACATGTTGTAATAGACCACGATAGTAGGGAGGTGATCCAGCATGGGCATGGTGTTTATCCCTCCTACTACCTGAGTATTATATACCAATAAATCAATGTAAAAATAGTTAGGTTTTAGATGGCAACATGGTCGTGTTGGGTGGAGGTGAGAACAGCCGTGGTGGTGGAGAACGGCCATTTTGGTGAAGAGTGAAATCACAAGTTGGATGGGTTAAGTGAAGGATGGTAGAACAGTCGTGCTAGGCAGCACAGTCATGGTGGGGGCTAGGTAGAATGGATGTGCTAGGCAGCATGGCCATGGTGGTGGAGTTGGGAGGTGCTGGGTAGCACAACCATTTTGAGGGCTTCGTGGCACGGCCGTGCTGGGTAGCACGGCCGTGGTGGCTGAGTTTTTAAAACTTCAAGATTTGGCGATTCAACCTGTAACTTTGTGCGATTACCAAAATAGATGTTCCTTAACACCACAGTCGTGCTAGGGTCTTCAAGGGCTAAAATAGCTTCAAACTTCATTGTCAAAGGACTTCTTTGCTTGATGTTGAATCTTGGCCATTAGGGTAGGTTGAGGGAGCTCTTGGGGCCTCCTTTGGACCCCTCTATGAGTGGAGGAACCCTAGGACTCCTTCCTTCTCTCTCGTCCATCCAAAGTATGGTCCAAGCACCTAAAAATAATGCAAAGAATGTCCATAAGTGCATTTGACAGTAAAACACATATTGGGGAAATTAACTTGCAATCTATGTTTTCCTCCATAAGTCTTTATTTGTACTCGAGTTTTCTCTTTTTATGTATTTTGTGTCGAGATGATAGTAGATATCCCATGAATGGACATGATGAATGCCCAGTGATCTACTTACTAATCCAACACATGCATCATCATATTTTGTATGGCATCAATAACTTGACTACATAGATTTAGGATAAGGAAGTTGTATCCCATGCCCCTTAAATATTCACCAACGAGTTCAAATTTAGGTACTCTTTAGTTCTTTAGGTGGTTGTTTGGTTCAAATGCTATGCATGTATAGAAGAAAAGGGATCATACACAACATATATTTGACTGAGGGCTCCTAAGTGTAATAGTATTCTTTAGGTACTTGTAAAATTGTAGCTGGAACCTTTACTTTGTATTCATTGCCTTGCAGAAGTACCATCCATGTTATATTACCATTCACTGCACAATGTTTATGGGTTATAGCATATTGGTTATAGCATTTTTGATTTTGTATACACATACCTTTTATTAAGTTTTCTAGTTATTTATACTTTTCCATCCTCTTATTTGCTAACACGTTCTCACAATTATTTGGATAACAAATTAATATTTGTTTTGTATAGTGTCCAAAGCAGCTTAACAATACAGATTGCGTGTATTATGTGCTGAAGTATATGAAAGACATCGTTGATGTGATAATGAGAAATATTCATAAATGTGTAAGCTACTTAACATTATATTCTTTTAGTTTGTTCAAATTTCTAAATAAATTGAAAATTTCATAATATCTTGATATATTTGTCATATGATTGCAGTATTGTTCGAAGTATATTGGTCGTTTCTTCAACTAAGAAGAAATCGATGAGGTCTGAAATGAGTGGGCGACATGTGTTCTTGAGCACACATAAGATTATATGACATGTGGGGGAGACATTTATTCTTTAGCATAGACCATTGTGTGAAACTTTTTTAGTTAGTTTTCAGTTCGATTCTAGAGTGGATACTCAATCCTTTGTATTATTGAATATTTGTATGGATGATTTAATATTAATTAAATTTAGTATGAGTTTGTTTCAAGATTTGATGGAAATTTTGTTCAATTATGTGCTTGTTTGTGAAATGAAAAAGTACAATTGCATATTTATTATAAATTATTAAATATGGTTAATTTGATCATTACAATTGGTTCGATATATGACCTGTCAAACTCTAATCAAAGACAACAGTTAAAGATATGTTGTAAAATGTATGATTCTACAACAAACAACACATGTTGTGTTATCGACACCTATTACAACAGGGGTGTCAGGAAAAAATACACCTATTACAATAGGTGTTTCTAGTGAACTACAACATGCATAACCTGTTGTATAAAATGTGTATATCACAATAGACACACACCATGTTGTATAAACAACCCTATTACAATGGTTGAATGTATGGAAAGACAACATGCTTCAACTATTGTATATACATGTATATTACAACATATGCACTACATGTTGTAATAAACCTACCTATTACAATGGGTGAGTTTAGTAAAAGACAACATGCTTCAATTGTTGTATAATATATATTACAATGGGTGAACGGCATGTTGTAAAAAACACCCCTATTATAATGGGTGTGTTTAGAGAAAGGCAACTTCATTCAACTGTTGTACAATATATATTTCAACAGGTTTATCACATGTTGTGTAAAACACCCATATTACAACAGGTCATTCCTTAAAAGACATCATGTTTTAACTGTTGTATAAAATACATCTATTACAACATGCGATCACATGTAGTTTAAGCACCCCCCATAAGACCATGCGATGTAATACAACAGTTAACACCTATTGTAAATTGGAAAAATGAACTATTGTAAAAAGCATTTTCTGTAGTAGTGTTGATCTTCAATGCATAACTTGTACACTCCTTAGATATGTACAGATGAATAGCTAATGTGGCATGTTATATATATATATATATATATATATATATATATATATATATGTATATATATATATATATCATGTACTTCACTAATGTTAGTGTCGTATTATGCATGTTAAATATGATTTTCAATATCCCAATAAATGAAATACACATAATTGATCATGAATGACAAAATGGATTATGTTTTTCAAAAAATTAAAGTCATGCAATTCATGTGCACCTTAATACCAATGAAATGATCAAAGTTATAGGTGAATATATCCTTGTCTAAATTTTAAGATTGTCAAATATTGATGTTCACCTAAGGTTTAATTTGTAATAAAAAAATCTTGATCATTGAAACTCAATGGCTACGGGGCTATTCTCGATTAAAGGGATGAATAATGTCAATCATGGGCATTAATGTGAAATTATGGGATGTAATGTGCCAATAACATGGTACCCTGTGTATAAATAGAAGTGGTGAAGAAGAAATTGGTACCACAATCATAGAGAAAAATTCTTACATAATACAAATGCCTCAAGTAAAACTAGTTCAAATTAATTTCTTTTGTCTAATAATCTTGTTGCATATTCATTCATAACTTCAAATATATGATAGTTTTAGTTTGTAGGCTCAAGCACATTTATGCTAAATGAATTATTTTTTGGTGTATATTTTAATATGATGTCTTCACATATATAGAATAGAGGAGGAATATTTATGAAAGTGCATGTAGTATGATTTTCCAGAGGTTAGCGTTGGAGAGGTGCCACTATTCAAAGTAAATACCATGTGCATGGATTTAGTGAGATTTTGCTATTATTTCTATTTTAATCCAACAAATGTAGATTTTATAAGTTAAGAATTCTTTTGGGAAACTTTTGTATGTGGTATTATCTTTCAACTATAATATTGTTCTAAATATCATATTTGTGTAACATTCTCGAGATGAGTGATGTGTCATAAAAATAAGGTGTTAGAGAGTGGTTTAACATTCATATATAGGTACACCTTGTTTATTGCTTAGTGTATTTTCCAACATTCCTATGAGAAACAAAACTCCTGATTGATTATAGGTGATCCTTCTTCAAAAATGTTGAAGTGCTCATTTTTGAAAGGTGGAACAAACTTAAATCAATGTTTTTGCAACTGGCTATGCAATATAGTGTAGTAATAAATTAATATAGATGCACCCATACATGAATTTTGGCTCCCTACATATAATGTTTGAGTTGTGAACTGCAAATGGAGGAAGAAAATTGAAACATGTTTCAGCTATACATGAATGTTGATGTATGCATAAATAATGACTAGAGTAGCAATACACGTACATGAATACATAAGCATCAATTCATTATTATTTGTGAACCACTACAAAAATTACAGCATCGAGTAGTGATATTTGGTGCATCTAGTATAGACAATAAGATGTTTTGGAGATAAGGTATTTTAAGTCCATATGAACTTACTTCTATCCAATGACTAGTTTACCCAGGAGTATCTACCTTAGAATGTTTTCCATATTTCATGACCTACAATTGATAGCAATCCAAAAGTGTATGTAAACCCCTAAACACTAATTGAGATATGATATTAACCTATAGTTTGCCAAATGTGATTTGGTTCGATGTGTTTGATTCATGCATCATAGATATTTTATTATAAGTAAAAGCCAATATTTGTACATGAATACATCCTTGCAAATCACACAATGATTCTCATGGACATATATTCTTTTTTTGTGAAAAAATAGACATAAATTTGATTAGTTATGCTCTTTATGCATGCCAAAATTAATGGATAGAGATGCTTATACTAGTGCTAGGGGGATGAGCAAAATGAAAAGACAATGGTACTAGAAGCTTAAGTTGATTTTTCTAAAGCATCCAAAACTAAGTTTGTCTAAGAATGTTAAATAATATTGGAAAAAATTATAAAAAGTTTTCTTAAAGTGTCATATTGATGGAGTGGATATGTTTGTGGAATGTATTCCACAGTTGACCATATTAACTTCTTGAATGCAGTATGAAAGATGACATTGTGATTTCACCTCTCCTTGTTGCTCATACCAACATCATTGATAATTGTTTTGATCTATGATTATAGGGAAAATGAGGTATTAGTAACAATTTTTGGCTTCGAATGAAATTGCCTTCATTTTAAAAACCATAGAAGTGGAGCCCAACTTTGGTGGATGATACCTTGCATACATCATCAATGAAAATGTGAAAATGTGTGAGAATATTCATGGAATCAAGAGTTTCTTGTTTAATAACATTAGGATAGATTAGAAGCTTAAAGTATGGTTTCAACACATTAATGAATAAAGACACAAATAAATCATAGAGGAGTCAACTTGTTTAAGTGTAGAAATTCATTACATACTTTGTACAGGAGGCAACAGGTTGTAGTGGAAGTGATGGTGGCCTTATTCTTTTCTTTGCATTGTTGATAGTTTTCTCTACCCATTCATCTTAATCTAGGGCTTGGGGTTATTTCAAGTTGGGTAGGCCCTCCCACAACACTTTATTGAGTGGGTAAATATGCAGACAAAGAATGATAGAATCATCACCATTTCCACATACATGGAACAAGGTTGATGAATCAATGCGTAGTAATATGTTCTTATTGGTTAGTAGTGCATCATTTTGGAGATTTTAGAAGAAGAGATTGATGCATTGTGGTACTTTACAAATGTAGTTCCATTTCCTCTAGTAATGGATTTCTTTATATTGTCGACACAATTGATTAGTTGATCGGAATGTAAATGTCCCATTGATTTAGTGGGGCCATACTGCGAACGAAGGGGTCAGGCAAAGGAATATTTTTTCATGACATTCCAATTAGTATTGGGGATGTGCTAATGTATGAAATTTCAATCTCAATTATTAGACATATCCACATTGAACTGGCCTATATGACACTAGGCCAGTGGGGATGGATAAATGAGGCTCGATTGCTGTAGGGATTTGTCGCACAACCATATGTCTGACCTTCCATTTCGACTGAGTCCATTCTTTATGACTTTATAAATGGATTTCTATTGAGATATATTACTGCAATTACTATTTAAGTGTATTTTTGTTTAAATCCTTTCATTATTTTGTAACATGGGCCTTTGTATAAAGAAGCCCATTAGGGATTTTTAGTTCGCTTCCTTGTAAAAACTAATCCTATTTATAGGAGTGAGTTTCTATTTTATGAATATAGAAAACATGACAACTTCCACATGGTATCAGAGCAAGATACCTAGTCCTGATCTCCACCATCCATTGATGCCTTCTCTCTCATGTTCCCACCATCAAACTCCGTCACTGCATGCATCCTCCATCTCCACTACCTCTGTTGATCACGCCTAAGGAGATCTACTTCTCTTTCTATCCCTATCCTCTTCTCCAACAAGAGGATCTAGGGACATGGTCGTCAGTCTTTCCAATGTTCTTATGTCCTCAAGAACTATTATTTGGAAGAATGTTCAACAAATTTGTGGTCATTTATGACCACCTATTTGAGGGATCTAATCACTTTATAATTGGTATGATTGAGTATATCCAACATATCACCCATCTTATTAGTGAATCATAGTATTTGTCACTTAATCTAGGTTATATTTGACCTTGTTCTGCTTGTTTTGCCATTCTGCTCTGATATGTTGCTACCCCGACCTTTGATATGTCGTGTTCCCACTTGACACGTCATTTCTCAAACCAACGAATCATCTAACAAGCCCTGACTTATTTTTAATATGTCATGCCCCTTTCTTGGTGAATATCTATTGTTGTCCTCTGACACGGCCTGTCCCATGCCTCTCAAGACGTTTGTTCTCTTCTAACACATCGTGTCATTAATTTCTTTAAACATGTCGTGTTGCTTCTTTTGGAGACATTTTGGATATCACTGTTTCTGCATGGATTCATATTCCTCAGAGAACATGGAGACACATGCTAGATGTGTCACTTCTGTCAAGTTCAAGTGATCCAATTACACTTCGTGGGCACACGATCCTTTTAAATTCATGCTCACTCCTTGGGCAAGCTTGAGCGTCTCACCAAAATACCTCCTCCTAAAGATGAAACTACTGACAAAAAGAAAGTAGAGTATAAGAAATGGGTAGAATGTGATTCTCAAGTCATGTCTTGGTTTCTAAATAGTTGTCAAATCCATGTATTTACCAATCTCCTATTTACCAACACTACCAAGCAAGCCTGAGATCATATTGCTCAGATCTATTATAGTAAGGGAAATGCCTCACAGGTTTTTGCACTCTATAAATGGCTACATTCTCTAAGACTTGAAAAAGGTAATTGGGGAGAGCTCAAACTCCACCATCTGTTATCTACTGATCTCACTAAACTGCAAAAACAATAAGATGAATTCCAGCTAGGCCACTTTTTGGCATCCTTGCCTCCCAGCCATGAAGTTGTCTATAAACAAATACTTAAATCTGAAAAAATACCCATGCTAGATGATGTTTATCTTTGTCTATCTTGCTCAATTCCTTATGCTACCAAAGAAGAGCCTACTACTCTACTTGTTTCTAGATGAGGAAGTGGTAACTCTACTAGTAGATGGGGAAGAGGTCTTAACAATGGTATATGAGTGCCTCCTCCTCCTTAGTCCTCTAGTATAGGGTCTTCTCCTCTTCAATCTCAATAGTGAAACTTCTATAAATAGACTAATCATACACGGACAAATTTTGAAAGATACATGGAAAACCCTAATGGAAAAACCAACTTTGTGCTAATGATGTTGATTAAGAATCTACATATACATGTAGTTTTGCTTCTCCTCAGATGGTAACACTAAGTTCATTTGGCCTTCACAAGCTAATCAAAGCTGCTTCTACAGTTACTACCACACCTCGTGCAAACATTTCCTAACACTCTGGTAATCCTTCTTATCTTCAAGCTTCTTCATCTTTAAAAAAGAAGATTGGGTTATTTCTTCTGATTCCACAACCCATATGACTGGTAATAAAACTATGTTCACTTATCTAAAGAAATCTACATATCATCCTCCCATGTGTTTGGCAGATGGATGTACTTCTCCAGTCGCTGGAATAGGGGATGTTGACAATAATATCCTTGAATTTGTTTTGTGTGTGCCTACATTTTCTTTAAACTTGATGTATGTTAGTAAAATTATGAAATCCTTGAATTGTAGTGTAACTTTTTTTCATTAAACTGTCTCCATGCAGGATCTTGGTGTGTCCCCTCTAGTGGTGCTTTTACACCCCACGAGGTCGGAGCGCATGGGATATGGGATATTATGCTTTTGAAATTTGTAAGACCTACACTAACTACCTACGTCTACTAAGACACTACGCCTGCAAGCGCACGGGGTCGTGTTGTAGTATAGGTGAGGCGGCAAGTACAGGGTCGATCCACAGAGATAGAGGGGGACTAGAGTTAGACAGAGTGGGTTATGTTCCTTTTGCAGAGCTTAGGGTTTTAGGGTTTTAAAAGGTTTGGTTGTTTGATTACGCTAATGAGAGAGTAAGAAACGTGAGATGGAAACTATGTTATGGAAGAGCAAGCAAATTAGTAAACTAAGTTAACAAACTAACTAAGCAAGAGCAAGAAGAGCTACACTACTCTAGCAAGGCAAGAAGCAATTAAGAACTAAACTGACCACTAGTAAGAGCAAGAGCCTAAGTTAACACTAAAGAGAAAAACTAAGAAATTAACTAGATTAAGCAAAAGCGACTAAACTAGACTAGCATGAACAAGAAAACTAAGCAATTAGGGTTTTAAGTAGTTGATTAAGGTGGGTGGGCTGTTTGGGGAATGTAACTTTGATATTAGCTGGGGGAAGATCATTAAACATGCATGGTTCTCATTTCATATCTAGATTACCAAACCAAACAATAAGGTCAATGTCATTAGAGCATACCCTATACTACTAGTAGAAGACTAGGGTTAGGTGTAATTCTAATGAGATTAACCAAATCTAGGTTTCTAGGGTATGTGATAGTGAGTAATTGAGGGTTGAGGGTAGAGATGGGAGTAGAGATGAGGGTATTTAACCTCATGCCACTAGCGACTCTAGCCTTTAGAAGGCCCTAGACAATTACATCAATCTCACTTACACTAGCTACTTAGATCTCACACTCATTTCTAGGAGGAGTGATGTGTATGTAGGACCAAAGGGGGCTAGCTAGGGATCCACTATTTGGACCTAGGAGCCATTCCTATGATTTCCACATATACCCCAATTCCCCCTAGAAACTAAGTGTCATCAAAGACCTCAAAACAAGAAATTCATACAAGAAGCACAAACCACATGCAATAAGATAGGAAAAGATATAGAAGCAAGAAGTAATCATCATAGATATGAATTAAGTTCATTACAAGAAATTATCCCCCAACATGGTATCAAAGTTACATTTAAATCCCAAACAGCCCACCACAAGGGGCTTAGCTAGACATGATCAATAAAACAAGAAAAGAAAGGGGTAGAAGAAGTAGGGACTCCATGAAGCTTGATGTAGAAGCCTCCTTCTTCACCTCCAAGCTTGTTGTAGACGTCCTCCCTCCTCCAAGGGTGTAGGGGTGCATGAAATGGAGGGGGATTATGGATGAAAACCTAGGAAACTAGGATTCCATGGTGGGATGAGGGTGGAAATGGTGGATGGTGAGCCAAAATGCAAAGGGTTTGCACTCAAAGCTCAAGGAAGGAGAATGGAGTTGGGAGCAGCTGTAGGGGTGTCTAACCTTCGTGCCCTAGCCGCCACCTATGTATATATAGGTGGTGGGGAGGCACTAGGGTAAGTGGGGGGTAGTTTAGGAAAAGCAGTGAAAAGTAGGGTAGGGTTGGTGGACCACCACGACCGTGGTGGTGTGCCACGACCGTGGTGAGGGTGGTGGAGAACGGTCGTGGAGTGGTGAAACGGTCGTGGTGTGAAGGAATTGGAAAAAAGGTCAAGTATGGTGGTAGCCACGGCCGTGGCGGGATGCCACAGTCGTGGTGGGTTAGGGGCACCACGGCCGTGTTGGGTAACACAACCGTTTTGGAGGAGGAGGAGGTGACCGTGGGGAATCACCACGGTCGTCTTGAGCTTCTTCGGCCACGGTCGTGGCATTCTGGGGGTGACAACCTATAACTCTGGCCAAATTGGTGCAATAATTCCCACGACCGTGGCAGGGTGCCACGGCCGTTTTCTCTTCTATTGACCACGACCGTGCTGATGGCCATGGCCATGGTGTCTTCAATGGACACGGTCGTTGCAGGAGGCCACGGCCGTGGGATTCTGTGGAATTTCCCTATTGAACTTGGCACTTCATTGCTAAAAAACGCACGACCGTGGCATTGTGGCCACAACTGTGGCGAGGCTTGTATCACTTTATTACACTTCGATCTTCGTCATTCTTGGATGTCTTTGCTTGGGGACGATTCTTGACCATTGGAGGTAGGTTGGGGGAGACTTTCGGGCCTTCTTTGGGTCCCTCCATGAGTGGGGGAACCCTAGAACTCCTTCTTTCTCTCTCTTCCATCTAAGCATGGTTCAAGTACCTGAAAAATAGTGCAAAGAACATCCATAAGCATATTTGCAATGATAAGCATGTTAGGGGTAAAAAGCTTGTAATCTACATGTTTAGATGTGACTTAAGTACAAAATGGCATAGGATGGAGCCCTAAAATAGGGCTACATCAGATCTCAAGATGAAGAAGACCATTGGAAAGGGATATGAATGTGGAGATGGTTTGTACTATCTACAGACCTCATCAAATTTGCTTGGTATTGCTCTTATGGCTCACTCTACTTCTCTTTATCAATGGCACTTGAGGATTGATCACCTTCAACTAATAAATTGAAGTTCTTATATCCTAGTTTGTCTTCTGAAAAGTTTACATGCCAATCTTGTCAACTTGGAAAACATCACAGCTCTATGTATTCTCCTTTTTGTGATCACAGGAGTCCCAGTTTGTTTTATTTAATTCATTTAGAAATTTGGGGACTATTTCATGTTATTAATGGTACTAGTGTGGGATATTTTGTAACATTTATTGATGATTGGTCTCGTTCCACTTGGATTTATCTTTTAAAAGATTACTCTAAAATTTTAGATTTTTTCTCCATATTCTTGAATGAAATAAAGACTCATTTTTCTACTATTACAAAAATTTTCTGCACTTATAATGCTTATGAGTATGTGCAACATGATTTTTGAATATTTGCATGTCTAAAGGAATTGCTCATTAAACCTCTTGCACCTATATTCTGCATCAAAATGGTGTTGCTAAAAGGAAAAATAGACACCTTCTTACTTTAGCTCATACTCTCCTAATTGAGATAAAAGTTCTCAAGTCCTATTGGCCTGATGCCATTCTATTATCCAACTACTTCATCAACCATATGCCTTCATCCATCCTATAAAATAAAATTCCCTACCAACTATTGTACCCACATGAACCTATTTTTGCCCTACCACCAACTTTTTTTACCACCTTTGTTTCGTTCACAATCACCAACCTAGACTTGATGAATTATCTCCATGAGCTATTCGTTGTTGTTTTCTTGGATACTCTCAAACACAAAAGGGGTACAAATAGTTTGAACCTATTGTATGATGATTGTAAGTTAGTGTGGATGTCACCTTTGTTGAAGATATATCATTCTTTTCTGAACCAAGTCAACATGTGCCTCTTCCTAGTGTATCACTTCCTAATGCCCTCTTTATACCATATGTCCCTTAGACGAGTCTTCCACAATGATCTGAAACTATATGAGAGCTAGAAAAAATGACCTCTACCTAAAGTATCTCCTGCTATGGCCTCTTTGGAGACTGGTGATCCACCAATAGTTAATGGTAATTCTACTGACTCTATTCAGGTTTTTGAGTTAGACATGCGTATTGCCTTAAAAAATACATCAGTCTGGTACAAAATATTCAATTTCTAAACATGTTTCTACAGATCATCTAAATGCTTCCATGGAAAAATTTACCGCTACAATATCTGCTATCTCTATTCCAAAGATTGTTTGAGAAGCACTTCTAAATCCTAGATGGAAAAAGACTCTAGATGAGGAGATGGATTCTCTTCGATCCCATGGGACATGGGTCCTTGTTGATCTTCCTCTAGGTAGCAATCTCGTTAGATGTCGCTAGTTATATATTGTTAAATATCTTCCAGATAGGACGATTGAACGCTTAAAATCTATATTGGTTGCCAAAGGATACACACATGATTCTAGAGTTGATTATTTTGAAACATTTTCTCTTGTTGCTCGTCTTAATTCTATGTGTATTATTATTTTTTTTGTTGTTAATCAAGCATGGTGTTTGCATAAATTAGACGTCAAAATGTCTTTCTATGTGGTGACTTATAGGATATTGTCTATATGTCCCATTGTCCAGGTTATGTTGTTGAGGGGGAGTATTTTGGAAACATCTGTCTTCTTAAGAAGGCTATTTATGGTCTTAAATAGAGTCCTCAAGCATGGTTTGACAAATTCTCTCTTATACTGCAACAATTTGATTTCACAAGCTCTTAGTGTGATCATTATGTTTATATGAAGACCACCACTTCTAGAATTTTTATTCTTATTGTAGATGTAGATGATATCATCATATCTAGTAGTGATACCACAAGGATTTTTTATACAAAAAAAGTTCTTATGAAGAACTTTATAACCAATAACCTTGGACGTCTTCAGTATTTTCTTGACATTGAGGTATCATATAATAAAAATGGAGTATCTCTATCACAAAGTAAGTACACTCTACGCTTATTACCTAAAATTAGAATGTGAGGATGTTGACCAGTTGTCTTCTCACCTACGGATCAGGCACATGATCTATGGGCTGATTCCACTCATCTCTTAGTAGATAAATATTTCTACAAGCAACTAGTTCACATGTTTTTGTATCTCACTATCACCAGACCAGATATATGATTTGTTGTAGGAGTTCTTAGTCAATTTATGGATTGCCTTTGGATATGTCACTGGGAGGATGTCTGTCATGTCCTGAAATATTTGAAGAACACACCTAGACAGGGGTTATTTTGTAAAAGAAATGGACACCTTGATGTTATTGGATATTCTGATGTTGATTGTGTTGGATGCAATTTCGACAAGAGATCCACTTCTGGTTATTGTACCTTCCTAGGAGATAATCTAGTTACTTGAAGGAGAAAAAAACAAAATATAGTTACTAGATCTAGCGCTGAGTCTGAGTATCATGCAATGGCATATACAACTTATGAACTTTTATGAAATAAATCTATTCTTGCAGACTTTGGATTCCCTATCACCCACCTATTCTGATGTATTGTGATAATCATGATGCTACCTCTATTGCTAGCAATCATGTATTCCATGGGAGGACCAAGCATATTGAATGCAATTGTCATTTTCTTTGAGATGTTGTACTAGATAAGAAGATTACTGCTCCTTTTCTATAATTACATGAGCAAACTACATATATATTTAGTAAGCCTCTCTCCGGCAAGTGAGTTAAGGAACTATGCTGCAAGTTGGGCATGATTGACATCTATGCTCCAACTTGTGTGGGAGTCTTAAGATATATTACTGCATTTACTTTTTATGTGTATTTCTCTTTATGTACTTTTTTTATTCTGTAACATGGGCCTTTATATAAGGAGGCCCATTATGGTTTTTTAGTTCGCTTCCTTGTTAAGTCTCCTCCTATTTATAGGACCGAGTTTTCTCTTTTGTGAATATAAAAATCACATCAACTTCCACAATTTCTAAGATCGGGCAGGTGTTCCTTGATAAAACTCCACGCTGCTTAACTGAGAATAGATTTGAATGAGACATGTCTCAGATATTTCTCACCCATTATTTGCACATTTATTTGAAGTCTAAAGAATTCCTCACTATCCATGCACCCATCAAGTGATATGTGGCGCAAGGGCCAGCTATTCATTCTGAATGTCACCATTTCGGTTATGTTTGAGTGTGTGGTCTTGTTAATTGTCGTCTTAGATGGATAGTCATTGTTTTAATTTGTTCATAAATATCCATTGTATTTTGGACATACAAACTGATACGTATAGATTTACATCGATTGTTTCAATCCACGAATCGCATGCATGCATGGTTGTGTAAACTTGTGCATTCAGGGCCTGTCTCATAGGTTGTAGTCAGATTACAATGTGTGTTTGAATGAATATTTTTACATCGCTAACTCACGAAACTACATTGACTACATCAAATCAAACTAGCCCCTACTAAAATTGGAAAGAGAAACATATACTGATAAGGAAGGGGAATAAATGATCCAAAAATGTGTTCGTCGCGTGCGGAGAGCATAACTCTCACCTCACATGCGGTCGACTGGGTGATTTTACTGGGGGAGAATTTGATTTGCGGGTGTGACATGACGGGCTTTAAATGGATGAATTGGTGGAGGTTATGTAGGGGATAAATAAATTTATTTTGCTTATAGATTTTGAAAACGATGCAAACACCATTGGATTCGTTATGAAAAATACATTCCAACAAGACTAATATCGAGAATTTTTGATAAAAAAATATAAAAGCAATATCTATAGGTGATGTGCTGAGAGAGAAAATTATTTTTTTTATAATTTCTAACCATTGGATTCATTATGAAAAATACATTCCAACTAGACTAATATTAATATATTTTTGACAAAAAAAGTAATATGTATAGGTGATGTGATGAGAGAGAATTATTTTGTTTATAATTTCTAAACCCTGAAGAATTTTTGAAAGAAATAAAACCACTAAATTTGTGATAAAAAAATACATTCAAAAAGATTAATGTTGATATACTTTTGAGAAAAGAGGTAAAAAAAGAGGGAAGTGATGATGGAAGATTAGAGAAGCGAGGAAAAAAGTGGTGGGAGAAGATGAGGGAAGTGAGAGAAGTAATGAAGATGGAAAGTGAGAGAAGTAAATAGAGGACATGAAGAAAGTAGGTACATATTCATGATAATTAAACGTACATTTATCGTTAAAAGTGTCCAAAAATTGATAAATACATGCCCAAAAAGTATGTACTTGAAAATAGTGAATGCACATCTAAAAATAGCTATAGGAGCCTTAAGATGACTGTATAGAACCCAAAAGCGATTGAAAGTACCGAAAATGGTGATACACCCACAAATGGTTGAAACACCTAAAAATGACTAAATAGCACCTAAAAATCGTTAAATAGAGCCCAAAAATTATTAAAATTCCTGGGTGTTGTTACATTATTTTTTGTTGTAAAATACCTTACTTGGGTGACATTTTCATAGACTTGGTATCAATGAACAACTTTTGAGTGTCTATTAACCATCTTTGGGTGTCATTTAGCCATTTTTTGGCGTCATCGTTAAGTTGTTCTAGAGTATCAAACAAATTTGTTTGGGCACCGTTATGTGATTTTTGGTTTTCAATTACCTTAGATGTGATTTAGCACATACAATATTTACTTGGGCATAATTTTTATACTTCTGGGCGTCAATGAATCATTTTTTGGTGTCAACTAACCATCTTTGAGGGTCAGTTCGATATTTTTGGGCGGCATCAAGTTACCTACACCTTATTTAATGTGTACAACCATATTTGGGCGCCATTAAATTATTTTTTGTGTAAAACAAACCTATTTGGACGTTGTTATGTTGTTTTTGGTTGTCAATTACCTTAGATATGATTTAGCAAGTACAATATTTACTTGGGCACTATTTTTATACTTCTGGGTGTCAATAAACTATTTTTAGGCGTCAATTAACCATCTTTGGGAGTCAATTAGCCATTTCTAGGCACCATCAAGTTGTTGTTGGGTGTGAAGTACCATTACATCCTATTTAATACATACAACCGTATTTGTGAGCCATTAAGTTGGTCTTGGGTGTCAAACAAAACTTTTTGGGCGTCGTTACGTTGTTTTTAGTTGTCAATTACCTTAGATGTGATTTTGTGCGTCCAATATTTACTTGGACGTCATTTTTATATTTTTAGATGTTAATGAACCATTAGTGGGCATCAATGAACCATTTTTGGGTGTCAATTAACCATTTAGCACTAATTTATCCATAGATTTGTTAATTGTTTGAACGTCAAATAATCATTTTTTATTTCATTCAAAAATTAATCACAGTTTAAAAATTCTAAACAAATTAATTTTTTCTTTCATCACATCACCTCTATGTATCACTTTTCTATTTTTTCCTCAAAAATATGTCAACATTAGTCTTGTTGGAAAGCATTTTTCATAATAAATCTAATGATTTTTGGTTTTATCAAAAAAATCATCACGATTCAAAAGTTATAAGCGAAACAAATTTATTTGCCTATACTATAATCTCAAAAAATCACTCAATCAGTGTATGCCACGTCATAGTGGGGGCTAGTGGTAGTAGGCAGTGGCGTAGCCACATGGAGGCAGAGGTGGACACGGGCCCCACCTGTGTTTATCAAAATGTACATTGATCAAAGCAATTTTATTATAGATTTTGGAGAATATATATGCAATATTCTGTTTTGTGCCCTACCCATTCACCTGCAGCAATAAGGTGCCCACCCTTTAGCTAAGTTATGCCTTCGCCACTGGTAGTAGGTAGCTCGGGAGGCAATTTTGGGAGTTGATTTTGGGCGTGCGTCACTGTGCATGACAACGTGTGACTGTGCCTAAAATCATAGGAAATTAGGAGAATGTGAGAGGAAAATCATGGAGACAACAAGGTCTAGCTAGAAGACGAAAACCAAACATGCCGCAACATAATCGACTCTTCCAAGTGCAGCTAGTTTTCACGCATAAATCGCAACTGTCCAATCGGTAAGTGCGTGATCCTAATGCTGCAAGTTGCAATCCTGAAGTGCTTAGAAAATACTACTAGGTAGCTCGGAAGGCTTAGCAAAATACAAAAGTACATATATACACAAGCCAGCTAAAGACGTAATATCGGGACGTCCAAGTCAACCGTCATTATGCGCGAGCCCACTCGCTCGCCAAGTAAGCACGTTTTGCTCATTTAAATTCCTGGACATTAAATTGGATATTTTTATCACGTAAGCATGCAACTCAAATTTGACCATCCTCCCAATGGAAACTAGTGATGCAAGTTCGGAGTTAGGAGTGCCGGAATTTGTCCGTAGCCGAATCTGTAGTCCATGAGCAACGTTAGGAGCCGTGTCTCTGCCGTTTGGTACTGCGTCGCAAGCAAGTCCAACTTTCCCATGTGATTACACGTCATTGGTTGTGTAATATCATCATAGCCCGGCCGCCTATGTAGGGGACGTTTGGTTTACCGGATAGTTGGAAGTTTGACTGGAGCAGGAAAAAGGTGAAATCCAGCGATTACAATTTACATTTGAAATGGGCCGGACGCCGGAATCTCACGGACGAACAGCAGCAACACCAAAATCCCCGTACGAATTCTTACCTGTTGTCCACTGTGCTGTGGCCCCACCAGTATGAATGAGAAAATGCAAACCATGTGGCCAAACATAAAGCTTCAGATGGCTCCATTTCTCAGATACAGCAACTAATGAATGCGGGACAAAAAAAACCCTGTAATCTTGATAATCTAATTCAATCCCACAAATCAAACGTGTCCGTAGTGACCGACTGCGTTTTCTGATTTTCAATCCATTCATTGTTTGGGAAGGGGTAGACGCTGCCAAGACTCCCTGTTTTTAGTACGATTTGCAGAACAAATAACTTTGTGATGCCCAATTATCCCACATGTCAATACATTACTGAACATAGAGTTATGTTACGGATTGAGTGCCTCAAAAACTCGTTATCATCCATGACGTAGTGGTACTTCTTAAGATCATAATATTCTTTGGTCACCAAAAATTGGGAAATTGGGAAGAAGCCAATTGCCGTCCTATGTAGATACTGAACTCCATTCAAACTTTTTGGCTCAAAGTCCAATCCTGTGGCGACAGATAAGTTATGTTGAAATTAGGATGCACAACATTTTCCAAATTCCAATTGCCCTAAAACAAGTACCAGAGAGAGAAAAATGACAGTGAACTAATATGGAATCATAGAATAAAATGTAGCAAACAATCAAGTAGTAACTCAAACGGAATGCTTTTTTGGGTGGAATCATTTTGTGTGAATGTTGTCTACAAGATACGTCTTGCGGATCTTAGAATAAGCTTGGCAAGTTATATGCTCCCAACATTCGGCCAATCCCCATTCTTGGTATGAGCAATGCTTGAGCAAAAACAAGGCAAGGGCAAGCCCAATTGCTTGATTAACTATGACTACAAAATATTTCAATACACCAACATGAATTGTAGAAATGTAATTCAAAGTTGACACAAAAGGGTAAGAAAACAAAGAGATGGTAGCCTAGAAGAAATTTGTTTTGCGTGAGTTGATGGGGGGAAGTGGGATAGAAGTTGTTTTTGTAATATTGTGTGTTGAAATGGTATTTCAAAAATCATGTCTTATAGATGCAACATCTTTGATCCCAAGGTATTCATTTTGATATTTCTTACTCTTTTAGATGAGTTTGTTGATCATTAAAAAAATAATATCCATACTTTGTTAGTCTGTGAGGTTGAAGCATGAATGAACTAAGTAAATTGATATATAGAAACAACTAATTAGTACAATAACATTGAGGTAATAGAGAATATCTATCTGTAGATATTATTTGCTTCATTCACATAACCTAAGGAATGCAATTTTTAGGATAATTTTCTTTTCATCGGCAAAAATCTCATTTTTTTGTGTGAAAAGATTACAAAATAGAGTAAGTAAAAGAGTATCCATCCCACACAGGGGAAGGGGGGAGGGAAAGAAAAAATAAAAATATAGAACATATACACATGAGTGTAGGTTGATGTATGTACAAGAAAAGTACAACATGAAAACCATGCCAAGGATAAAATTATACGATAAAGAAAACCATCCTTGAGTAGCAAAGAAAAGTCACAAGGTAACTTAGAAAAACTCATCAGACCTAAAAAAATTTCAGATGGGATGAACACTAAGGTATCATGTTTGATACATTTCCAGAGCACAATGGGAGGATAGATAGTATTTTCATGAAACATGTACTTTCTTTCCATCATGCAGTGAAACATGATAATGGCTGAAACTATATTTCCTAAATTGTAAGTTTATTTGTACAAATTCTGCCAACTTTTAGGAATTAAAGTAGCATAACCTTCAGTCAGAGCCAGTGACCAAACTTCTCTCACATATTGACAAGTAAATGACATGTGAAAAGAGTCCTCATAATCATTACAACAAAGAAAGCACATCGAGGCTATTTGCAAACCTCTTCTCCTAGAATAATCTAAGGTAGGATGCTTATGCAGAATGGATTTCCATACATGAAAAATGCATTTGTTAGGAGAATTAATCTTCCAAAGCCATTTAAAATGTCCTTTTCTTCAGCTTTAACTCGAATAGATTCCCATATCTTTTACTTTGATGTTAGAGCTTCCACTGATAGTGATTGAGTCAGAATTCGAAAGAATGATACAATATGAAACAATAGCTTGAAGAATGGAATCAGAACATCTGATAACAGCTATATTCCAACTCCCATTTCTAATGATTCCTTTAACATAGATGTTATTATGAATACAATATCTATTGGGAATGATTTTGATGTCAACTAAAGATTTTCCACTAACTCATGGATCCTTCCAGAGGTTGAATAGTTCACCTATTCCAATATTGATCTTGACTAAGGCAAGTAATTTCTTCCTAGTTCTGAGAATGTTGTTGAAGATCCATGACTAATTAGGGAATTCATCAATGCTTCAAAATGACTATCTTTGAGACAACGTTCTAGGCATTCATCATCAAACAAGACTTAGCAACTTCTTTAGTTTTCCTCAATCCTAGACCTCCTTCTTTCTTTGGCAGATTTACCTTATCCCATTTGACAAGATGCAAGTTTCTTTTAGCCTCTAACTGCCCCCATAAAATATCTCTATAGATTCTATCTATTTCATCAATGGTAGTAGCAAGGATGGGAAACGAGAAATCCAATACAAATGAAGGGATGAAAAGGTGGATTTGATTAATTTACATCTTCCATCCATGTATACAAGTTTAGACTTCCACGATTCCATATTTTTCTTGACCCTATCAACAAGACTAGAAGATATACTCTTAGAGAGTATTCTAGTAAAGATGGGCAAGCATGGTAACCAATGTTTTCCACTATGAAAAGAGCATAAAGGATAGTTTCACTCACATTTTTAGTAAGGAACACTGAGCTTTTCTCATAATTAATGTTGAGATCCGACATCTAGCCATACTTGCATAAGATTTCCTTTAATTTGCAGGACTACCATCATCAACCTTCATAATGACTATGAGATCACCAACAAATGTCAAATGGGATAAATTCATATGCTTTGAAACTTTGACTATTGTAATACTCTTATCACAGACTGCTTTCTTCATCTATTTAGAAAAGCCTTGCATAACAATAACAAATAAATATCGGGCAGTAGGATTCCCTTGCCTTATGCCATTAGAAGGAATAAACATTTTTTATGGTTCTCCATTGACTAAAATCTAATATGAGTTAGTATTGAAGATGTTGCAATGCATTTGATCCAAATTAAGGGAAATACCATCTTGTGCATTATAGAAAAAAGGATCTTCCATCGAAATAATTTGTAGAACTTCAAAATATCAACTTGTATGCACACATTAGCATAGCTGGTAGTCTTCTTAAAATCATTCAAGATTTCATTTTTTACAAGAACAACGCTTGGGTTTCTGCCTTTGACAAAGGTACATTATTTGTTATTAATAATTGAGCCCACAATTGGCTGAAACCTATTAGTGAGGACTTTTTGAGAATATATTATAGAAGACATTGCAAACAACTATAGGCCTCTAGTTGGACATGAGATTAGTGTCATACTTTGAGGTAAAAAAGATATAAAGATCTTGTTGGATTCCTTTAGTAACTTTTCGTTATAGAAAAATTCCTTGACAGCTTCATACATGTCACTGCCAATGATATCTTACATTCTTTTATATGAAATATGCCATTAAACCCATCAGGGCCAGGAACGTTGTTGGTGTTAAGGATAATGATAACTTCATCCACCTCACTTTTTGTAACAGGACTAATATGCAATGATTTATGTTCCATAGGTAGAACATTACATATCCACTCATCCGACCAGATGTTAGCATCCACATTAGGTTTATTAAAAAACTTAGAATAAAAATGAACAATGAAATTCTTGATGATGTCGGGATTTTGACTAATAGAACTATTCACTTATAGGCTCAAAATCTTGTCTGATGTCTTCTAGTCTTGAGAGAAGAATAAAAAATTTGAGGACTGTTGTCTCCTTCCTTGAGCCACTGAACTTGAGACTTTTTCTCAATTAGGATTCTTCAACTTTTGAACTAGCTTCAGCCACATGTCTAGAGATTTTGGCATTTTCTTTGAGAGCTTCATCAAGGGGTTCTGATCAACTTTACTTCACTAATGTTAGCAATGAATCTGTTTGGCCAAGCTTGTTCATATAAATAATCGACTATAGATTTATTTTATGTTATTAGATTGTTCTTCAGATGATTAAGCTTTCTGTAAAGGTGATACATAGAATATCCATTAACCTCCAACTTCCAAGCATACTTAAAACTACGTTTAAAATTTTTATTTTTAGACCAAGCATTAATATATATGAAGGGGGCCTTATTCTTTCTCATCTTACCATCAACAGAAGCACCTTCCTATGATCATTACCAATACATGAGATAATATCTCCATTATAATCTAGAATAGAATCAAGGAATTCAATATTATAGATTGTTGGTATATATCCCCAGAGAGCCAATCATATGATGATTGTAATGTTGCATTAGATAACTAATTTGATAATATTAAAGGTAATTCCGTCTATTAGGTTTGTCTCAGACAAGAGATGATGACAAAAACATAAGTATATGTCTAAAGAATGACGTTATTCGATGACATATGTCTTCAGGTTGAGGACCTGAACAATGAGATCATATGTATGACAAGAGTACATGCATTATTGTTATGTCCCTAGTCAAATATTACTATGGAAGAAAAATAGACAACAATAATACATAATAATAGAGTGTGTATTTATTGAGGATATGGTCTCATTAGTCATGATATGTGATATCAAGTAAAGCACACATGTACATGTTACAGAATAGTGTATCAGACAAACCCACCATAACAGTGATACATGGAGACCATGGAGTGGTAGTCAGAATCAACTCTCATAGTGATAGTGGTGATTGTGGTTCTTAGACCTACAGTCACTACATTCATCACATGTCATTGGGCATACTTTGACATCATCAAATGTAATCCAAAAATACAAGATGACATAAAGGTGATGATTGGGTAGCTTTGACACATGGGGATTTGAGTGTGAATGATGTATATGGGATTTCCTTCTACATGAGTTTGATATCCAATGCCTCTTGATAAGAAAGACTAAGAAATGTACGACCATCTCATCTGATTCAATATATGATATGTGAACTCACACACATCTATGATAGTCTGCTCCAGTTCAAGTAACATTGATTGAACATTGAGTTGATGATGATTCCATGCCTCGAGTTCAATCTGGATATCAGAGACAAAGGAACTATACTATCATGGTAACACTAATCACAAATTGTAGGTTGAAGTTGTTCTCCAACTTCCCGAATTACTTGGCTAGCAATGATGTGTGACCAGACACTGCTCTTTTCTTGTGATGTCATAATTAGTTGTGGACATTCAATGCCAACGTAATTCTTGACTAATAGGGTCACACACGTAGGATTCACTTGGATTAAAGGTGTATATTCATGAATGATGTTTATATTGAATACTAAAGGTGTTTAGGTATTCAATTAAATAATAGATCAACTGACTAGACTTAGAATCATCAAATTCAAGTGTTGGATTGACTGTTTAGAGTGTAAGGATGATTAGAAATTGAATTAGTTGAGTTTAGCTATAACCGGGGTACGAGATGATCATCTCTCATGAACGAGACAATCATCTTGTTGATGGTCATGAGACAATCATCTTGTTGAGCAAGACGACCAGTTCATGATCATGAGATGACCGACTTGCCTAAGGGAGACAATCGGTTCGTAGTCATGAGACGACCAACTCACATGAATGAGATGCCCAGTTCATGGCTAAACACTACTACAGAAAATGCTTTTTACAATGGTAAAAACACAACAGTTATGTTGGTTGTGTTGTAGTTAGCATATCTTTTACAATAAGTCTATTTGTGTGTTGTGAATTATATATTTTACACAAAACAAGTTATATACAATGGGCCAAACTCGTTGTAGTATATGTGATACTACAACAGGTGTTAAATTGTTGTAATAGACTGTAATATCACAACATACTCAAACCCGTTGTAAAAGACCATAATTACACAACATGCTCTAACCCATTGTAATAGTCACATATGCTGACTTGTTGTAATAGATCATCATTACATAACATACTCTAAACCATTGTAAAAGATCATAATTACACAACATTCTCTAACTCGTTGTAATAGTCATGTATGTTAACCCGTTGTAATAGACCATCATTACACAACATACTCTAACTCGTTGTAAAGATCATAATTACACAACATGCTCTACCCGTTGTAATAGTCACATATGTTAACCCATTGTAATAGACCATCATTACACAACATACTATAACCCATTGTAGTATACTATAATTACACAATAGGCTTTCACCTATTGTAATAGTTACCCATTGTAATAGACCACAATCACACAACAGGTTTGCACGTCATTTGTTGTATATGTACAACAAAGAATATATGTGTTGAATAAAATGAATCTGGTTCAGCAGTTTGAGATGTGCCTTACTTTCAAGTGGTCTTAAGTTTGAAACCTTGTGTCTAGATGTATTTTCCTTTTGTCTCAACATGTTATATACAACACCCCTATTACAACAGGTGTGTTCAATGACCTACAACATGTATTGACTGTTGTATAAAATACATATAGTACAACATGTGCAACACATGTTGTATAAAGAACCCCTCCATAAGACCACGCGATCCAATACAATAGTTGACACCCATTGTAAAATGGAAAAATGAACTGTTGTAAAAACCATTTTTTGTAGTAGTGAAATTCAATTGCATCAAGGATTGATGCTGACGTCATGTGGTGCTTTAATTGGATTCAAATTGCCAATTTGATTTAGAATAGGAAATTGTGTGAGATGATAGTCTGCTCACAAGATGTCCATTTTGTTGTGCGAGATGACCGTCTCACAATTCACAAGTTCTAGAAAAGTCATGATTGTAGACTCTTCTACTCCCACATCGACCAGGAACCCTAACCCTGGCCTCTGCTATAAATAGAGGGGTACTAGGGTTTCCTAAAACACACAATTGTGAATCAATTTCTCCAAAAAAAAATTGTTCTCTCTAGTTGTAGTTACCAATAGAGCGCCCAAGAAAGTCCTACCCATTAGAGGGAGAGATAGTAAGGGAGTGAACAACTGAGATTAGTTGTTGTGGGAGAGCATGTAGGTGACTAGTACGTCAACAGGAGGGAACAAATCCTTCTTGTTGTCTCTGATAGTGCCATATAGAGTTTCCAGTAGTTTGTGTGGACTACTCTAGAGGTGGGAGGCCGTCGTATGCCACTAGGAGGACATCGTCAACTGATGTCTGTGGTGTTGCACCAGGCGGCTGGCAGAGATGATTGTTCATGTGATGTTGCTACTGAAGGAGCATGTTGCTTCCTGAAGAAGAAGAAGCATGATGGTACTGTAAGCGTAATTTCGCTGGACTTTCTCCAAGACCATGTATAATCTTGTAAACTTTCCTTCCTAGATTCATTGTTGTTAATACAATCTTACAGTCCAGGAGAATCAGACTTTCAATTTTTGTTTCTGCTAGCTTATCTGTCACCCCGATTTTCTTACATAGATGACCTTATCTATTTTACAAGTTATGAATCCATCAAGATATTGGAGGTTATCCCAAGTTAGAAGGGACTATTCAAATCTAGTTCAAAGAGTCCACAACTACGAACACAGTTGTTTTTTTTTTGTGAACCCAGCTCAACTCTTTCTATTTTGTATTTTTCTGTAAATGTACAAGTATGAAGTGTTCTTTAGGGTGCAAAGACCACTAAAGAAGACAAAGGCAAAGCATCCTATATACAGTCATCTACGATAGACAAGAAACAAACAAACAAAAAGACCTAAAGAGCAGAATCATCAAGAGCTTTAATATCATTTTGAAGAGAACGCCACACAAGGTCAGCAGATTCCTCCTTGCCTCTATGCACCCTGTTATTCCTCTCACTCCAAATCCCTTGCAAAACTGATAGAGTGATCAACAAAAGCTTCCTCCCCTTCAGGGCATGCGGATCATCAAGACTTCTCGGTTTGACAAACTTGTAAACAACACAAGCCAAAGACCAAACCTCAGCAGCATAATAACACTCAAACAGAATATGCTCCGTAATTTCCTCCTCAGACTTACACAAAAAACATCTAGAAGCCAGAGAAATTCCCCAACACTTGATGTACATGGAAGTAGGAAGTCTAAGGTAGCCAACCTTCCATCCAAAGGTCTGCAATCTACCAGGAACTTTGTGACTCCACACCCATTGGAAGTAGTCTTTAGGACCATCAGCGTGTGCCCTACAAGCTAACCTCCAACAATCACTGTAATTAGCAGCAGACTTCCCACTGAAATACAAAGAGTCACAAGTGCTTTTTGGACTAGGGAGGGATTTCAGGATGACATCCAGATTTTTATGAAGTCTAGTATTCACTAGAGACCAATCACCATTGCTAATCAGACCACTAACCTTCATATTAGAATCGAAACCCAACTGTATAATGCTCTGACTCCCCAACACCTCCTCAAGGAACTTCGAACCTGGTAACCAAGGGTCCTTCCAAACATAAGTACACAACCCATCACCAATCTCAAAAGTCACCACAGACCTCAAGAAATCCCTCTCCGCCAAAATTCTTTTGAGAACCCAAGAAAAGGAATCAGCAGAAGGAACTGACCAAAAGGTGTGCTTATGTAAGTATCTCTCATGTATCCATTTAATCCAAATACTTTCCTTATTCTTGGAAATATTCCAACCATTCAGGAGAACATACGCTTTAACAATGTCCCTGATACTTCTAACATCGAAGCCACCATCAGCTTTTGGCTTAACAACATCACTCCACTTAACAAGATGGGCAGCATTCTTATTATCAGACTTCCCCCAAATAAAGTCCCTGCATAACTTGTCAATGTCTTCACATACAGAACAAGGAAGGGGAAAAACTGAAGCCCAGTACTGGGACATGGTGCTCAGAGTAGATCTGACAAGTTCGACCCTGCCAGCCATAGACAACTGCTTTGCCTTCCAACACTCCAACCTTCTTTTAATTCTATCAATAAGAGGACTGCAATGCTCCCTCGAAAGCTTTCCAACAAACAGGGGAATCCCAAGATACTTCTGAGGCAAGGAACCTTCCTTAATCCCCAAAATGCTACCAATCAACTCCCTATCAACACCATAGCTATAGATAACAGAACTCTTATCAATGTTGATCTTGAGACCTGTAGAAACATAGAGAAGATCCAAGACCCTTTTGACAGCCCGAGCACTATTAGGAGTTGCTTCCACAAAGATAAGAAGATCGTCGACAAAGATAAGATGCGAGACAGACAGATTAGCCGAAGCACGCAGCGGAATAAGATTACCAGCAGTCTCCTCCCTGTCAAGCAGCAAGGAAACAACCTGCATAATGATAACAAAAATATAAGGGGCCAACGGGTCCCCTTGACGAACCCCATTGTTGGGTTTGAAAGAAGATGAAGGCTCTCCATTGATGAGAATCTCATACGACATAGTATTGAACAGCTCCTTAATCCAAATAATCCAGCAATGAGGAAAATCCATAAGTTTAAGAACATGGAAGATGGAGTTCCAATTAACAGAATCATAGGCTTTTGAGATGTCAATGTTTAAGCACATTCTAGGCTTTCCCGACTTTTTACTAAAGTCATGAACAAGCTCATTAGAAAGAAGCACCGCATCCTTTATACTCCTGCCCCTGACAAAGGCACACTGGTTCCGACTTATTAGATAAGGAAGAACACTTTGTAACCTATTAGACAGAAGCTTAGTGATGACCTTGAGAAAAACATTGCATAAGGCAATCGGACGAAGATTCTTCAACTCCTTAGAATCCTTACTTTTAGGAATGAGGGTAATGAAAGTGTGATTGGCTTCTCTCAACATACGACCAGTACTAAAGAAGCTAAAGATAGCAGGAACAACATCAGAACAAATGACGCTCCAACTATTTTTATAGAACGCACCATTGAACCCATCTGGACCAGGACACTTATCAGAATCAAGGCCTTTAATGACCTCAACAACCTCCTTAACAGTGAAGACTCTGTCCAAGCTCAACCTGTTAATCTCATTCAACTTAGGGAAGATAAGAGAACTAAGGTTATTCAAATTAGCATCATGACCAGAATTGAACACCTCAGTATAATAGTCCACAATATGACTCTTGATAACATTAAGATCCGAACAAGGAACACCATCAATGAATAAAACTTTAATGAAGTTCGAATCCCTTCTCACTTTAGTCGAAGCATAGAAAAATTTAGAGTTCGAATCACCCTCCTTCAGCCACCTCACTCTCGACTTCTGCCTAAGCAAGGATTCTTCAAGAAGTCTAGCCTGCACAACATCCTTCCTCTTCTCACACACCTCAGACTGTAAAGCCTCATTAGATGGATCAGCATCAAGCATGAGCTGAACTTCCATGGCCAAGGACTCCTTCCTCTTAGCATCATCAATCAGATTCCCCACCGAATTTTTATTCCATAAGGAAGGAGCCAGCCTCAATCTCCTAAGCTTCAAATACAAGATGAAAATAGGAAACCCCCAGGAATCTTGCACCCAGTTAGAGTTAACAGCATCAAGATAACCAGTCTTAGCAATCCACACATTAATAAATCTGAAAGGAATGGCCTTCTTACACTTTACTCCAATATCAAGAGTAAGAATCTTATGATCACTGATAGTGTTAGGATAAAGTACTCCCCTGCACTCAGGGAACTGAACAAGAAAGTCTTCATTGTAAAGAATCCTGTCCAAAAAAGAGGTAACATGATTGGCACCACTCTGATGATTATCCCAGGAGAACGAAGCTCCATTGAGAGCAAGCACAAAAAGCCCACAATCAAGCATACAACTATTAAAGTCCTCCATAGACTTCTTCGAAGGAGGATCTCTCCCCACTTTCTCATCAACTCTCCTGACCGCATTGAAATCACACAAAATGACCCACGCCAGAGACATAGAAGAATTGATAGCATCAATCTCTCTCCACAAATGGACCCTATCAACATCCGGGTTATGACCATACACAGCAGTAAGACCAAAAGTTTTATTGTCCCAGTGAACCTCCACATGGACAGATTGATCACTCTCACGAATCTTTTGCACATCACAAGAAGCAGTCCTCCACAAAACAACAACTCTCCCAAGAACATGTGAAGAATGATTTGACACCCATCTATACTCAGGAAAGAATCTACTCAGCAATCTATCCATCTTACCTTCATGTACTTTAGTTTCATTCAACAGAAGAATATCGGGCCTACTCTCAGCAACTCTACTCCTGACTGCAGAGACTTTCAAATTAAGTCCTCTGACATTCCAGGAGATAATGCTCAGATTTTCCCCATTCATTTGGAACTAACTTGAACCAGTACTTCACTGGCTTGGGGCTCAATCACCGAACTAGAATCATCAACCGAACTGCTCAGACCTGAGAACTTATTAGGGGAGGAAGCACCCTGAGAAATAGTAGGAATCTTCCTTCCTTTATCTTTTCCCTTCTTCCGTCTATTAAGCTTCTGAACTTCAAAACCACTTTCTTCATCAATAGACACCTCAGGAACAGGAGGGGTTAACAGATCCACAACAATCGCAGAAGAACGAGAAGACAGATCCTCTTTAGACTGGTCCGAATTGGAAGCAGCATTTTCATCAAAAGAATCCTTAGGTACATGAAAGACATCCTCCTCAGCCGAAACAGTATCACCTATTGAATTCAAAGGATTAACAACACTCTTCTCCGAGGACACAGGAGCAGGGCACACCCCATCTTTCTCCAGAGAACTGACCGTGTCAGACAAATTGAAATCCACCATGGATTTAAACGAGGATGGTTGTTGCCAACTTCCTTACAATGCTTCTTGATAGAATTAAAATATCCTATAGCGACCCATGGATCATTAAGGATTTCACGAATACTTTCAATATCATCCCAAAGGCTATCTTTTTCAAAATCCCCATTATGCCCAAAGATAATAGTGACAAAGAAAACCAAATAAGTAACCTTAGATTCCATGTGAATAAGTTGATCCAATTCTTGGATTTTAGAAATTATGTAGTTATTATAGAGCACTAAGACTCTCCCAAGAACATGTGAATCATGATTAGAAAACTACCTACATTCAAAAAAAAATCTCTATAAATTTTATACTCTCTGACACCTTAGTTTTGTTTCTACCAGAATCACAATGTCACTCTTGGAACACCTTATTTCTTCAAGAACTCCTTTAATTTTATTATTTGTGCCTTTAACGTCCTAAGAGGTGTTGGAAATGGATGTATTCATTTAATGAATGGGTTTGCTAATTTGAAAACCTCAACAACAACGTCATCATTAATTATTAAGAAAACACTAAAGGTATTAGGCATCGGGGAAAACTACGTTAGTGACTCAATGGTAAATACCTACATTCATGGGAGTCATCTGACAAGGATGATTCTAATTTGTTTTTGAGTGACTCTTTGGTGGGGAATTGCTTCTTTGATTCACTTCCTAGAAGCCAGCTTCAGTAGCACCATCAACAGAACTATCATGAAAAAAAAGCACAGGAGTGGAAGGGAATGAAATCCCACCTTTTTTTCATTTTACCATGTTGACAAATAAGTTCTACGTTGTGATATGTAGCTACTTCATTCAAAGATAGAACAACCTAAAAAATAGCAACTTCCATGAACCTAGCTTTAGTAGCACCATCAACAAAGCTTATAGGAAGAATCAACATAGGAGTAGAAGGGATTGAAATCCCACCTTCATTTCTTCTTTTAGCATGTTGACAAATAAGTTCTACATGATGTGTAACATCCTTGACCTGGGTTATGTCATAAACTTGTAAGTTTTCCTTAAGTAAGTTATTTATAAACTTGTTTTAATCTTTGTAAAAGTAATTAAGACTCCATGAGAGTTTAATTTTCAAGTTTGAGCTTATTTGCAAACTGTTTGTGCATTATATGATAGTTTGGGTGTAAGTTGCAATTTACCCAAAATGAGGGGTTATATTGCAATATGTCACATTTTGAGCATACTTCAAGTGCTTTAGCATCATAAGACAGAGAATGATGCTAAGGGGTGGCTCATGGAAAGCCTAAGTTCCAAGTTGGAGCTTGTTTGAATAATACTTGTGCCTTGTGTACCAGCTTTGGTGCAATTTACAATTTACCCAAAATGTAGGGTTGATATGCAAATTAACACCTATATAGTATCCCTACTCTCTCTTGGCATCATATATAGGAGATAGAAAGAAAGAGGCACCATGTTTGAATCATTTTTGAGTGGTGGTATTCTTGGTGATGAAAAGACCAAGAAGAGTTGTATAGTTGAGACCCTAATTAAGTTGTATCGAGTTGTAGAACTTATGTGGGAGTGCCTATTGGCCAATAAGCCATAGAGGAGGTCCTATATAGTTTTATCAACTCTTTTTAAAGGCCATGATGGGTTAAGAACCTCAAGAAGGTGATGGTTATCGGTTTACAACTTTCCTTGGAAAGGTCATATCGGTTTGTGAATAAAGTGATGTTGAGATGAAATATCTTGCTCAACAAGATAACTAATGGCCAAAATATTATCCCTAGGTTATCCTAAATAGTTTTGCATGTCAAGATATATATGTGTGCATGCATGGGCACATGTCAACCATGAATGGACACGTGCCACCTAGTAGTATAAGGTGATAACACCTTTTATACACTCTCTCTCATGAACCCCAATTATGTATATCACTCCTTTCACCTACTAGTAAAACTTTTCAAACCCTACAAACCTCTTTCTCTTAGATATCATGCATAGTAGTGAGGCGAAAGGAGGAGCTTGAGCCTTAAGCTGAAGGTGAAGCCATGGTCATCTTCAACCTTGGTTGAAGTATGAATCTCGAGTTGTGATTCTTCCTTTCTTTTCTTCTTCCCTAAATTCTTATCTATGGATTCTTTGCATATAGAGTAGTTGTGAACAAGTCTTGGATCTTTGATAAGTTCATCTTCAACCTTGGGAACGTGAATTTTTGGAGCTTGCAGCTTTGAAGTTGTTTCTGAGGCGGGTTATATAACTTGAACCTAATCATTTTATTATTCACCTTCAATCTTGCTATACTTGATGATCTACTTTCAGTTTTGAGTTTTATTGAATAATTGATGAATTCATGAGTTCTAATAGTTGTATTGGACTGTTGTCCATGAACTAGAACAGTAAGGAATGAAAGTCTAGAGCTTAATGATGATGACATCATCATGGCACAAACTGATATCGAGTTGAAACACCTCTTGCCCGATATGGTAAGCAAATATATACCTCTTGCTTGATATGGTAAGCAAGCATACACATCATTCCCGACATGGTAAGAAAACATACACCTCTTGCCCGATATGGTAAGCAAATATACACCTCCTTCCTGATATGGTAAGCAAGCATACACATCTTGCCTGATATGGTGGAAGCACCTTAAAGCCAATATGGAGGTAAGCACCTCAAATCCATTATACTTGATTGAGTAACACATGAAGTACGTTATGTTAAATGATACATTCAGATGTAAAGAGTTTTAATGCATTTTGATAAGTGTAGGCCAATGTACCTTAAGGAAAGGGTTGAGCCAACTTAATAAAGTATGATGTAATCAATATCCTAGTGAGGATGAGAGAGAAACTCATACTTTCTGTGATAATCATTTAATGAGCATACATTAATACTCCTAATATGTGTGGATCTATGAATCAGGGTTTTGATTCTTGATAATATGAACTTGAAACCCTAATCGGCTTGAAAGGGAAACCCTAACCCTAATAATGGGAAGATTGTATTTCTTTTGTATTGCATGGCGATGTTATGTAATTGATATTGTGTTTATCATGAAATACTAACCATGCAGGTATCATGAGATGATGAGCATATCCAATTATGAGCCATGATGTTTCATATGATATAGATTTAATGGGCCTTGTGAGCCATGTGAAATACTTGTGTAATGAGTACAATGTATACCTGGTCTAAGGACCTAGAGGTAATAGTTACCTGATAAGAGGTGACCATATTCAGTGATGAACTAAGGGTTTGAATACCCAAATCTATAAATCATGATGATGATAATGTTAAGGGATGAGGATTCCCAGTAATGTGATAAGGAACTGACATCCCGAGTATTGTGCATTCAATGTGTTCCAAAGATCATGAAAGTACTTGATAAAAGTATTACACCTTTCTTTGTAGCATCTATTATAAACCATGCTTGTAACTTGGTTTATGCTAAAAGATATTGTAATGTACCTAATTAATCAAGTGGAACCTTATCATATATATAGTTGTCGAGGCTATATATCCATTCGGTGTCAGGATTTGTTGAATGGTGAAACGAGTTTAACTCAGAGTGCATATTATTGAATATGCGGGGTGACATACGAACATATCCTTACATCCAGATAGGGAGTGCGATCTCCCTGATGAATACTAGGGTTTTTGTGTGATCTCCCTAATGAAAATGTACCGGGGATTGATGTGTGATCTCCCCTAAGAGAGTGCATGTTGCGACAGTAGCTCTATAGCGAAGATGTCACTATACCCCGGCAAGCTAGTTGTAGTTTGACATGATGTCACTGCCAGTGGTCTCGTACTGAACGAGATGGGTGAGGTCTTGGAAGTTGGCTCTTCCATTGACCTTTTATGGTATGGATTTTGGCTAAGCAGTGTTCGGTTGGAGCATGAGCGGTATACCTCATCTCCTCTGGGCATAAATGTGATTGTAAATATGTAATCAGTTGTGTAGCGTATCTGCTTGAGGATTGAATATAGAAACATTGTTCGATGTTACATTACTTTTATACATCTTAAATAGATAGATGTTATATGTGTTCTTCATATTCCTTATAAAGTGAATAGATGATTTATTGCTCTATAATAGGTAGCTGCATTGCTTTAAAAGATGATATTGCTCTATTCTACTTATAACATTGATTAATCTTGATTATTAATATAAAAGATCCTCTGCTCAGTTTTATACGGTTTACCTATGATGATATTGTTGTTGGCGGAGAGTTATATCTCTCGCTGGGACTTTTTTTCTCACCCCATTGGTCCCAACATTTTTATGTGGACACGGACAAGGAGGTAGACACCGTACTACAGAGGGAGGACAACAACAATAGGGACAGTAGTAACAACTCAGGTTGAGTCTGCTGACTGTCGTGTCTTGCAGATAGAAGTCTTATGTGTTGTCTTTATACTCTCAAGGCCTTAAGAGTTAGTATGTAATGGTATTATAAACGATTTGAGATTTTGGCTTGTATGCCTTGAGGTTTTATGTTGCTTATGTATATGTTTGGGCAAAGCAACTGGTATATAATATCCTCGAGATGAGATGGTACAATGTATGTACAATATAAACCATGATGTATATATTTCTTTGGTTCTTTCTTTAAGAGTTTCCTGGCAATGGATCTCTTTGCAAAATGATTTGAATTTTTAGTGATTTTCATTAATCCACTGCTAATGGTTATTCCGCGTAATTACTGTGCAATTTGGCAGTCAGTTTGATGGCGGTTGTCTCAAGTTTTGGTATCATATCCTAAGGTTCACTGAGTCTATAGAGACATAGGATTAAGGTTGTTGAGTCTGTTCTAGTGTCCTCCAGTTTATCTTATAGTGACTTCTGCTCATATAGGAGAAGAAATAGAGCTGAAACATGGCCAGAGCACACAAAGAACATGTTGTTGATAGTAGTGTTGCTCCACTGGGAGGAGGTGCAAGGGATCGGGAAAGAGGGGAATCAGTGCCTGAGAATCCCAATCTTGATCAAGCCATGCTACAAAACCCAGTCTTTCATGCTCTTTTCGGGTAGTTCATGACCACAATGATGCATATGTAAGATCAAATGCCAACACTAGCACCTAGGGCACTAGTTCCCAATGAGGGACATGGAACTGGTAAGACCTTTGAGCGGTTATGCCAGGTAGGAGCCACCAAATATACCATCATAGCTGACCCAGTAGACACAGATTTATGGCTCACTGAGTTGGAAAAAGCCTTTAGAATCTTTAGCATCCCAGAAACTGATAAAGTTAGGCATGTTGTGTACCTTTTAAAAGGAAGAGCTGGCCATTGGTGGGCCATTGAAGAAGAGAAAAGACTTGGTGCTAAGGTTGGATGGTAGGAATTCTGACGTGAGTTTGTCAGTAGATACTTTCCCAAGACTTATCTGGATGAGAAAGTCTCATAGTTTGAGTGGATTAAATAAGGACCGATGAAGATTAGTGAGTAGGAAGCTGAGTTCCTGGAGCTTCTGCGGTTTTGTCCACACATGGCTACTACGGATGAGGAGAGGATTCGACGTTTTGAGAAGGGTCTAAACACTGAGTTAACCACACCAGTAGCTACTCTAGAAAATAGAGAAAGGTTTGCCACCTTTGTGGAGTGTGTTAGGAGGATAGAGAGGTCCATGATTGAGAAACGTGAGGCTAACAATAGAAAAGTACCTACCCAATTCCAGGGACAGAGGTCTGGAAGTTTCAAGAAATTGAGATTTCCTACACCAGTAGCACCACAGAGGTTCACTACTCACACACAGTGGATTCCAAGAAAGGGTAGAGGCCATAGTTTTCTACCAAGTGGATCCCATAGTACGACATCAATGTTAGTAACAGGACCATCTAGACCACAGCGGGACATAAACTGTTTCAAGTGTGGGCAGACATGACATATGATGAGAGAATGTCTAGTTAGAGAAATGGAGGTAACCCAACCACTGAGGCAGAGTCAACAAGGCTCTTAGAGGAAAAAGTTCAGTAGTGGCACACGAGGACGTGGATAGGCATCCCAAGAAGGTTCATCTATACCAAACAACAGAGCACGGAGTCAGCAATAGGCAACGACGAGATTCTATGCTATGAATCAGCCAGAAGCAGTAGTCAATCCACGAGTCGTGACACGTCAGATGGAATTATTTCATTCTAATATGTCTTCATCATGCTTTGTATCTATTTTGATTGGTCTGGGTGCTACACATTCCTTTATCACTCGAGAAGTGATTCATGACTGCAATATGACTATCAGTCATAGAACAGATAATCTTTTATTAGAAACTCTATTAGTTGGATCTGTAGTGTTGTGGGTGGTATGTTCTCCTTGTGTTCTTTCCTTTTCAGAACACAACAATCAGGTGGATCTTATACCACTTGAGATGCATGGGTTTGATGTAATTCTTGGGATGGATACCCTAGAAAAGTATAATGTTGTCTTGGATTGTGGTTCCAAGCAATCCATGTTCGCAGACAGTGATGAAACATGGGTCTTTCAGGGGGGTAGAAACATTCTTCCAACCTATCTAGTATCAGCAATGCTTGCTGAGAGATTAATATGACAAGGATGTGAAGCATTCTTGGCACATGTGGTAGACACCAAAGTAGAAAGTCCTAGTCTTTCTAAAGTTTCTGTTGCCAGGGAGTTCAAGGATGTGTTTCCTAAAGAATTTCCAGATATTCATCCACCTTGACAGATTGATTTCAAGATTAATCCAATTCTGGGTACGCAACCCATAGCTCAAACACCTTATAGGGTGGCCCCTGCTGAGATGGCAAAAATCAAGAAATAGTTATAGGAGTTGCTTGAGAAAGGTTTCATTCGATCGAGTACTTTGCCATGGGGTTCTCCAATTCTTTTTGTTAAAAAGAAGGATGGGTCTATGAGATTATGCATAGAATATAGGTAGCTTAACAAGGTGACTATAAAGAACAAATATTCTTGACCAAGGATAGATGATCTGTTTAACTAGTTGTGTGGTGCAACAATATTTTCTAAGATAGATCTAAGGTCAGGATATCATCAGTTACATATCAAGGAGGATGACATACCTAATCCAGCCTTTAGGATAAGGTGTGGTCATTATTAGTTCATAGTTATGCCATTTGGACTAACTATTGCACTAGCTGCATTCATGGAGCTGATGAATAGAATCTTTTAGCCATTCCTTGATCAGTTCATAGTGGTCTTCATAGATGACATCCTGATATATAGTAGAGATGGTCAACAACATGAACAACACCTTCGTCAAGCCTTGACTTTGCTAAGACAGCACAAGCTATATGCTAAGTTTAGCAAGTGTGAGTTCTAGTTGTCAGAAGTGTCTTTCCTAGGACACGTTATATCTGCTTCAGGTATTCGTGTTGATCGTAAGAAAGTGGAGTCTATTGTAGAGTGGGAACAGCCCAAGACACCAACTGAGATTCACAATATTTTAGGTCTGGCAGGTTACTACAAAAGGTTTATTACAGACTTCAGTTATGTAGCATTACCCCTAACTAGGTTGACCAGGAAGTAGGTTCCTTTTGTCTAGAATGACAAGTGTAAATGTTCTTTCCAGTTGTTGAAAGAAAGGTTGACTAGTGAACCTATGTTTGTTTTACCTGAGCAGGGAAAGGGATACATTGTTTTGTGTGATGCCTCTAAGAATGGTCTAGGACGTGTGATGATGCAGAGTGATCATGTAGTTTCTTTTTCTTCCCGACAGCTTAAGAGACATGAGGAGAATTATCTGACGCATGATCTCGAATTAGCTGCAGTGGTCCACGCGTTGAAGATTTGGAGGCATTATCTTTATGGAAAACGTGTCAGATTTTCACAGACCATAAAAACTCAAAGTACATCTTCTCACAACACTAGTTGAATATGAGATAATGCCACTGGATGGAATTTATCAAGGACTATGATTGTACAATTGATTGTCATATAGGAAAAAGCTAATGTAGTGGCAGATGCACTAAGTAGAAAATCTTCATCTCCACCCATAGATAAAGCATAGTTGAATTCTTTAATGTGCTTTAAACGGGACATGTTTGTCTCTTTGAGACAAATAAATGTATAGTTAAAAGTATCTCTGTTAGCTAGATTACTGGCCGAGATGCATGTAAAACCTACTCTGAGACAATAGATTAAAGAGGCACAACATGTCGATATTGTGATTCAGCAGATCAGGTCAGAGTATGGTAGTGAGAAACGGGATGGTTTCCATGAGTCAGAGGATGTGGTAGTCTGCTACCATGGTAGGATGGTAGTACCTGATGCCAATTATTTAAGATAGATAGTTATGGAGGAAGCTCATTCATCCATGTATGCAATGCATCTAGGGAGTACTAAAATGTATCATAACTTAAAAGATATGTATTGGTGTCCTGGTTTGAAAAAGGATGTAGCTGAGTTTGTTATGCGGTGTCCAATGTGTCAGCAAGTTAAAGTAGAACACCATAAGTCTATAGAAACATTGCAACCCTTACCTATACCACAGTGGAAATGGGATCATGTGATAATGGAATTTGTGGTTGGTCTACCCAGAACAACCAACAGTCATGATTCCATTTGGGTGATAGTTGATAGGTTGACAAAGTCAGCACATTTTCTTCCTATTAAAACAACCTATACTGCTGAAAAACTTGCACAGATCTACATAGATGAGATAGTGAGGTTACACAGAGTTCCATCTACAATTGTGTCTGATAGAGGTCCCCAATTTACAAATCATTTTTGGGAACGACTTCATAAAGCTTTGGGTACGCAGTTAAAGTTTAGCACAACTTTTCACCCTCAGACAGATGGACAATCTGAAAGGACTATACAGATATTGGAGGACTTGCTTAGGGCATGTGTTCTTCAATTTGTAGGAAGTTGGGACTTACACTTGAGCTTAATAGAGTTTGCCTACAACAATAGTTATTAGACTAGTATTGATATGACACCATATGAAGCCTTATGTGATAGACATTGTAGATCTCCATTATGCTGGTATGAGACAGGAGAATACGAACTTCTGGGTCCTGAATTAGTGCAATAGACAACTGAAAAGATTAAAATAATACAACAACATTTGAAGGTTGCACAGGATATATAGAAGTCATATGTCGATAAATGGCATAGACCTTTAGAATTCCAAGTTGGAGACAAAGTGTATCTCAAGGTCTCTCCTTGGAAAGGTGTTCTCATATTTGGGAAAATTGGTAAGTTAGCTCCTAGATTTATGGGACCTTACTTAGTGACAACATGGATTGGAAAACTAGCCTATATGTTGGAGTTTCCACTTGAGATACATAGATTACATCCAGTGTTTCATATATCTATGATGAAAAAGTGTCGTCCTGATAAAGAGTTGATGTTGCAACCTGTAGAGGCAGAATTGAATGAAGATATATCCTATATGGAAGGTCCAATGATGATTCTTGACAGAAGAATCAAGAAGCTGAAAAAGAAAGACATAGTTCTTGTGAAAGTTCTCTGGCATCACTGTGGCATTGAAGAAGCCACATGGGAGCTGGAGGAAGAAATGAGGAGGAAGTACCCTTCTCTTTTCTCTTAAGATTTTGGGGATGAAATCCTTATTAGGGGTTGATAATTGTAACATCGCTGACCTGGGTTATGTCATAAACCTAGAAGTTTTTCTTAAGTAAGATATTTATAAACTTGTTTTAATCTTTTAAAAAGTAATCAAGACTCAAGGAGAGTTTAATTTTCAAGTTTGAGCTTATTTGCAAATCGTTTGTGCATTATATGATAGTTTGGGTGTAATTTGCAATTTACCCAAAATGAGGGGTTATATTGCAGTATGTCACATTTTTAACATGATTCAAGTGCTTTAGCATCATAAGAGAGAGAATTATGTGAAGGGGTGGCTTGTGGAAAGCCTAAGTTCCAAGTTGGAGCTTGTTTGAATAATGCTTGTGCCTTGTGTACCAGTTTTGGTGCAATTTGCAATTTACCCAAAATGTAGGGTTGATATGTAAATTACCATGTTTGAATCATTTTTGAGTGGTGGTATTCTTGGTGATGAAAAGACCAAGAAGAGTTGTATAGTTGAGACCCTAATTGAGTTGTATCGAGTTGTAGAGCTTATGTGGGAGTGCCTATCAGCCAAGGATCCATAGAGGAGGTCCTGTATTGTTTTGTCAACTCTTGGCAAAGGCCATGATGGGTTAATCACCTCAAGAAGGTGATGGTTATCTATTTACAACTTTACTTGGAAAAGTTGTATCGGTTTGTGAATAAAGTGATGTTGAGATGAAATATCTTAGTCAACAAGATAACTAACGGCTGAAATATTATCCCTAGGTCATCCTCGAGAGTTTTGCATGTTAAGATAAATATGTGTGCATGCATGGACACGTGTCAACCATGCATGTACACATGTCACCTAGTAGTATAAGGTGATGTCATCTTTTATACACTCTCTCTCATGAACCCCAATTATATATACCACTCCTTTCACCTAGTAGTGAAACTTTTCAAACCCTACAACCCTCTTTATCTTAGATATCATGCATAGTAGTGAGGTTCAAGGAGGATCTCGATCCTTAAGCTTAAGGTGAATCCATGGTCATCTTCAACCTTGGTTGAAGCATTAATCTCAGGTTGTGATTCTTCCTTTATTTTCTTCTTCACTAAATTCTTATCTATGGATTCTTTGCATATAGAGGAGTTGTGAACAAGTCTTGGATCTTTGATAAGTTCGTCTTCAACCTTGGGAATGTGAAGCTTTGGAGCTTGGAGATTTGAAGTTGATCTTGAGGCAGGCTATATAACATGAACATGATCATGTTATTATTCACCTTCAATCTTGCTATACTTGATGATCTACTTTCAATTTTGAGTTTTATTGAATAATTGATGAATTTAGGAATTCTAATAGTTGCATAGGACAGTTATCCATGAACTAGAATAGTAAGGAATGGAAGAAAGAAGCTTTATGATGATGACATCATCATGGCACAAATCAATATCGGGTTGAAACACCTCTTGCCTGATATGGTAAGCAAACATACACCTCTTGCCCGATATGGTAAGCAAGCATACACCTCTTGCCCGATATGGTAAGCTAGCATACACCTCTTTCCCTATATGGTAAGCAAGCATACACCTCTTTCCCGATATGGTAAGAAAACATACACCTCTTGCCTGATATGGTAAGCAAGCATACACCTCCTGCATGATATGGTAAGAAAGCATACACCTCTTGCCCGATATGGTAAGCAAGAATACACCTCTTGCCCGATATGGTAATCAAACATACACCTCTTGCCTGATATGGTAAGCAAGCATACACCTCTTACCCGATATGGTAAGCAAGCATACACCAGTTGCTCGATATGGTGGAAGCACCTTAAAGCCAATATGGAGGTAAGCACCACCAATCTGATATACTTGATTGAGTAACACATGAAATGTGTTATGTCAAATGATACATTAGGATGTAAGAGTTTTAATGCATTTTGATAAGTGTAGGCCAATGTACCTTAAAAAAGGGTTGAGCCAACCTTAAAAAAGTATGATGTAATCAATATCCTAGTGAGGATGAGAGAGAAACTCATACTTTCTATGATAATCATTTAATGAGCATACATTGATACTCCTAATATGTGTGGAGCTATGAATTAGGGTTTTGTTTCTTGATAATATGAACTTGAAACCCTAATTGACTTGAAAGGGAAACCCTTACCCTAATAATGGGAAGATTATATTTCTCTTGTATTGCATGGTGATGTTATGTACTTGATATTGTGTTTATCATGAAATACTAACCATGTAGGTATCATGAGATGATGAGCATGGCTAGGTATGAGCTATGATGTTTCATATGGTACAGATTTAATGGGCCTTGTGAGCTGTGTGAAATACTTGTACAATGAGTATAATGTATACCTGGTCTGAGGACCTAGAGGTAATAGTTACCTGATAAGAGGTGACTATATTCAGTGATGAACAAAGGGTTTGAATACCCAGATCTAGCAATCATGATGATTATAATGTTAAAGGATGAAGATTCCAGTAATGTGATAAGGGACTGAGATCCTGAGTATTATGCATTCAATGTGTTCCAAATATTATGAAAGTACTTGATAAATGTATTACACCTTTCTTTGTAGCATCTGTTATAATTCATGCTTGTAACTTGTTTGATGCTAAAAGATATTGTAATGTACCTAATTAATCAAATGGAACATTATCATATAGTTGCCCAGGCCATAGATCTATTCGGTGTCAGGATTTACTGAATGGAGAGTGCATATTTTTGAATATGTGGGGGTGACGGACGAACATATCCTTATGACCAGATAGGGAGTGCGGTCTCCCCAATGAATACCAGAATTGTTGTGTGATCACCCTGATGAAAATGTACCGGGGATTGATGTGTGATATCCCCGAAGAGAGTGTATGTTGCAGCTGTAGATCTATGGCAAAGATGTCGCTATACCCCAGCAAGCTAGTTGTAGTTTGACATGATGTCACTTCCAGTGGTCTAGTACTAACCGAGACGAGTGAGGTCTTGGCAGCCGGCTCTTCCATTGACATTGTATGGTACCAATTTTGACTAAGCGGTTGTCGGTTGGACCATGAGTGGTATACATCATCTCCTATGGGCATAAGTGTGATTGTAAATATATAATCAGTCGTGTAGCGTATCATCTTGAGGATTGAATAGGAAACATTGGTTGATGTTACATTACTTTTACACATCTTAAATAGATAGATGTGTTGGGTTTTAAGGGAGACAGAGAGGGCAGCAGAAACAAAAAATTTCTTCTCCCCGAACCCAGTATAAAGGAATCATGTCAACGTCTATACATTAGGAAGGATGGTTTGTATAGACATACCTTGTCCTGAGGCTTTCTTGGCGACGTTACCTCACGGCTTGTGCGGTCTTCACCTCCGGTCTTGGATGGTGTCTGTGCAGCTCCTGGTCTCACCGGGACTGTCAGGATTGACAGTTGTCCTCCAAGCGGCAGAAGTCTCCCGCCTCTGAAGTAGTCTACACGGACCACATGGAACTCCTATCACCTTGTCGCACAAGGCACCGGAAGGAGTCATACCCTCCTGTAGGTGTACTAATCACCGCCACACTCTCCTGCCACCAGTCACTTTTTTGCAGTTTTCTTTCCCTTGTTGTGCCTCCCTTATCAGGTAGCACTTGCTCGGGCTCTCCTGGTTACCATAAACATAGAGAACGACAACTTTGCAGAGCAACTGGTGTTCTGAGTTGTACTTGAGAAGCCCCCAATACCCCTATATATATAGGAGGGTCATGGGACAGGGTTCTCTACCCCGGGTAATGCGGGATTCAAGTAGGAGTAGAAGGGTTCGAGATTTTCCACAAAACAACCAACTACGTCAGCTGAACCAATCGTTTCAAGCATGAAACGGTCAGTTGGGGACCTGAGATGATCGGTTCACACCTGAACCGATCAGTTGGGACACCTAAGCCGATTGGTTCAAGCATGAGCCGATCGGTTCGTGGTCCTAATCAGTTCCTGATTGACTTTTCATCTTTTATTTCGAATTGATCCAAATACCAATCCTTGTTCCAATCAAATTGGACAAGTGAAAAGAAAAGAAATTTCTCACCAACCTAACTTTCCCAACTCCCTCGTTTGGACCAGTTGAGCCTATCGGTTCAACCCTTGAACCGGTCCGTTCAGCCTATCCTGAGCCGATCGGTTCATCACATGAGTCAATCGGTTCACCAATCTGAGTCGGTCGGTTCATCTCATGAGCCGGTTGGTTCATCTCATGAGCCGATCGGTTGGGAGTGCAGACTATGCAGAATCAGTCAATTGTAGTTTCAATCAATCTGATACTCTAATCAATCGGTCCAACACCTTGAACACTATGATACTGAGCTATCAAATAATTAAGTGTTTAATTGAATTAAACTCCATTAGTAATCAATCTAAACATCGTTTGTGGATAAACTCCTCTTCCATGTTAAATCATATGCATGTGACCCTACAGGTCCATTTCACATTGGCAGTGAAAGTCCATAACACTTATGACTTCACAAGCAAAGAGTGGTGCCTAGTCGCACATCAGTGCTACCCAAGTGAAATAGAAAGTTGGAGAACAACTTTCAATCCTACAATCCGTGAATGGTGTTACAGTGAATGTATAATTCCTTTGTCACTGATATCCCGAATGAACTCAAGGCATGGAACAGTCATCCTGTCAACGTTCATTCACTTTCTTGATCTCAGAGTAGACTGGAGGAGATATGTATGACATCAATATCACATACTAATTCACATATGTGTGCGCACGCCTATCTCAATCCTACTCATCAAGTGGACATGGATATTAAACTCCCTCATGAGGAACAAATCTCATATCTATCACTCACCCCTCAAAAGCCCCATGTCTCAAAGCCACCCAATCATCACCTTTATAACAACCCATGTTTCAGGACTGCGTTTGATGATGTAAAAGTGTACCCAACGACATGTGTTAAGTGTAGTGATTTCAGGTCAAAGAATCACACTCACCACCATCACTGTGAGAACTTACAGTGACTACCATGTCATGGTTCCATGTGTCATCTCTATGAACTTCTAGATCCATAGAGTATCCACTAATGTTCTCTAACACATGGATACTCAACTTTTCCTTTTAAACGGCTTTATTGGAATGCTTCCATTTATCAACAAACATTCACTTTTATATATCCCATATATATTGTGATTAATTCTCTGTCCTTTTCGGAAGTTCACATCATTTTAACTCTTTACAGTGAACCCTTCCTTATTTCCATAGAACTAGTACTTCTCAAGTACTTATCAAGTTCTCATGGTATTCCAGTAACCCTTACTGGAACTAGACAAACATCCACTCGTTATGTCCCACATATGAGTTATCAGGATGAGCATATCATATTGTCATGTCCTACATACAAGATGATAAATGTGTTTTGTTCTTGCCATGTCCATACATGCAAGATGATGGGATGTTTACATACATGATAGATCCTTATCTATTCTTAGTGTTTCCATTCTTCATAAGAATTGGACACTTGGCTCTGGGATACTAACTCCATGTAACATGGATAAGTTTTCTCCCACTGAATCTGTGCATACTGAACCCTTCATTATAGATTGCCAATATATGCTCTCTCTTTTCAGGTCAAGAGGTTTTCATGAACTAACTCTATAGATCTCTATTCCTATCACATAGGAAACGTCTCTATCTTCCCTAAAGATAATTTCCACTTTGGATTTTCATTCTAGAAAATTTCTATTTCACATCGACATGTGGAATGTGAATATGCTCCCACTAAATCACAAATCCCTTCTTTATCTTTGACATATTAGTCAAACCCTTTGACTATATTATCAAAGTAAAGATCACAGTTCTGAGTTGCTTGTACTCAATCAATCACATTGATTAGTCCATTGTAACTTATAGACTTCATTTGCATTAATGGATTCATAAACCTTATAGGTTGTGTCATGTACACATCCTTGTTTTATTCCTCATAGGAATGCGGTTTTAGTATCTGTACGCCAAATTTCTTAGTCATTAAGTTGCAATCAACAAGTACCATCCTTCTCAAAATGTTATCCATGTGTCTTAATGCCTAAGACTTATTTGCACTTATGGATTTCATTCCAATTGGTGCTACCATCAAGGTCATACCTTATGGTTCACATGGAAGTCATTTAGGATGTAATGGTCATAAACCATAACTCAAAATCCAGTTCCTCATATTCATCTAGATGGTTGATTCATCACATGACCAACTCATCACATAGACAATAGAGGTGTCTCTGTCAAGGATATAAGAACTCACAACTCCTTGTTATTCTTAATGTCCTTTATTAGTGTGGGGTATTCTTTACTTAAGAAGAAATTAGTTATTTGATAATCATCCTCTAACTCCTTAGAGTATGACTCCTTTTGATTTAGACATCACCATGCCTTAATCATGAGTTTACTATGATATACTATCATAATCACTCACAAGGTTCTCAAACATTTGGTCCAAGTATTTCATTCATTGATCTCATCAGGAATTAACACTTTACTAAATTCGTACTTCATCTATGATATTCTTGAACACTTCAAGATATTCATATTTGGTATTTCTCTAAACACCGCTTGAAGTATTAGCATTTGCTCCAATAGGTATGTAAACACATCACATGTATTATACCTAATAGCATAATCATTCTCCCACTACCATTAGTGAAGATTGATTAATCATGTCTAAGAGATTCATGTCTCTTACTGGTTCTCTGACCAAAAGAGTCTAGATTTATCCATCATATGGAAACTAGAGATGAATTTCTCATGATGATGCTAATTCATTGTTTGAGTTATCAATAACTTTTAGATATCATATTATCTTATGCATACCAAGTACCACAAGAAAAACAAGGCATTGCCACAAAGATCATATCTTTGAAATTGAAACATCAACTTTATTCATAGCTATCCTTGTCACAACAAAATGCAATAATAAAGTGTTTCCTTTTATTGGAAAATATGAAATAGCAGTTCTCAACTCTATTTCGTGCCCTTTAGGCTGAAATAAACTGAAGGATACTCCTATCTTATGGCAGCAACACTTGCTCCAATGGTGATACTCCTTTCTTGGTCCTTTCACAAAGGCCATTACTTCTTTGTGGATCTTGCATATCATATATGACATAACCATATCTTGGTATCATATACATGGTGCGATTCCGCTAGAGGTGCAACACACTAGCCGATTTGACCCAACTAGATGCACCCCACGAGGTCGGAACACACGTGATGGGAATTTTCTTTCGAAATTTATAAAACATAAACTAGCTACCTACGTCTACTAAAACACTACACCTACAAGCGCATGGGGTCGTGTCGTAGTATAGGAAGGTGGCAAGTATAGGGTCGATCCACAGGGAAAAGAGGGGGCACTAGAGCTTAGTTAATTTGGATAGGTTCCTACTACAGAGACTAGGGTTAAGGGTTTAAAGGTGATTTGATTGTTACACTACTATGAACAAATGAGGAATTAAGGACAAGAATGAAATCTATGTTAACCCTAGACTAGATTAAGACTAAGTAGGAAAGAAAGGACTAAGCTAGGTATGAAAAGGAAAATTACACTAAGGCAAGAAAGAGAGAAGTAAAATAGCAATTAAAGAGCTACACTAGCATGAACAAGACAAGAACAAAGCAAGAAGATAACTAAGCAAGAAAAGAACTAATTAAGCTAAGCAAGCACAAAACTAGGGTTTTAAGCAGTAAAGAGAGGTATGGGATGTTTAGGGTTATGAACTTATCACTTAAGTTGGGGGTGACATATGAACATTATGATTCCATTTAGATTATCCAAACCAAACAACAAGTTAGAGTCTAATGAATTAACCTAAGCTACTAACTGGCCATGGATATGCTAGGTTGTGCATAGGGGAACTAGTCCCTAACACCCCTACTACCCTTACGAGGGTTAATTGGGTTAGGTATTAGGTTCAAATCAATTAGAGTCTAATCAAGTCTAGGTTTCTATATTAGGCATTCCTAGGGCAATTAGGGGCCGAGGGTAGTAATGGGGAGGTGAAATTAGGGTTTTGGACCCCAATTCCCGCACATTCTAGCCTTGAGAAGGCTCCATGCTAATTGCACTAGAATTATCTAATCTAGCTACTTAGATCTCTCACTTACCTTTAGGGAGATTTATTAGGATGTAGGAATATGGGAGGGAACCTAGGGATCCAAGAATTGGACCTAGGGGCAAATCCCAAAATTCACATATACAAGCAATTTGCCTAAATTCCTAAGTGATTTCACACACAAACCAACAAGAAATCCATGGAGAATGAGATGCAAATAGAATATAATCATTAAAAAATGAAATTACAAAGTTTACATGTCATTTTCCCCCATCATGGTATCAAAGTAACATAATTTCCCCCAAACAGCCCACCCAAGGGGGCCTAGCTACTCATAGACATGGAAAATACAAAAAGAAAGGAGAAAGAGGTAGAAGTGGCCATGGAGCTCGGTGTAGATGAGGGATATCCTCTCTCCAGCTGCTATAGGGACGTCCTCCTTCTTCTCCTTGGATGGAATGGTGTGGAATGATGGATGGAAGTGGATGGAAGGCTTAGATATGGGGGTTTATGTGGTGGAAATGGTGAAATGGAGTGGATTTGAGGTGGATATGGAGTGGAATGGAGTGGGTGGCGATTTGTAGAGATAGGAGGGGGTATAAGGTAGCTAGCCTCATGCCCCAGCCGCCACCTAGGTATATATAGGTGTCTAGGGGGTCTAGGGTTAATTTAGGGGTAAAATGGGGAAAGCAGTGGAAAATAGGTGGTTTTTGTGAGTAGCACGGCCATGGTATGTTACCACGGTCGTGGTGGGTAGGGTAGACCACGACCGTGGTGGATGGGCACGGTCGTGGGTTTATTAAAATGTGGAGATCACAGGGATATGTACATGGATGGCCACGGCCATGGGGGGTCACCACGGTAGTGGTGGGAACCTATGGCCACGGGCATGTTGATCACCACGGTCATTTTGGCCATTTTCATCAATTTCTGGGAGTTTTAGTGATTTTTTGTGCTTGGGGCATGTCCACCATGCCCGTGGTGGGGTACCACGGTCGTTTTGGTGTCTCTCCCATGCATTTGAGCTTTGAACTTGATCATCCATGGAAGGTATTTCTTCAAAACATTCTTTGACCACTTGGGGTAGGTTGAAAGTGGTTTTGGCCTCATTTTGGGCTCCTCGAAGCCTGAGGAAACCCTAGATTGGACCATCCTCTTTCCATGCCATCAAGTAGTGGACAAAGTACCTATAAAACATGCAAAAAGCCTCCATAAGTGCATTTGATAGAAATAAGCATATTGGAGCATCCTTTTATTTTATTTTTGCTTTTCTTTTTCTTTTCTTTTTCTTTGCCCTTGGTGTAGATAGGGCATATGGTGGATAGAGTGAATTGGGGAGATAAAGATATGGCCACCCCAAATTTTTGGAGGTGGCCAAGGCTGATTATGTGCACTAGGGCATCTTTTTATGAGGCGGAGGGGTATGAAGATGGTGGAAGAATAGTCGAGTCAAAGAGGGGTCATTGGTATGATTTTCCACATAAGACATCATGCATGAAAATTAATCAAACACTTCATTCAAGATATCACACCACATGAATGAACAACATGAAATTGATATATCAAACAAGTGATTCTACAAACACTAAGCGTTCAAAGCTTGCTCAATTTCACACTTCAACCAATTCAATCATAATCCTAAGAGATGTGATGCACATGTAAAAAGTCAAATGTTGATACCACTTAGAAACAAACAATGGTAAATCACTTGCATTTGTCAAAGGTCATCATTTTTACTTAAAATAGTAGAGATTGGGTCAAAACACACTTTTTAGACAAGAAATTCCAAATTTGGGCAAAATCGGTCAAAACGGTGCCAAGTTGCCTTCAATCACATCTAAACTTAAATTATTGAACTTAAAGTAGTAAAAAAGCAAATCCTAGCTAAAACATGCAAAAATTACCAAAAATCTACATGATATGCAATGCACGGCAAAAAGGGAAATTTTTTTGAAAATAACTCAAAAATGGCAGGAATGTAAACTACATGGCATGCAAGGGTGCAAAGCAGTAAAGAAAATCCACACTAGGTAGATCAAAAGAAAATAAAGATCATGTCAGATAGGTAATCAAAATGAGAGAATGAGATAGGTGGTGCATACCGCCCTACCACCCCAAACTTTTGAATCATGTTGTCCTCAGCATGAAACTAGAGCTTAGGGATAGTAGGGTGAAGATCATGGCTGATGCGGAGCGTCAGAATGTAGGTCACCCTGTTGTGGCTGGTGGTTGACCCTCGCCACGGTCGTGGTCGATCGCCATGGTTGTGGCCACTTATCCAAAACAACATGTAACTTCGATGGACTTGATGCAATAATTCCCACGACTGTGGCTAGGGACCACAGTCGTGGCCAAGCTTCTTCAACACAGCCATGGCAAGTTGCCACGGCCGTGGCCAATCTTCCAAAAACATTGTAACTTCGGCCAACTTGATGCAATAATTCCCACGGCCGTGGGTGGGTGCCACGGTCGTTCTTGGCCACATGTGCCACAGTCGTGGTCGAGGTCCACGGCCGTGGTGAGGGTGCTCCTTCAGTTTTCTCACTTCAAGAACTTGAACTTCACTTTTATTTGTTATTTGGATGCATAATTGATTTAAAGACCATGACCTGCTTCTATACCCTCTCTCTCTATTGTCTAACACATGCCTCATCATCAAAACTAAAAAAAAACTATCAAGCACAAGTGTGCGTGTGTGTTTGTGTAAAATAAAGCAAAAGTATCAAAAATGTGAGGTTGGGTCAAAAATTGCCAAACCTAGGTGGGTTGCCTCCCATAAGTGCTGAGTTTCTTGCCTTCAGCTAGGTTTCTTGGTGATTCTTCATTCATTCATCCATTTGTAATTCTCACGTGTCCATTCTTGCAAAACATGCATCCCTCATTTGCACTCAATTAATTTTCCTCATTCCTTTCATTACAATAATCATCACCAATTTCTTCACCTTGGTGTCCTTCTCTCAAATGCCCATTTGGACTTGTGAAGTGATCATGTCCAATATCCCTATCTCGGACTTGCCGGGTTGGGGTCTTGTACATGTTGATGTTGATCTTCATGTCCATGAATGAGACTGTCATAGTGCCACTGCGTACATGAATGTCGGCATCCGCTATAGATAAGAACGACCTTCCCAATATAATGGGAATCTTCCTATCCTCCAGCTCCATATCAAGTACAATGAAATCCTCCAGGAATACCACACCTTTTTCTTTGTCTATCATCACCAAGACATCATCCACTCTACCCCTAGGCCCTTTTATGGATCTATCTGCCAACTGGAGAGTGCAATGTGCCGACTTCAACTTGCCTAAGCCCAGCTCAACATAGACATGATATGGAATCAAATTCACACTAGATCCCAAATCAAGTAAGGAACTGTCTATGTGACGTCCCCCTATGTAACTAGGTATGAGTGGGGCTCCTGGGTCCTTTCTCTTTACGGGAAGTGAGTGTTGTATGATGGAGCTCACTTGTTCATTCAATCTCACCTTCTTTGGAATCCTCCCCGTTGACCTTCTTTTCACAGTTCATAGTTTCTTAAGGAACTTGGCATATGATGGGATTTGCTTGATAGCATCCAATAGTGGAATGTTCACCTTCACTTGGCGAAACACCTCAAGAATATCAACATTGTGCGTTTGCCTCCTTTTCAATTCTGGTGGCTCATCTAGTGCTTATACAAATGGAGGATCACTAGTTTTTGCCGCACTTACATGAACATGAGGCGGAACGCTAGGGATGGTAGGACTTGTAAAAGGGATATGTGGTGGATTATATGGAATCTCAAACTCAACATGCGATATCACAACATCATCTTCAGCAATATCAATCACAGTATCACCACTTGGCTGCCTTTGCTTTGTTTTATCAACCTTTCTTTGACTTGTGGGCTGCTCAAGAGTTTTCCCACTCCTTAGAACTATCACACCACTACCTTTCTCATGATGGGGAGGGGAAGCATGTTGTAGCTGTGGAGGAGGTGGGGGTGACACTTGGGGTTGGAATTAAGGTGGAGAAGAGAATTGAGGTGGAGGAGAGAATTGGGGTTGGAAGGTGAAATTTTGGGAAAATTGAGGCGGTGAAGGTGGTGGAGGGGTGTAAGGCTTAGGATAGTCTTGAAAATGGTAGATGGGATGCACTTGCAAGGGAGGTGGATCATACAAAACTTGTGAAGAGGGCATGGGTCCACTTGCTTCATTGTAATTCAAGATGGATCTTGAAGCTAGTTTTTCTTCTTGAAGAGCAAGTGTGGAAGATAGCTGCTCTATTCTCTCTTCTAACCTTGCAACATCTCTTTGAACATCATCAAACACTTTCAATCTAGAGAGAACCTCTTCCTCAAACCTTGAGCTGTACGTGGGACTTTGTGGTTCCTGGTAGCTATAGGAGTGAGGTGTCTTCACTTCTCCCTCAAAAGAACCAATGTAGTTGACCGAATGACAAGGACCATTTCCTCCTTGACTTTTCATGAGTTTCATCATTTCTTCCATAGCCTTCATCACTTGTACATTGGGATCATTAGAAACAGAAGTCTCACTAAAGACCCGACTCCCATCACAAATCATGCTAGAAGTTCGGTTCCTTGAATTTTCCACCAATTGCTCAAACAACAGCCATGACTCCTCCGGTGGCTTTGTCATGAAAACACCTCCACAAGAAGAATCCATTGTATCTTGATCCCTTGACGACAAACCCAAGTAGAACGCTTATACAAGCTACCACAAAGGTATCTCATGATGCGGGCACTCTCTCAACAGCTTTTGCAACCTATCCCAAGCATCATGGAACTTTTCATTATCCATTTGGCTGAAACTCACTATTGACCGCCGCATTTGTGTCATCCTTGCAATAGAGTAGAACTTCCTAAAGAATTCCATCTTCATCTCACCCCAACTCATGATGTCTCTCCTTGAATCATACCATTCCTTAGCCCTATCCTTGAGTGAAAAGGGGAATAATGTGAGCCGAATTGAGTCATCACTTGCCGTTGACGTTCTGCAGGTGGCACACATCTCTAGGAAGGCATCCACATGCTTGTAGGGTTTTTCACTCTCCGAGCCGTAGAAGGTGGGTAGGAGCCCAAGAAGACCTAGAGGAATAGAAAATTGCTCCCCTTGCATTTGGGTGACTCTAGATGTAATAGGTGACTGGTAGTTGCTCGGCATGAAGTAATCTTGCAAGGACTTGCGAGGTGCATTTTGGTCTTCCATCTCGTTTCCTCTCGAATGGCTTGTCACATGCACAAAGCACAACCAAACAAAGGAACGCAAGTTAGTAAACAAATATACACAAAGAATGCAAAGAAAAATGAATAAAGAATAGCAATGATGAGGGCAGTAGGAAAAGTCAAAGCAAAACTAACTAGCTAGGCTGAGCACATCTAATCCCCGGCAATGGCGCCAGAAAGCTTGGTGTGATTCCGCTAGAGGTGCAACACACTAGCCGATTTGACCCGACTAGATGCGCCCCACGAGGTCGGAACACACGTGATGGGAATTTGCTTTCAAAATATATAAAACCTAAACTAGCTACCTACTTCTACTAAAACACTACACCCGCAAGCACACGGGGTCATGTCGTAGTATAGGAAGGTGGCAAGTATAGGGTCGATCCACAGGGAAAAGAGGGGGCGCTAGAGCTAGGTTAATTTGGCTAGGTTCCTACTGCAGAGACTAGGGTTAAGGGTTTAAAGGTGATTGATTGTTAAACTACTATGAACAAATGAGGAATTAAAGACAAGAATGAAATCTATGTTAACCCTAGACTAGATTAAGACTAAGCTGGAAAGAAAGGACTAAGCTAGGTATGAAAATGCAAATTACACTAAGGCAAGCAAGAGAAAAGTAAAAGAGCAATTAAAGAGCTACACTAGCATGAACAAGACAAGAGCAAAGCAAGAAGCTAACTAAGCAAGAAAAGAACTAATTAAGCTAAGCAAGCACAAAACTAGGGTTTTAAGCAGTAAAGAGAGGTATGGGTTGTTTAGGGGTATGAACTTATCACTTAAGTTGGGGGGTGACATATGAACATTACGATTCCATTTAGATTATCCAAACCAAACAACAAGTTAGAGTCTAATGAATTAACCTAAGCTACTAACTGGCCATGGATATGCTAGGTTGTGCATAGGGGAACTAGTCCCTAACACCCCTACTACCCTTACGAGGCTCAATTGGGTTAGGGATTAGGTTCAAATCAATTAGAGTCTAATCAAATCTAGGTTTCTAGATTAGGCATTCCTAGGGCAATTAGGAGCCGAGGGTAGTAATGGGGAGCTGAAATTAGGGTTTTGGACCCCAATTCCCCCACATTCTAGCCTTGAGAAGGCTCCATGCTAATTGCACTAGAATTATCTAATATAGCTACTTAGATCTCTCATTTAGGTTTAGGGAGATTGATTAGGATGTAGGAATATGGAAGGCAACCTAGGGATCCAAGAATTGGACCTAGGGGCAAATCCCAAAATTCACACATACAAGCAATTTGCCTAAATTCCTAGGTGATTTCACACATAAACCAACAAACAATACATGGAGAATGAGATGCAAATAGAATATAATTATTAACAAATGAAATTACAAAGTTTACATGTCATTTTCCCCCAGCATGGTATCAAAGTAACATAATTTTCCCCAAACAGCCCACCCAAGGGGGCCTAGCTACTCATAGACATGGAAAATACAAAAAGAAAGGAGAAAGAGGTAGAAGTGGCCATGGAGCTCGGTGTAGATGAGGGATCTCCTCTCTCCAGCTACTACACGAATGTCCTCCTTCTTCTCCTTGGATGGAATGGTGTGGAATGATGGAGGGAAGTGGATGGAAGGCTTAGATATGGGGGGTTATGTGGTAGAAATGGTGAAATGGAGTGGATATGGAGTGGAATGGAGTGGGTGGTGATTTGGGGAGCTAGGAGGGGGTAGAAGGTAGCTAGCCTCGTTCCCCAGCCGCCACCTAGGTATATATAGGTGTCTAGGGGGTCTAGGGTTAAGTTAGGGGTAAAATGGGGAAAGTAGTGGAAAATAGGTGGTTTTTCTGAGTAGCACGGTCGTGGTATGTTACCACGGTTGCGGTAGGTAGGGTAGACCACGGCCGTGGTAGATGGGCACGGTCGTGGGTTTATTAAAATGTGGATATCATATGGATATGTATATGGATGGCCACGGTCGTGGGGGGTCACCACGGTCGTGGTGGGAACCTATGGCCACGGGCATGTTGATCACCATGGTCGTTTTGGCCATTTTCATCAATTTCTGGGAGTTTTAGTGATTTTTTGTGCTTGGGGCATGTCCACCACAACCGTGGTGGGGTACCACGGTCGTTTTGATGTCTCTCCCATGCAATTGAGCTTTGAACTTGATCATCCATGGAAGGTATTGCTTCAAAACATTCTTTGACCACTTGGGGTAGGTTGGAAGTGGTTTTGGCCTCATTTTGGGCTCCTCCAAGCCTGAGGAAACCCTAGATTGGACCATCCTCTTTCCATGCCATCATGTAGTGGACAAAGTACCTATAAAACATGCAAAAAGCCTCCATAAGTGAATTTGATAGAAATAAGCATATTGGGGGAAATAAGATGTATTCTAACAGGTATAGATGTGATTCAAGAGCAATATAACACAAGATGAAGCCCTAAAATAGGGCTACATTAATACCTCAGATAAAGAAGTGGTTCATTTCATGATACCTTAGTGGGAGATCTCCATCCACTCCTTCTTCTTATTTTGTTCTTCCAGATATAGAGTGAAATTCCCTCGTTCCCTTCCCCATGTGCCTTGCGGCTGAAGACGGCTTGGGTTGCTGGCTAGCATCAAAACACTTCTTAGCTTTGCCCTTGCCCTTGCCCTTGGACCTGCCTTTCTGTTGATCAAAATCACAGACTTAGGCTTGTCCTTCTTCATCTGTGAGGCTGAAGATGGCTTGGATTGCGGGCTAGCATCAGAACACTTCTTTGCTTTGCCCTTGTCCTTGCCTTTAAGACGTACCCTTCATTGATCACATCAAACATTAGGGTTTGTCTTTCTTCATAACTGCCTCTACCGTCCTCAACATGTCCAACAACTCTGTCAACGCTTGTCAAAGTTGTTCATGTCATAGTTCATCATGAACTGTATGATTCTCGAAACATTTGTAGTATCATACCAATAGCCAACTCTTGGCTTAGAGGGAATCCTTCTTAGTCCGGTTTTTCCACATACCCAATCACATTGAGTGTGTGAATACCTTACTGGATCTCCTTCTGTCATGACATACTAGGACAGTGTCTTGGAGACATCATATGCCTCATGTTGTCTCTGCAACTCATAGTTCAGAGAACACAACATTAAGCACTCCACATCGATGTCATCCTCGGTATGCTTCCATAAGCATTCTTTCAGCCATTAGTGTGGTGGGATTGAGTTCATCTGGTTCTGGTATAACTAGGACTTAGAGCTTTCTCTCTTTGATTGAGAACAGTTCTCAACGTCCTAACCAGTCATGGAATTATTCCCATTTAATTTGTTGGTCTTAAGGACCGATCGCAAATAAAGTGATTATTGTTGATTAACCATTTATTGTACAAAAAGGAAATATATGCAATTCAGTAAAAAACTTAATTTTGACTTATTTGATTGATTTGAAAGGTTGACGATATAATTAGGACATTAATTAATTATCGCTCCCACTATTTTGTTCAAATTGATAGCCCTCACCATCAATTCAGAAAATTGCAGCATACAACCTTCTAGTGAGCAAGATCTGTATTTCATCAAGTCATGAGTCAGCTTTGGCTGATCGCCCATAATCTTGACTATTTAGGTAGGCCATCATGCCAATTGCATCTTATGCAATTCTTGATGAATGAACATGTACAATACCTTGCCATGAACATTCTGTGCCTCTGGGCTTAAACGCTCTAAGAATCACCAGTTAAGTCTAACCCAAAAGCTGACACGGTAAACATGCACCCTGCTTCGGCAGAACCTACATGTTCACCCTTCACACTTCCGCGAGATAGACGGCGCACCATGCTTTGGCATAACCTACGCTTGGTCGATCAGGTTTTTCATGTGTGCTGCTAATGGAAGGTGTATAAGAATTAATATTTAGATGAGGGATTTGGTTTTATAGGTACATATACATATCCAATCACCACAATACATAGTACGTATCATATACATGCTATATCACACAGAAAACATGTGAAACGATAAAAGCGAAGATTATGGCCATCCTAATGTGATTCCACGAGCCAAGAGGAATCACGGTCATCTAGGTCCACATCACATGCAACCTATATAAAATGAACTATGTGCTTTTCCGTTCTGGGTTTGATCAACTCATCTCTATGATTGATCGGCTCGCCGTCAGGCCGGTCGGTTGGCTGCCACCAGCCGATCGACTGGCGCCTCTAGCTGATCGGTTCACTGTTCATCGTGTATCTCCTTAGGTTACCACCCGCTCGTCTCGCTCCTCGAGCCGGTCATCTAGATCACCAACAGATCGGTTCATACCTTGAATCAATCGTCTCAGTTGTCGTCAGATTGTCCTTCGTTCTTTGACATAACAGGAAATAAAAGATCTATCCTATTTTACATTTGAAAAGGGAAACCCCGAGTTACATTCGGGGGGAGCAAAGGTAGGAAAGAAATCTCGAGTTATCTCGAGTTACATCTGGAATAAGGAGGTAGGGAATCAGTGCATAGACCAAGACGCAAGCAACTATATTCAACCAAGCACACACACATAGGGTTTATTGGCCATAACCACGCTATAAATCTACCACAAAACTCATTTAAGGGCGACGCGTATCGAGTGCATTTATATTACATATCATATATGTATATTGGGATTTGTGGATTTAGGATTGGAAATGCACAAAGCCAATTTTATTCGCATCGTATGCAATAAATAAAGGTGACAAACCAAAATCGATCATATCGATAATCCTAAAGTATAGAGCAGTTGACGTGGCTTTGATACCATTGTTGGGTTTTAAGGGAGACAGAGAGGGTAGCGGAAACAAAAATTTTCTTCTCCCCGAACCCAGTATAAAGGAATCGCGTCAACGTCTATACAGTAGGAAGGATGGTTTGTAGAGACATACCTTGTCCTGAGGCTTTCTCGGTGACGTTACCTCGCAGCTTGCACGGTCTTCACCTCTGGTCTTGGATGATGTCTATGCAGCTCCTGGTCTCACCAGGACTGTTGGGATTGACAGCGGTCTTCCGAGCGGCAGAAGTCTCCTGCCTCTGAAGTTGTCTATACAGACCACCTAGAACTATGATCACCTTGTCGCACAAGGAACCAGAAGGAGTCATACCCTCTTGTCGGCATACTAGTCACCGACACACTCTCCTGCCACCAGTCACTTTTCTACAGTTGTCTTTCCCTTGTTGTCCCTCCCTTATCAGGTAGCACTTGCTTAGGTTCTCCTGGTTACCACAACCAGAGAGAACGACAACTTTGCAGAGCAACTAGTGTTCTGAGTTGTACTTGAGAAGCCCCCAATACCCCTATATATATAGGAGGGTCATGGGATAGGGTTCTCTACCCTGGGCAATGCGGGATTAAAGCAGGAGTAGAAGGGTTCGAGATTTTCCACAAAACAACCAACTGCGTCAGCTGAACCGGTCGTTTCAAGCATGAAACAGTCGGTTGGGGGCCTGAGCCGATCATTTCACACCTGAACTGATCGGTTGGGACACCTAAGACGATCGGTTCAAGCATGAGTCGATCGGTTCATGGTCCTGATTAGTTCCCGATTGACTTTTCCTCTTTTGTTTCGAATTGATCCAAATACCAATCCTTGTTCCAATCAAATTAGACAAGTGAAATGAAAAGAAATTTCTCACCAACCTGACTTTCCCAACTCGCTCGTTTGGACCAGTTGAGCCGATCAGTTCAACCCTTGAACCGGTCGGTTTAGCCTGTCCTGAGCTGATCGGTTCATCACATGAGTCGATCGGTTCACCAATATGAGTCGATCAGTTCATCACATGAGCCAATCGGTTCATCACATGAGCCGATCGGTTGGGAGTGCAGACTACACAGAATCAGTCAATTGTAGTTTCAATCAATCTAATACTCTAATCAATCGGTCCAACACCTTGAACACTATGATACTGAGCTATCAATTAATTGAGTGTTTAATTGAACTACTAAACTCCTTTAGTAATCAATCTAAACATCCTTTATGGATAAACTCCTCTTCCAGGTTAAATCCTATGTGTGTGACCCTGCATGTCCATTTCACATTAGTAGTAAAAGTCCATAACACTTATGACTTCACAAGCAAAGAGTGGTGCCTAGTCACACATCAGTGCTACCCAAGTGAAATAGAAAGTTGGAGAACAACTTTCAATCCTACAATATGTGAATGGTGTTACAGTGAATGTATAATTACTTTGTCACTGATATCCCGAATGAACTCAAGGCATGGAACAGTCATCCTGTCAACGTTCATTCACTTTCTTGGTCTCAGAGTAGACTAGAGGAGATATGTATGACATCAATATCACATACTAATTCACACATGTGTGTGCACACCTATCTCAATCCTACTCATCAAGTGGCCATGGATATCAAACTCCCTCAGAAGGAACAAATCCCATATCTATCACTCACCCCTCAAAAGCCCGATGTGTCAAAGCCACCCAATCATCACCTTTATAACAACCCATGTTTCAGGACTGCGTTTGATGATTTCAAAGTGTACCCAACGACATGTGTTAAGTGTAGTGATTTCAGGTCAAAGAATTACACTCACCACCATCACTGTGAAAACTGATTGTGACTACCATGTCATGGCTCCATGTGTCAAACTTATGGTGGGTTTGTTCGGTACACTTGTTCTCTAACAAGTACCTATGTGTTTGGTTTGATATCTCCATATCATGACTAACGAGATTCTATCATCAACCAACACCACAATCTAGTCTTGTGTGTCATTGTTGTCTATCTACCTTCCACAATGACATCCGACTAGCGACATAATAAGAATGTACAAACTCTTAGCATCTGTATGATTTCATCGTTCAGGTCCTTAACCTGAAAGCATACGTCATTGAGTATTGTCATTCTCTATACATTCAATCTGTTATATCATTATCTCATATGACTGAACTAGAAAGAATTGGAAGCTTGCCTTTGATCTTTATCAAATCAATCTTAATGTATCCCACCAATCATCCCATGATTGGCTCTCAGGGTATACATACCAATAGATGTTATATGTGTTCTTAGTATTCCTTATAAACTGAATAGATGATTTATTGCTCAATCATAGGTAGTTGCATTTCTTTAAAAGATGATATTGCTCTATTATTCTTATAATAGTGATTAATCTTGATTATTAATATAAAAGATCTTCTACTCAGTTTTATATTGTTTACCTATGATAATAATGTTGTTGGCGGAGAGTTATATCTCTCGCTGGGTCTTTTTGTCTCACCCTATTGGTCCTAACATTTTTAGGTGGATGCAGACAACGAGGTAGAGACCGTACTGTAGAGGGAGGACAACAACAATAGGGACAACAGTAACAACTCATGTTGGGTGTGTTGTCTGTCATGTCTTGTAGATAGAAGTCCTATGTGTCGTCTCTGTACTCTCAGGTCCTTGGGTGTTAGTATGTAATGGTCTTATAAATGATATGCGATTTTGGCTTGTATGCCTTGAGGTTTTATGTTGCTTATGTATATGTTTGGGCAAAGAAACTGGTATATAATATCCTCGAGATGAAATGGTACAATGTATGTACAATGTGAACGATGATGTATATATTGCTTTGGTTCTTTCTTTAAGAGTTTTCTGGCAATGGATCTCTTTGCAAAATGATTTTAAGTTTTAGTGATTTTTTTTAATCCGCTGGTAATGGTTATTACGCGTAATTATTGGGTGATTTGGCTGTCGTTTTGATGGAGGTCATCTCATTATGATATGCAACTAATTTAATGAGAGATAGAGAAGCCTCAACAATAGCAACATTTAAATAGAAACAATCGTATGAGTAGATTATTTTTCTTTTCATACTTGCTTTTGTGATTCAAGAGTATCGACAATGTGAATAGGAGAAAGACAGAGAGATTCATCATGCCCAAAATAACCACAAGATTGAGACTTGTATGGAATCCATTTGTATGAAATATCAATAGTATGACTATCACCTTCAACGTTGACTAAAGTGATATGGTTTGGGAAATGAGAATCATAAGTCAAAAGAAATTGAATCCTAGAAAATTCCATCCTAGACAAGAGCTTTTTGGATTCTTCAGAATGAATTTGAACCCCTAGTAGAGAACCTATCCTTTCGATACATCTGGGAATCCCAAAGTTCTAGGGGTAGGGGATATAGAAGAACCCATATTGGGATATCTTTTATCTTCCTCTTAGAGAATACATCTCCTTATTTCCATGTTGCTAGAATAAGTGGTCCATTATTCACCTATTTCTAGATAAGGCGTGATCTAGATTTTTTGAAACAATGAACTTAACAAGAAACATCCCATCTCCATGGTTTAGAAGATCCAAAGACACCACTGGGATCCAATACCATTTGAAATAGTGTTAATAGGGTTACCATGTCTGGTATAAAATCAATGTTATAGATAAATACAAAATTGTTCCACCTACTTACATTGTCTCTTTCTTCATATTTTGGGAATAAGAGTTTTCCATCTACAAGTAAGACCTTTGCTAGGTTTAGAGGCAATGGACTAGAAGATATGACCAATGTTGAGAAAATTATCTAGTGAGGCTACATTTATCGTAGATGAGTTCTTGATGTTCTTGTAAGTATTTTTCTTATTATTGATTTGATTTGTCACCTAGACTTGGTTATTCCATGATCGGCAGCATTGTATCACCCCGCTGGTCGTCCCTCTAGTCTTTCAATGTCTCTCTGCCATATACTTTTGAGGATAATTTTAGTTATCAATATCTAATGAATCCTCTATAGTGACATACTATGTCTCAAAAACTTATTTAAAAATGATAGAATGTTATCTACAAAAAATCCTAATGAATAGTGAACACAAACTGGCAATCTATTATTCTCTACATTATTGAAAAAAAATTCAAAAAAGTAAGTGCAAATTGTTCTTATGAAAGTAAAATAATAATTCATTCACAACATAATCATAAGTTTTTTAGTTGAATATATGAGTTACATTAGTCATATTTATACAAAATTCATATGTCTTAGTCAAATGCTAACTAGTCTCCTTGACACAGTCAGCAATATATTATAACTAGACTGATCATTCATTTACATTTTATTTTTTATTTCCATGTATATTAAAATTAGGTATAACGCAACAATGAATTAAATTAAGCAATAGTATTACCATTCTTGTGTGGGTTTGTTAGAAGATGAACGGTCATTCTGATATTTATAAAAATACTAATTAGTTATACTTATGCATCACGGTTATTCTAAAATAGGTGATTTATAATATAATTACACCACTCATTGAGTGAGTAATTATCTTACTATGATGTGAAATATTATGGTCTAGGACTTCACTTATAAATAAATAACTATGATGACATGGTTATTCTGTCCACTTGTGATATTTTAAGATACATATAACCATATATTATAAGAGTGCAATTAGGTGGCAAACAACCATTTGAGTTAGTTCTTGTTTGCAAAGTAACATTTAAGTATTTACTAATAATTTAGATACAAAATATTGCCAAGAATTAAAACTTGAATCAATGTAGAGCTACTTTAATTATGAATCAAATTTTGAATAAATTTTCTATAAGGGATAGTGTAGAAAATTACACTCTTTAATTGTATGCAAAGGTTTTTGAAATATTGGTTACTTGTCATGAGGTATCAATAATAAAATTATGGTTAATATGAATGCAAGTTTTAGGTTGTGTGATTTTGTGTGCCCTATTCACCAAGAATCTTAGATGACCCACGAATGCCCTTATTTTACTCCATGATTTAGTCACTATGGAAATGTAGTATTGTTATTTTTGTTATTCATTGCTCGACCCATTCGATAGGTGTGATCAGTCTGGGTAGCATAGTTAGTCTTTTCTTGTGATAATCTGATCTTTTTGTCAGAGGTTTAACTGTAGATAGATAAGATAAGGAGAATATTATCCTAAGATACTATTTTTGGTTGACGGGAATGTCAAAAAACCCATATTTCATATTTTTCCAACAAAAAACATCTTGTTCGTTTATTATAATATTGTCTTTAATCTAGAACTTTACATTTATGGTATGATAACTCTCACAAGCATTGTATAAGAATGGTGTTTAAATTGAAAATACGTTGAAATATTACTAAGACTTTGAAAAAAAATATTAGCATGATTTAGAATTCTAATCAATTATATGATCAAAGGATGCTAACATCCAAATATTGGCATTGAATGAAGTTGTTTCAATGTGAGTGATTATATCAAAGCTTAAAATTTAATGGAGGCTTAAACTGAAACAATGAGGTTTTTGTTCCTACAAACTTATTTGCAAAATTATTCATCCACTGTGTTTATGTCTCAAAATTGTTAATTGTTTAATACCTAAGTTTGGTTAATATTATTAAACTTTTCTCTTATATATTCATATTTTTTTATCTTAGGTTTAGGGTCTGATTTGGAGTAAAGAGAAGTACCATTTAGTAGGTTATTTAATCTATATTCCCATGAGCCTTTATGGTATTTTGATCTTATCTGGTTCTTATGAATACAATGATATCTTCATATCTTTTGGCATGTGATATGCCAAATATTCTTTATCAAACATCAAGTCTCAATCTAACAAGTTTATGTCCTCTTTGTTATTGTCAAGTGTGAATCGTATAGATATAATGCTAATATCTGTCTCCTATGAGACTATTCCACATAATTGCTTTTTATTGGGCTTGAAACCCAAATTTTACCACTTTAATCTTCACCTGAGTCTCAAATGATGATGTTATGTGAATATTGGGACCTCTTTCTCCCTAGTCATGTATATGTTATTGATTGAATTTTTTTCATGTATAATGGCAAACATGAGTTTTTGGTTATTATATGAATTCCATTCCTATTTTACTATAAGATCAAGGTATGGAAGCTCATAGGATTTTTTAGGTAGTAGGGCACATCAGAATATTAAAAAATTTCTCCCAAAATTATCATGTCATGAATTTGTTGTAGCTATAGGACTCTAGTATATGTAAGAATAAAAGAGGTACAAAGGTGATAACTTGGTGCATTCTTGTTTTCCAACAGCAAGATGTGCCTTTTGTCATTGGAGATGTCAATCTACCTGATTCAAATCTAAGTTGATGAGAAAGAATCTGCATGGAGGAGGAAGGATTGAGATTGTCCTCCGAACGACAACCTTTTTTCATCGCGTGGAAGATTTTCTCCAAGCCTCCACATGTCGTGTCTTGGCTCTAATTTGTTCACTCAAATAAGAGAGGATGTGGTGCACCACCTTGGTCATTCTCTTGAATAGGAACAAAAGTTATTAACGTGCTAGTAGTCCCAAAATGTTCTTTCTTCTCATGTCTTGGGTGGTAGTCTTAGGGTTTACCATTCTCTTAGAGAGAGAGAGGACGTCCAACTTGTCTCACAAGTATTTCTCAAAGATGTGTCTCTCTCTCTCTGGGACATGCCCCCTTTATGTAGGAGAATCATGGGCTTTTAAGAAACCTAATTTGAATATCTTTCCAATTCACAATCCCAAAAATAGTACAATGATGAAACCTCATATAGGTTTTAGGATCGATCGATCACATTACATGATCACCCAATCACAACCCTTGATCTTCTAATCACATTAGCTGATTAGATGATAATGAGAGTCCCAATCTAGATCTAACTTGTTCTCCAATTTTAGACTTCCCCTATGTCATTATGATTGCCTGATCAGGTGTCCTAATCAACCGATCACATGTATCCAATGGAAATTTAATTCGGTCAATTGAAGATAAATTGATCTATCGACCTAGTCAATATAATAGGCCAACCATACATTGTGGCATCTCGATCATAGAATAAATCATCATGTTTATGATTCATAACTATTCTAATTATATGTTTGATTGTAGACATTAATTCCCTTATGCATCCTTATGTGTGTGACTTAGTAGGTCCGTAGTTAAGTGTTGGATAAATTGGATATTATGATAAATCCCCTTTGTTTCGATGATGACAAACATTTCATTCTTATTTATCTAACGAGCTACTTGAGTGTGCAGGATGACACAACTATAAGGGAAATCCAACATGAAGTATTTATATTTTCATGCAAATGTAATCATTGTAAAAACTTGTACAGAATTATAATGTACAAGTACTTAGAATCGCATGTAAATCAAGCATTGGATTTTCCCTAGCTAAACACCTTAGTCATCCATTCAATAGGATCACATAATGCACACTCATGCACACACTTAGTATCTTAATTGAAAGATTGAAAACAGAGTCAATCTCGGTCGACCACACTCCTCGACCGAGACACTCTCGGTCGACAAACCTCTCGACCGAGATTGACCAAAAATAGCCGTTAGACACAGCAGTTAACAGTTGCAAATAAACGTTAATCCAGAGAGCCTGTCGGTCGACAAATCCTCGACCGACTGGACATCTCGGTCGACAAGTCCTCGACCGAGATGGTCTCTGACAGCAACTGCAGAATTAATTAACTAGCCGTTGCTAATGCACCTAACTTATTCCTAACGGCTAGTTAAGCACTAGGAACCCCCTAGAAGTTGTCTAGAATGTCCTTAAGCATACTTAGGCCATTCCTATAAATAGGACAAGCCATAGGACACTAAGACACACTTCTTACACTTGCTATACTTGAGAAAATACTTGAGCCCTCTTGTGCAATCTGTGTGAACTGAGCTGTGTGATCAATTGGCCATTTTTCTCCTTTGCTAAAGCTCGTCCTATAGGCTAGATTTTCCTAACCCTAGCAATCACAAGTCCATCATATTGGCTAGGAAAATCCAAACGCTTGATCTAGGGAAATCAAGCCTTGAGCTACAAGGATAAGTTGTATTTTCTTTTATTCCTTTCTCGTTCCTTTGTATTACTTGTACTCTCCTTGCTACTCCAGGTAGGAGGCTGCGGATTGGAGAGGTTGAAGCTCTTCGTGTGAAGAGGAGGACTTTGGACTACTTCGGAAGGCTGTCTTGACGGGAAGCTACTTCAGGAGGAAGGCTACTTCAAGGGGGAGCTTGAAGTTACTTCAAGGAAGGCTGCTTCGAGGTTGGCAAGACTACTTCAGGGTGAAGGCTGTCCAAAGGGTGTTTAGAAAGTATTGTAAATTTTATGTAACATCCTTGAGAGGTAATAAAATTTAGTACTTTCAAAATCCCGGTTGGGTAAGCAACCGGGTAGTGGACTGACTCCTTAGTATTTGCTAAGGTGGAACCACTCTAAACACCTGTGTTCCTCTTCTCAATCTTTACTTTGGTTGTTTGAGTTTAAATTATTTTAAAATCTCTATAAAACTCTATTCACCCCCCCTCTAGAGGTTTTCAATTGGTATCAGAGCAGGCTTCAAGGAGCCCTAACAAGGTCTTGAAGAAATAAAGGGAGGAGGTGACTACAACCACAAGAAAAGGAGCATGGACCAAAGTTCGACAAGTTGCAATTGGTGCTTGGGAACAAAGCACTCTACGTCTAAATGTCCATGGAGGTCAAAGAAAAGAGATGCACATAAAGAGTGTTTCGTTGCTACAATAAGTGAGGAAGAAGAAGAAGAGGTAAGTTTGCTTGATTTACCCAAGGAGGAGTTAGTTGCTATTATTGAAGAAACACATAACAAATATGTTGAATACAAAAAGAAATTAAAGAAATCAAATAAAGAAAATAATGATCTAAATGCTAGACTTCTTGAGCTTACATCCGAAAATGATGATTTATATGCTAAATTGAATACTCTTGGTTTTGAAAAAGATAGCATTATGTCTGACAATCGTACTTTGAAATCATCTCTGAGTAATAGTGAAGTGAAAATTTTCACTCTAGAGACTAACTATGATCTTCTATGTCAAGAAAAGACTGAATTGCTTGCAAAGTTAAATGATATTCAAAAACAACCTATATTGTGCACCCATGTAGATTATGACAATATAGTGAAAGAAAGAAATATGTTATCATCCAATCTAGATCAAGCAAAGTTAGATATTAAGAAAAGAATGGATGAGATCGTTAAGTTGCAACAAAAAGTTAGCAAGTTAAGCAACAATGGAATCCTTGATAATATACTAGAAAATTCCTATCATCAAATAGGGAGAAGAGGACTAGGTTATAAGCCTAATGAGAAATCCCATCAACAACCTAGAAGGACACAAGCAAGTCAATCTGCTTATATACCTAGAGGCACAAAAATGTATATACCCAAGAATAATCTAGATCAAAACTATAGAAAAAGGCTTGAGGTTGATTCAATTTGTTGTCATTATTGCTCACGCCTTGGACATTATTCTTTTTCATGTCCATACAAGAAAAAACATGTCGAAATGGTATGGGTTCCAAAAACCCCAAATTAAATAGGTTCGACTAAGTTGAGATATGACCATAGATCTAAATTTGTATATCCTTATGTCTATCTCAACTTAACATTTAGGGATAACAAAATCTTTACATTGTATGTGAAAATTATTCTTGAAAGATTCTATTTAATCATTCTTTTTCAGAAATACTTGCAATGAATAAAAATGTTTCAAATAAATTTTTGTGTATGCTTTTATATTATAGTCTATCCAAAGTAATCTTAAATTCATGAATGGATATTATTCTTGAATATGCAGCTCTCAAAATTAGTACACTTTAATGTGTCTCAAATTGATATTTGCAAGCTATCTGCAGAACTCATACTTCGCATATAAATGATTCATACTGGAAACCTGCAAAATATGCCTCTTGGTTAAAATAAAATTTGACCAAGGGGCGCTATGGTCGTAATCAAGGGCGACCTAAAATAAACTTTGATAAAAACTGTTTATTTGAACATTATTTTATTGAACTTTATCTTAGCACATTTTTAAAACGTCAAATCATTTGTGGTAATCAAAAGCCTTAAATATTATTACTCCCTTAGAATATACATATGCTCTACAAAAATGTTCTATGATTTGCATTAAGATTGAACTCAGAAAGTTAGTCGGTCGACGAGTGCTCGACCGAGAACCACTCGGTCAGCCCGTCTCACTCGACCGATAAATTCTAAACAGACTCAGTCTCAGACAAACTGTCGGTCGACGAGTGCTCGACCGAGACAATGTCGGTCGACAAGCGCTCGACCGAGAAATAGCCGTTGGATATGACCGTTGCGACCCGACCGTTATGACCGTTTTCTTTACCGTTGGAGGACCAAGTGGCGCGTCTGCAACTTGACCGTTGCGGACGCTCGGTCGACGAGCCGTCGACCGACCGGGTCGCTGGAATTCTATAAATAAGTGCAAAAACGAGCCACTTACTCACACTTGCATTTCCTTGCTTCCATAGTCCATCTCTTATGCAATTTTGTGCATTCCTTCAGCACTCTTACTCTCAAATCTTCCTTGCTTCTTCTTCACTCTCAAGAAACACAATGGCCTCATCATCAACTGTCCGAGGGAAGAAGAAAGTTGCTGGAAGAAAAAGAAGAGAAGAGAGGGAAGCCACTCCGCCATTGACGATCATCAATGACATAGCTTTCGTCGACGGAGATGCCGGAGACAGATACTTTCGGCTTTCCTCTAAAGCTCCTCTTCCCCGACGTCCGGTCGAAGTGATGGACTTCATCAACATAGTCGACCTGGAGCATCTTTTTGGAGTACAAAAGCTGAAGGACTTCATCAATCCATCCTTTCCTTCCTACTCCATTAAGGTAGTAAACGAATTCTATGCCAATCTTCTATCTCACACCGAAAATGACACCACTTTCTTCTACACCATGGTCAATGGGCATAGTTTTAAGTTTTCCGAAGGGGATATTCTTGACATGCTTGAAATTGATATAGATGAATATCAAGATTTCCTTGACCTTACCACCAGCAATCCAATAAATTTATTTTCCGATGATGACCATACCATTAGCTTAAGTGATATCAAAAGAGCCATATTTCAAGCCAATACCACGTGTCATGAAGATAGGGGAACCTATTATGCTATAAACCTAAAACCGGCATGTAGAATAGTAAACCTCATTGTTTCCACCAATATACATCCACGAGCCAATAAATCCGAGGTTCCCATTTTCCGTATGTGTCTCATTTATGCTATCATAAAAGAAATTCCCATCAACTTCATTCACATAGTACTTAAAAATATGCTTGAGTTTTCTGGCAATCCACCATATGCCGATTTTGTATGCCAGATTACTCAACATTGTCTTAAGGTAAACCTTGAAGATATGGGATATATATGGGAGCGTAGACCACCAAAGATAAGTAAGAACACCGTAGAGAAGATGGGGATTGACTTTGGCCATAAAAAGGCAAGAGTAGAAGGAGAGTCATCACATCAGGATATACCACCCCCTCCTTCTACTAACCTTTCCATTGATCCCATCCAAAATACCCTTACTTATATTGCTGGCTCCCAATACCATCTTAGTAAACAATTAAACTACAATCACCATGCCATGACATATTTGAATCAAAGAATGCAAAACCTTTCTCCTGGCCAAACCGATGAATTTCCGCATTCTTTAAACCCTGGCATGCTCGACCCATTTAACCCCTCATACAACTACTATCAACCTCCACCTTCACCATCAATGGATCTTGCACATACTCAATTTTCGTCCATACAATTGCAAGACATAGCTGCTCACTTCCGTTTTGACCGAGTTCCCACTTTCCTGGAAGCATATGCAATGACTACAACTGGTGCTTTGGATTGGAAAACTTTGGTCCAATACTATGGAGCTGAGCCATTTCTTGGGAAAGATCCGGACATTGATGTAATTCTTAAATCTTTCCTGTGAAGTGTTGGTGTTGTAATAGTTGTATTCCATATGATTGTAATCTTCCTCATGTTATTGAATGAAATTTGCCATTTTTATTTACATGGTTATTTGTTTGGCTTATGATGTTATCTTCAAAATATGGGTTATCAGTTCATTATTGTAGAGCATAACAAATAAGGGAATTATAATAATTAAAACAGGCAACTATTACAAATTAAAATAACCAAATAGTTCTCCAGAAACACTCTCGGTCGAGCAACTGGGCGACCGAGAACATTGTCGGTCGAGCAACTGTCGACCGACTGGGTTTCTGTTTTTCCAGATTGACAAAATTGCATACATCTTTAAAATCTTGGACATTTTATGTATTCACTGAGTATTCAAACTTTCATTTGAGATGTCTATCGAAGGGGGAGCAAAGCATAAGAAAGAGGGGGAGATCATTAAAACTTTGATAATTGTTTAAAAGAAGCTTACAAAAACTTTGCTATCACTATGTGTAGCTGAATATTTTTTTAAGAAATCTATATCGTGTACTTGAAGGAACTCTCTACCCAAAATGGGGCTTAACATCCCTTGTTTTTGGATGGAGATATTTTTAGGATTCTCATTTAATCTATAACTTAACATTCTTTGCTATATGAGAAATCCATGCTTAAGGGAATCTCATATCATTTCAAGGCCTAACATCCTTGCGCATGATTGAGAAACAAATTGTGGATAAATTAGATACAAATCCATGTTCCTAATAGGATATCTAATTACGGGGGAGCATTACATTAAGGGGGAGAAGATCAATAAAACATTCAACTTGGATATCTTTTTGAAATGACAAAGGGGGAGAAAGAATATAAAAGTATATATAAAGGAGTTTTCATCATATCTTGGCCAGCACTCACTTGAAAAACATAAATGGCTACAAAAGGTAAATTTCCAGGTATGAAACTCACATGATTTATATTTCCTTATTTCATATTTAAGAAATGTTTGTCATCTTCAAAAAGGGGGAGATTGTTGGATAAATTGGATATTATGATAAATCCCCTTTGTTTCGATGATGACAAACATTTCATTCTTATTTATCTAACGAGCTACTTGAGTGTGCAGGATGACACAACTATAAGGGAAATCCAACATGAAGTATTTATATTTTCATGCAAATGTAATCATTGTAAAAACTTGTACAGAATTATAATGTACAAGTACTTAGAATCGCATGTAAATCAAGCATTGGATTTTCCCTAGCTAAACACCTTAGTCATCCATTCAATAGGATCACATAATGCACACTCATGCACACACTTAGTATCTTAATTGAAAGATTGAAAACAGAGTCAATCTCGGTCGACCACACTCCTCGACCGAGACACTCTCGGTCGACAAACCTCTCGACCGAGATTGACCAAAAATAGCCGTTAGACACAGCAGTTAACAGTTGCAAATAAACGTTAATCCAGAGAGCCTGTCGGTCGACAAATCCTCGACCGACTGGACATCTCGATCGACAAGTCCTCGACCGAGATGGTCTCTGACAGCAACTGCAGAATTAATTAACTAGCCGTTGCTAATGCACCTAACTTATTCCTAACGGCTAGTTAAGCACTAGGAACCCCCTAGAAGTTGTCTAGAATGTCCTTAAGCATACTTAGGCCATTCCTATAAATAGGACAAGCCATAGGACACTAAGACACACTTCTTACACTTGCTATACTTGAGAAAATACTTGAGCCCTCTTGTGCAATCTGTGTGAACTGAGCTGTGTGATCAATTGGCCATTTTTCTCCTTTGCTAAAGCTCGTCCTATAGGCTAGATTTTCCTAACCCTAGCAATCACAAGTCCATCATATTGGCTAGGAAAATCCAAACGCTTGATCTAGGGAAATCAAGCCTTGAGCTACAAGGATAAGTTGTATTTTCTTTTATTCCTTTCTCGTTCCTTTGTATTACTTGTACTCTCCTTGCTACTCCAGGTAGGAGGCTGCGGATTGGAGAGGTTGAAGCTCTTCGTGTGAAGAGGAGGACTTTGGACTACTTCGGAAGGCTGTCTTGACGGGAAGCTACTTCAGGAGGAAGGCTACTTCAAGGGGGAGCTTGAAGTTACTTCAAGGAAGGCTGCTTCGAGGTTGGCAAGACTACTTCAGGGTGAAGGCTGTCCAAAGGGTGTTTAGAAAGTATTGTAAATTTTATGTAACATCCTTGAGAGGTAATAAAATTTAGTACTTTCAAAATCCCGGTTGGGTAAGCAACCGGGTAGTGGACTGACTCCTTAGTATTTGCTAAGGTGGAACCACTCTAAACACCTGTGTTCCTCTTCTCAATCTTTACTTTGGTTGTTTGAGTTTAAATTATTTTAAAATCTCTATAAAACTCTATTCACCCCCCCTCTAGAGGTTTTCATTAAGTTGGTAGTGATGTTGAAATAACACAAGAATAGAGAGGTGTCTAGCTACACTTCATTGCCACCAAACTAATAGTAATCATTTGAAGAGAAACTACATCCTCTAAAAGTGGTCAATGTTTCCATGATCGCATATTCCCTTTATCACACTTATCCAAATTGAAACAGAGGCACAGAACATCTTCATGTTAACTCTATATGTTCCTTGAACTAGAGCATACTATTTGAAATATTGTGATCTGAATATTATATATTGACTCACGTAAGAATGGTCATGCATTTCATAGTCTCTCTTATTAAGTTGACATGATATCACTCTTAATGGAGGGACAATTTCCATCTACATCACTCCCAGTCATCCCCAAGAACTAGTATGGATACTACCTTTAACGTCAATTAAAATTGACATTTTACGTCAGTTTCCAAGCGACACTTAATTGGGAGACACTAAAGGTAGAGGCACACGATGTGGTTCCAAAACCGATGACACAGAGCCAACCCCAATTGCAATCAAAAAAGAATTGACACTGGTAGGAGCCATCGTCGTCATTTATTTATGGACAACAGATGACTATCACTACTACAGAGATGACGTATAATGTCACATTTCGAGGCGTCAGTTGTATTCCAAAAACCAACGCCTAAACCCTACAACGTCGGCTAAAAATACAAACTGACGTCTATATGTGAAGACCGGCTGATGTTCATAAGATATAGGTATCGCTTTTTATTTAGCGTCGGTTGCGCAATAAGAAACTGACATCTAAAATCACCTGCCAATTCCAATTTTTCCAGTGAAAAAAAATTACCTCCAAAATTTCACATATGGCGTTAGTTGTTGACCAAGTAACTGACGACTAAAGGTTTTTCGCGAGACAGAAATCGCCCCCATTTTTGTAGTCACTTTTCTTACAATAACCGACGTAGATGTGTTTTCGCGCATTGTCCCCGTGAAAATTTTTTACCCCCAAATTGCCCAATTGGCGTCAGTTCTTGACCAAGTAACCGACGACTATGGTCGTAATTCAAGAACATTTTTTTTGTCGGCATATATAGATAGACGTTGGTTTTTCTATTTGAAACCGATGACTATAATTGAACATAGGTGTCGGTTTCTGAAACAACTGATGATGATGGTAAATTTAATAGCACCCACGAAATAGACTCTTCCTCGTTCTCTGTTTCATCGCGATTTCACCAGCGCTAGGTCTGGCGATTCTGTTGCCACTCATTGCGCCGCTGATCTCCATCCGCCGCCGCCTGTTGCTCATTGCGCCGCCAACCTCCATCCGCCGCCGCCTGCCTCCATCGCGCCGCCGATCTCCATCTTCCGCCGCCTACCGCCGTTATGATTTCACTAGCTGTTGTGCTTGATCACCGCCTGTGCTCAACGCCGCCAGAGCTTTGGTGCTCAATTATGCCAGAGATTTGGAGCTCAACGCTGCCAGAACTCGACGAAGTTTGTGCCTCTTCTTCCCCTCTCCCTCGCCAGAGCCACTGCCGCCGCTACCCCTCTTCCTTGCCGGACCTGCCTGAGTTGGACTGCTACTCCTCCATCTTCTCTACTGACTGTTGCTCCTCCATCTGCTCTGTGACTGTTGCTCCTCCATCTGCTCTACCTCCGTCGCCTTGGAAGGTAGGCAGTAAAGAATTTTGCATGATTAATATATATTATATGAAATGAATGGATGCTTTTATGATTTTTTCATTTCTATTGATAATATATGAAATGAAATAAATTTTTGTGCAAATAAATGTTAGGAACATGAATCCATATTGTATGATGTATAATGTTGATGATAATGAATAAGCTAGTTTGAAATTTTGAAATCAATTATGAATGATAGGATACCTACATTTATGTTTAATTATGAATCGATATTGTATGATGTAGAATGATGATGATAATGCATGAGCTAGTTTGAAATTTTGAAATCAACTATAAATGATAGGATACCTATATTTTATGTTTAATGATTATCTTGTTGACAACATATGCATGTATATTTGAGATGTTGAAATCAATTATGCTATTTTAAATCAACCTAGGATATGAATGATCAAACTAAGATCGTTGGTATCGGAATGACAACACATGTATTTGTTGGCCTAGAAACCCGTCCAAGATTTACTCATTAGGAGTAAATCTTGGATAGTCCCTGGTGTGGGACTGTTCTTGAACACTTAATCTCACTTAGGATGTAAGTGTATAATTTATATTGGGTTTTCAAGAAAATTTTGGTAGCATTTCCCCATTTGTTCTCTAAGTACATATGTACTTGGAGAACAGCGGGAAAATGTTGCCGAAATTTTCTTGAAAACCCAATACACATTATACACTTACTAGTGAGATTAGGTGTTCAAGAATGAGATAGGTGGTACACATTTATTATATATAAGATCTTAAACCCGAAATTTTTAACCATAAACCCTAATCTTTTAACCCTAGACTGTAATCTTTTAACCCTAAACCCTAATATATAATTGTTTTCTTTTTTATCATAGAATTGATACATCATGGATGTCCATTCCAAATCGCTGCACCCCAAATTTTATTTTTGGTCTTGATCAGTTTATTAGATTTTCTGAGGAACATAGGAAACAACCTGAAGATAGGTTCTATTGTCCATGTACGCATTGTGGTAACAACTTGAAAGTCAGCACTGGTGACGAAATCAAAAGTCATGTCATGTGCAACGGGATTGTACAAGGCAATACAGAATGGAACTGGCATGGAGATATTTCAAACCTGAAATCAGTGGATGTCGATATAAGTGCTTGTGTGGAAGAAGAAATTGTCTTCGATGACATAGATGTGAACGAACCAGTTCCAGTAGACATCGTTGATGTGATACTGGATAGTTGTGGGGTAGAGCACACCGATCCACCTCCCATGTTTAGAAACATTGTGCATGATGTTGAGATACCGTTATACACAAGTTGTACTAAGTTTACGAAGCTTAGCATTTTGTTGAGATTGTATAAGCTAAAAGCTAACAATAGATGGAGCGACAAAAGCTTCACGTCATCGTTGACTTTGTTGAAAGAAATTCTTCCTGAAGAAAATGAGCTGCCAATCTCAACATACCAGTTAAAGAAATTGTTGTGCCCAATGGGAATGGAGGCCAAGAAGATACATGCATGCCCGAATGATTGTGTATTATTTCAAAAGGACAATGTGGATTTGAAATATTGTCCAAAATTTGGTGCGTCAAGGTGTAAATTGACGACTTTGGGTGAGTTCAAAACAGGTTCTCCTACCAAGGTGATGTGGTATCTACCTATAATATCACATTTTTAATGCTTGTTTTTCAATCCGATAGATGTGAAGAATTTGAGGTGGCATGAAGATGTTAAGAAAAATAATGATGGGATCCTATGACATGCGTCTGATTTCCCACAGTGGAAGAAGATTGATTTATTGTACCCTAAATTTTGTGAAGAAGTCAGGAACCTAAGACTTGGGCTTTGTACAGATGGGATGAATCTGTATGGGACATTGAGCAGCTAACATAGCACTTGGCCAGTTATGCTTGTTATATACAATCTTCCTCCCTGGTTGTGTATGAAAATTAAGTATGTTATGCTGTCGTTGTTGATATCGGGCCCTAAACAACCTGGAAATGATATCGACGTTTATCTTGAACCTCTGATTGATGACTTAAAGAAAATCTGGGGTGAAGGTGTGATGACCTATGAAGCTTCACGAAGAGAGGCATTTTGTTTGCACGCTATGTTTTTTGCATTGTTAATGAATTTCCAGCATATGGGAATTTGTCTGGATATAGGGTCAAAGGATTAAAGTGTGTCCTATATGTGAAGAGAACACTGATTCAATACAGCTAAAACATGGCAGCAAGACTGTATATCTTGGTCATCAAAGGTTTCTTCCAAAATCCCATCTGTATCGTAGGTTGCACAAAGCATTCAATGGACGGAATGAGGAACGGAGTGCACTTAAACTTATACCAGGGGAGGTTGTTTATGAAAGAGTAAAAGACTTTTCCAATGAATTTGGTAAGAGATCACAATGTACCATGGCCACACAGAGTGACAAATCTTTATTCAAGAAGAAGTCAATATTTTGGGATCTTCCTTATTGGAGTTCTTTTGCAGATAGGCATTGTATCGATGTCATGCACGTTGAGAAAAATGTATGTGATAGCGTCTTTGGTACTCTGTTGAATATACTAGGTAAGACTAAAGATGGGATAAAATCTAGAATGGACCTATGTGAAATGGGAATAAGGACAAAATTAACCGAATTAGTTAGTAGCAATTGGAGAACATACTTACCTCCCGCTTGTTACATGTTGTCTAGAAAGGAGAAGAAAGCTTTTTGTAAATGCTTGGTATATGTTAAGGTGCCATAGGGTTACTCATCCAACATCTGTAGATTGGTATCAATGAAAGATCTGAAGTTGATAGGTCTAAAATCTCATGATTGTCACACTCTAATGCAACAAATATCGCCCATGGCAATTCGATCTATATTGCCGAAGCATGTAAGGTTTGCAATCACCAAACTTTGTTACTTTTTCAACAGTCTGTGCAGTAATGTTATTGACCCTGATACTCTTGATAAATTGCAAAGAGAAGTGGTTGTTACCCTATGTTATCTTGAGATGTATTTTCCTCCTTCGTTCTTTGATATCATGGTACATCTTGTTGTCCACTTGACTAGGGAAGTGAAAATGTTGGGACCAGTTTTCTTGCATTGGATGTATCCCTTTGAACGATACATGAGCATTTTAAAAGGTGATGTTCGAAATCGTTATTGGCCTGAAAGGAGTATTATTGAGGGTTATGTGGTGAGAGAGGTTATGGATTTTTGCAATGACTTTCTGAGTGGTAATGACACTCTTGTTAATGATAAGAATATTGAGGAGTATTCCGAAAAAGGAATTTTGGGATCACGAATGAAAGTAATCAGCCGTGAGCAGTTTGAATAAGGTCACTTGTATATTTTACACAACATTGACGAGGTGAGTGTTTATATCATTTCATCGAGAGACAATATCCTTGATCCAATTCAATGTGGCTTGCTAGAGAGCATAACAAGACATTTATTAAGTGGTTTGAAGATAAAGTCTTATATCAACTATCTCAAACACCAAATAATCTTACTGAAACTATCAAATGCCTCGCCTTTCAACCAAAATTGAATGTTATGTCTTATGAAGGGTTTGACATAAATGGATTCTCATATTACACAAAGCGTCAAGATGATAAAAGTGTCGTCTAAAAAAGTGGGGTCACCCTTCAAGTGCCTGCATTGTTTTTTGCAAATGCAAAGGATAAGAGTCAACGTGAAGTTAAAATGTCATATTATGGTGTCATTGAAGACATATGGGAGTTTGACTACGTAGATTTTAGAATTCCTCTCTTTAAATGTAATAGGATTGATAACACCAAAGGAGTTATAGTGGATGAATTGGGTTTCACATTAGTGAACTTTGAAAAGATTGGCGAGAAGGGTGAACCATTCATATTGGAATCACAGGAGAAACAAGTATTTTATATCGATGATCCTGCAAATGATAAATGGTCGGTTGTTCTTCATGGTAAAAGCCAGTTCATTGAAGATCCTATAGATGAAGAAGAGTACTATGATAAGTATGATGACTCCAGTCCATTCTCAGCTGGGTTGCAAACACCACCAAATATTGAAGTTAATGATGACGTGTATGTGCACGGAGATCACAATGAAGGATTTTTAATTGATAAAAGATCACAATATTAGAGGCATGCATGTTTATATTTTTTATATGCTTTATTTTTCTGAATGTGAACTTTATAATGTTTTATTATCTTCTAGTTATGTCAAATGTTAAATGTTTGATTTTTTAGTGACACTTTCAGATGGCTGAGAATGAGCATGATGACCGTGATGATGATTACCGTGAGGGTGAGGATATCAATGCGCCGCCTCACAATGTAAGTTTTACAAATATATCCTATATTTCTATCTATATGTCCATTTATAGTTATATCTTGTAAGTGTGTTTATTTTGTCAAATTTTAGGTTGATGATGTACCCCCTGAAGAACTTGGGGCACTTGATGAGCAGCAAAAAAAATTGAAAAAGTGAGGGCATCACTATGATGAACGAGTTACTACAACAAAGGGGCAATGGACCCAAACTGGCTGTAGATTTTGATCATGCAGGAAATCCAGTTGGAGTGAACCGCAACTCATTTATTTCATATCTTGGGGTTCTTACTTGTAGCCATTGTAGTCCTAATGTAGAATCTTGGCATAAAGTTCCTAAGGGGAAGAAAGACTTAGTATGCAAGGAACTATGCGTGAGTTATTATTATTTGCAATTCTATTTTGTAGCTTACTAATTTTTAGGATACTAGTTAATAGAAATTCTATTTTGCAGAGTATATTTGAACTGGATGAAAAATTGCATCATAAATGCGTGATGCAACGCTGTGGGAGGGTCCTAAGGAACTATAGGACAAATCTCACCTGAGATTACATACGAGATGCTTAGAAGAGGAAGAAGCCAACCACTAAGCAATGGAACTACTTGGACCCCAATGACTGGGAGGAGTTTATTACCAAAAGAAAAATTGATGAATTCAAGGTATTAAGCACCACTCCCAATTTAATTAATATACGTTCTTATGTATTCACCTTTTCAAGATTAACCTTTAGTGTTACTAACCAAATCAATGTGCTTACTAACAAGGCTATCAGCGATGCTCAAAGAGCAAGGTGTGCACTAAATGTGCATGACCACACGATGGGTCCAAAAGGCTATGCAGGCGTTCACCAAAGACTACAGGCTAAGTCTATTGTTCAGTCTGTTGCTACTCAAGAGACTACAGAGTCCTCTACTATTGGTCCCGCACCTCTGCCTCGCCATGCTATGTGGATAGATGGGAGGCAAAATAAGAAAGGAGATATAACCAAGCCCGCAACAGCTGAGGCGGCTGCAAAAATGGTAAAATTCAACTCTTAGAGCAATCGATATTGATTATTGTTAAGTTTACTTACCAATTTATATTGATGGCGATTAGCGGGAGCTTCACGAGTAGAGGAAGGAAGGCAAGTTCATCCCTGAGGGCACAAGGGATGAATTGACAGTTGCTCTTGGTAACCTAGAGCATCCTGGACGTGTAAGGAGTGCAGGCGCTGGTGTGGGCATAAAAGCATTCTTTGGTCCATCACAGCGCAAACATGTCCCAAAACCGGGATTATCAAATGTTGAGGTAACCTATTCTTTTTTTAGAATATTATTACAAAAGGGAATTCAATAATCAAAAGCTAGTGTTTCTTTTGTCAATGTATAGGTAGATGAGTTAATTAATAAGATAATCCAAGAAGCAATGGTGAAGTGGCAGGCGTCTCAGGCTACCACTCAGACAGTACTTATGGCGTGCCGCTCTTCTCCTACTACAGAGGTTGGGAGTAATCATGTAGACCCACCTAGCACGTCTGTCGTAAGTATTTTTATGACAGCGTAGCTAATCTTTTCAAGATAAAATGTTTATGTATATATGAATATAACATTCTTTATGTAAATTTGTAGGGGTTGAAGCCATGTCATCTAAAAAGTCAAGAATTTATCGTTGCAGAGGCTAAGGCTTACCCACCCCTTCCAGGGGACATGTTTCATGGGACTCCAGTACCAGATGGTGTGGTTCGTGTGAGCCCGATACATATACTCCCCAATTGGAGGGATCTTCCATTGCCATATGCCCACCCAGATTCTAAAACGCTTGGTGAAGCAGAAGGCAGAGTGATATTATGGCCCAAAACGGATGTCATCTATACTAATATTGTATGGTAAATTTACAGTGCGTTAATTTGTTAGTGTGTATATATGAGTCAATTGATCTGAAATTATATATACAGGTCAAAAGGAAGACACCCGCTACATCTCAGCCTCCACCTCCATCTCCTGAAGTACCTAGTTGGCTTCCAAGGGACCTTTACACCTCGTTAGGTCCTAATTGTAGGGGTATGGCACTATGGATAGGTGAACATAACCCAAATTGTCCAATAAATGTTTCTATTCCGGAGGATGCTGGAGGTGAATCATATGATAACAATTTATTTATACAAGATATTTTAGAGTTGTTTCATTATGATTGGTTGAATACATCTATGATAGAGCTATGGATATGGTGAGATCTTGTTTATACATCCATATACCTTGTTTTATATACAGTGATATGGTTTCTTATATATTAATGCATACATAATACATGTTTTGCAACCACTTACACACAATCTGTAAAGATTTTTTATTTTCCCATGTGGGATTTCTAGTTCCATCTTTGATCAGTCTTGTAGATAAAGACCCTTCATCAGTTACCTCATACTGCTCTGCTGCTTTTAAACTTACTCCATTCAATTTTGAGTAAGTTTACTTTGCTTATAATTTGGACTTAAGAAAATTACATTTTTATTGTGGATTTTGAGTTATTAATTTTTAACTTTTTTACCTCTAGTGGTAGGTATTGGGAGTTACTAGTTATTGTCCCCAATATGTTCACTGTTTATTATCTAGATCCTGTGGGGAAGGAATTGGATACATTATATAGACACTCAATGAAAAGGCCATTATTCATGTGAGAAATATTTCATATTTTTATATCTGTTAACATTTGTTATTACATTACTATTTAATTATGCAATTTAATGTGTTACATTAACATGTAGGGCTTTAAGAGAGTTAAAAAAAGCTGGAGGAAACATCTCCAAGAAAAAAGAAACAATTACTAATTTGGGAGAATGTGAAAGTAATTTCCCGACTCCAATGTATATATTATTTTTGTGAACTGTGCTTGTTTGTATTTTTGAACATTTTGTATGTTTCAATTTATAGTGTGCTAAACAAGACAACAGCTGGACATGTACATACTATGTGATATGATATATGGACCTAAATATCAAACATGCTGCAATGGAAATAGATACCATACAATATATATTCTATTCAGTCTCATTAGATAATATGAAATATATCAATCTTATTATATATTATTAATTATATATATAAGTCATTCTCATTGTAGGTGTTTAAAACCAGTGAATTCACTACAGGTGAAAATTTATTAGATGTACATACTCCCTATACGATGGAATAATTAGATGATGTAACAGAACAATGGGCAAAAGCCTTACAAGTAGTGGGAATTTTTTATTATGATTGGGATACTGATGACAATAATGACGATGATGATAATAATAAAGAATGATATTTCTAAAATTTGTCCTCATAATTATTTTTGTATTTGATGACATGTGAATGAATTTTTTTGAATTGTCATATGTGTGAATGTAAAGATGATCAATACATGAATGTTTCTACATATGTCTGAATGTGAAAAGAGATGAAATGAATGGAACTGTAGGTTGCTAAATATGTGTGAAATTGGAGGAAATTTGAAATGGAACTATTGGTTTCTACATGTGTGTGATGAAAAATAATATGAATTAAATGTGCTTATACATGTGTGTGAATCACATGATCATAAATTATTGTCTATCCTTGTTAATTTTGTAGGTTTATGGCCTGTTGTTGGCTGAAATTAAAGGGTGTTGTAAACATGTAGTTCAGAACTGAACTGCAGGTTCTACATCCTGCTGATCAGCCGGACAGTAGGCTTACAAACTAATAAGAAAAAAAATCAGAACATAGGCGTCGGTTATTAGTATAAAACCGACAACAAAACCTTACTGCGTCGGTTATTAGTATAACACCGACGTCTTTATCCCTTTTCTGGGGGCTGATTTTTTTCCTTTGGCGTCGGTTATTAGTACAAAGTCGACGTCTTTTAGAGGGATATAGTGTCGGTTATCGGTAAAAACCAACGCCTATTGTGCCCTTGCTGGCGCATTTTATTGGTGGAGGGAAGGGTTATGGCTTCGGTTATTAGTACAAAGCTGGCGTCTTTTAGAGGGATATAGTGTCAGTTAACGGTAAAAACCGACGCCTATTGTGTCCTTGCTGGCATGTTTTATTGGTGGTGGGAAGGGTTATGGTGTCGGTGTTGAAACCGACGCTGAAAGTTTCTACTTTTAGTGATGCCCTCTTGGGTGTCACTTTGAAATCGACGCCAAAAGGCTTAGTTAACCGACACTAAAGGTCAGTTATGTACTAGTGTATCTTCATAACCGAATAAAAACTTGGCATGGGTTACTGCCATAGTCGTCGGTTGTTTCAGTAAAAACTAATGACTAACTCCATTTCCAAACAAAAAAGTGATCTCATGCTTGGTTCATAGTCATTGGTTCAAAGTAAAACCAACACTAAATCTATAAATTGTTGTTGATTATGATTTCAAAAATTGATGCATATCTCCTTACCTGAACAAAAAAATGGGCCCTATTTAGTACAAGTGATCGGTTTTCTATAAATAACTAACGGAATAAACCTACAATGATGACCGTTTTAAACAACCGATGACTAAGTGTCAGTTTTTCTTAAATCTCAGGTTACAGGCCTACTATCTGACTGGTCAGCAGGCTATAGAACCTGCAGTTTAGTTTTAAACTTTAGGTTTATAGTATCCTGTGATTCCAGTCTAACAATAGGCCACAACCTACAATAACAAGATGATCAAGACTATCTATATATCATGATTATATATACATCTTGTTATTATACACATGTAGAAACACAATTCATTCATTCACATGATTCATACACATGTAGAAACCTATAGTTCCATTCATTCATCCATTTTCACATTCACACACATGTAGAAACACAACTCATTTATTCACATGATTCACACACATGTAGAAACATATAGTTCCATTCATTCATCCATTTTCACATTCACACACATGTAGAAACCTACAGTTCTATTCATTCATTCATTTTACATTCACACACATGTAGAAACACAATTCATTAATTCATCTTCACATTCACACACATGTATATAAGATCAACTTTCAATAAGAAAATTCAAAAAAAGTCATTCACACATGTATATATAAGAACCACATATATAAAAAAATAATGAAAACAAAGTTTAGAAATGTCATTCTTTAATCATCAGTATCCTAATCATAATAAAAAAAAATTGCCTCCCTTTCAATGGCTTTTTCCCATTCTTCTCTTATGTCATATAATTATTATATCATATGGGGCATACGTACATCTAATAGATTTTCCCCTCTATTGAAGTCCTTAGTTTTAATCACCTAGAAAGAGAATGTCGTATATATAATTAATAAGTTTGATATTTTCATATCTTGATGAGACTAGCTATATACTTATGATGATCAAGACTATATATTACATGTTGTATGTTTTCGATGACACGTGCAACATATCTGACAATTATGTCCATATACTACATCACGTAGTATCCACATGCCCAGCTATTGTCTTGTACATGACACTATAAATTTCAACATACAAAATGTTAATAAATAAAAGTAACATAGTTCACTTAAATAAAATATGCATTGGAGTTAGGAAACTACATCTACATTCTTCCAAACTATCACTTTCTTTTTCGTGTCCATGTTTCTTCCATCTTTTTTGAAATCTTTTAAAACCCTATACATTAATGTAACACATTCAAATTGCAGTTGTAAATAATTATATAATAATAGATGTTAATGGATATAAATATAAAGATTTTCTCACGTATATAATGGCCTTTTCAAATCGTTCCCCGAACAGTCTAATTTGTCCCCCTTAGGATCTAGATAATAAACAGTCAATGTCTTGGGGACAACAACCAGTAACTCTCAATGCTTACCTCTAAGGATAAGAAAGTAAATAATATATAACTCAAAATCTGTAATGAAATGTAATTTTGTTAAGTCAAAATTATAAGCAAAGTAATTACCCAAGATTTTATGGAGCTATTATCATGCTCTTGTTTGCTTCACCAAAACATTTAAAACTGATAGAGTAGTATAAGGTAACTTATGTAGGGTCTTCATTTACAAGACTGATCAAGGATGGAACTAGAAATCCCACGTGGGTCATTGAAAAATCTTTATAGACCATATGTAAGTCGCTACAAAACATATATTACATATGCATTAATATATAAGAAAATATATCACCATATATAAAATGAGGTATAAAGATATATAAATAAGATCTCACTATATTTATAGTTCTATCATAGATGAATTCAACCAAGCATAATGAAACAAATCCAAAATATCTTGTAGAAATGTGCTATTATCATATCATAGGGCTATAACATTGTCCACCATAGAAACAATAATAGGTAAATTTTTAGGATGTTCACCTATCCATATTGCCATACCCCTGCATTGAGGATCTATCAAGTTGAATAGGTCCTTTGCAAGACAACTAGGTACTCTAAGAAGTGGTGGAGGTAGAGGAGGACAAGTTGTAGTGAGTTTCTTCCCTTTGTCCTGCATATATAATTTCATATCAATTGTCATCTATATACGTATACAAATTAACGTAATATAAAATTACCATACATGATTAGTATAGATGACTCTTATTTCGGGCTACAAGACCACTCTGCCTTCTACTTCACCAAGCGTGTCAACATCTGGGTAGGCATATGCCAATGAGTGCTGCCTCCAAGCAGGGAAGACAAGCCTCAGACTCACACGAACTACACCATCGGGTACTGGAGTGCCATGGATTGTGTGACCTAGAAGGCATGGGTAAGCCTCACCCTCTACAATGATGTATTCCAACAATGTTAGATGGCATGGACTCAACCCCTAAAAATTTACATGGAGTATGTTATATATATACCTAAACATATAATCTTGAAAATACTAGCTACTATTTCATAAAAATACTTACAGTGGATGTGTTAGGTGGTGGGTCTACATGATTACTCCCAACCACCTCTATCATAGGAAAAGAGTGGCACGTCATAGGTACTATCCGAGTGGTAGTCTAAGACATCTACCACTTTCTCATTACTTCCTAGACTCTCTTATCAATTAACTCATCTTCCTAGCTATACATGGATAAAAGAAACACTCTTTGATTCATGAACTCCTTTTGCAATAATATTCTAAAAAAAGAATAGGTTATCTCAGCTTTCGAAAATCCCTCTTTTTTGACATGTTTGTGTTGTGATGGTCCAAAGAACACTCTTAGGTCCACACCAGTGCCTACAACCCTAACATGTCCATGATACTCTAGGTTACTGAGAGAAACTATCAATTCATCCCTTGTGCCCTGAGGGATGAACGAGCCTTGCTTCCTCTGTGCATGAAGCTCCCACTAATAATCATCAATAGAAATTGGTAAGCAGACATAACAATCATCAATACTAATTGCTCAGTGACTATGTGGTTGGTGATATCTCCTTTTTTGTTTTACCTTCCAATTGTCCACACATCATGGTGATGCAGAGGTGGGGAATAGTAGAGGACTCAACAGTCCCAATAGTAGGAGTAGTAGGCTTTCGAATGGAAGATGCCTATATTTTATGGTGAAGGGCTGCATAGCCACCTAGACCCATCGTGTGGTCATTCACATTCAGTACACGCCTTGCTCTTTGAGCATTGTTGATAGCCTTATTAGTAAGCACATTGAATTGGTTAGAAACAATCAAGGTCAACCATAAAGTAATGAATTCATAAGAATGTATACTAATTCAATTGGGAGTGATGCTTAATACCTTTAATTCATCGGTATTATTCTTGGCAACAAACACCTCCCACTCAGTCGGGTCCAAGTAGTTCCATTGCTCAATGGTTGACTTCTTCCTCTTATCATCCTCTCGTATATATTGTTGGTTGAGAGTTGTCCTATAGTTCCTTAGGACCCTCCCACAGTGTTGTGTCACCTTTTTATGATGTAGGCTTTCATCTAGTTCAAATATACTCTGCAAAATTTCATATAATTAATAGAGTATTTACACTACAATTTCATTCCATACGAAGTCTTTCTTGCTTTTAGCAACTATATGCCAAGATTATGCATTTACACTACAATTTCCACTAGTAAGAGCCCTAAGATATGAAACAAACAAGATGTAGTTCTTTCCAATTGGATTTCCTACATGATGAAAATCCACAACCAATTTTGGTCCATTGCCTCTTTGTTGTAGTTTCTTTTTCATCATAGTGATGCCCCTAATTTTTTTAGTTTTTTAATGCTGCTCATCAAGTGGTACAAGGTCTTCAGGGGTTACTTCCTCAACCTAATAATTGACAAAAAAACACATATATGATATAACTTATAAATGGACATATAACTAGATATATTGTAAAACTTACAGTGTGACGTGATGCCCCACCCTGATGGTGATCATCATCATGATCATTATACTCACGGTCAGCCATCTGAAAAAGTGTCATATAAAAAAATAAAACATTTAACATTTAATGAAATTAATATGACATTGTAAAGTTCACATCAATTTAACACTAAAAAAATAAAACATTTTAAAAAATAAAAACATGCCTCGAATATTGAGATCTTTTATCAATTAACATTCATTCGGTGTGATCTCCACGTACATATAAGTCATCGTTAGCTTCAATATTTGGTTTTGGAAAGCCAACTGAGAATGGATTGGATTCATCATACTTATCATGTACTCTTCTTCATCTATATGATCTCCAATGAACTGTCTTTTACTATGAAGAACAACCGACCATTTTTCATTTGCAACATCATGGATAACAAATACTTGCTTCGCCTGTGGTGCCAATATGAATGGTTCAACCTTCTCCCCAATCTTTTCAAAATTCACTAATGTGAAACCCAATTTGTCCACTATAACTCCTTTGGTGTTATCAACCCAATTACACTTAAAGAGAAGAATTTTAAAATCTATGTAGTCAAATTCCCATATGTCTTCAACGACACTGTAATATGACATTTTAGTTTCACATGGACTCTTATCCTTTGCACTAGGAAAAAACAATGAATATGCTTGAAGGGTGACCCACTATTTTGGACGACGCTCTTATCATCTTGACACTTTGTGTAATATGAGAACCCATGTCAAACCCTTCATAAGACATAATATTCATTTTTGGTTTAAGGCGATGCATTTGATATATTCAACAACATTATTTGGTATTTGAGATAGTTGATGTAAGATTTTATCTTCAAACCACTTAATAAATGTCTTGTTATGCTCTATAGCAAGCCATATTGAATTGGGTCGAGGATAGTGTTTCTTGATGAAATTGGTATGTTCTGTGATATAAACATTCACTTCGTCGATGTTGTGTAAAATATACAAATGAGCTTGTTCCCAGGACTCACGACTGATTACTTTCATTTGTTCTCCTAAAGTCCCTTTGCTAGAATAGTCCTCAATATTCTTGTCATTTATAGGAGATACATTACCTCTCACAAAGTCATTACAAAAATCCATAACCTCCCTCACCACATAGCCCTCAACAATTCTCCCTTCAGGCCGATAATAGTTCTGAACATCACCTTTAAAACCACTCATGTATCTTTCAAAAGGATACATCCAATGCAAGAGAATTGGTCCCAACATTTTCACTTTCCTAGTCAAATGGACAACAAGATGTACCATGATATCAAAGAATGAAGGAGTAAAATACATCTCAAGATGACATAGGGTAATAGCCACTTCTCTTTACAACTTATCGAGATTCTCAGGATCAATAACTTTGTTGCATTTACTGTTGAAGAAGAAACAAAGTCTGGTGATTGCAAACCTTAAATGTTTCGGCAATATAGATCAAATTGTCACGGGCAATATTTGTTGCATTAGCGTGTGACAATCATGACATTTAATACTTATAAGCTTCAGATCTTTCATTGATACCAATATACAAATATTGGAATAGTAACCCTGTGGTACATTAACATTAAGCAAATACTTATAAAATGCTTTCTTCTCCTTTCTAGACAATGTGTAACAAGCAAGAGGAAAATATGTTCTCCGATAACTACTAACTACTTCTGTTAATTCTTTCCTTATTCCCAGTTCATGCAGGTCCATTCTGGATTTGATGCCATCTTTAGTGTTACCTGGTATATTCAAAAGAGAAACAATGATGATATCACAAATATTTTTCTCAACATGCATGACATCGATACAATGCCTAACTGTCATATAACTCCAATAAGGAAGATCCCAGAATATTAACTTCTGTTACCAAATTCATTGACAAAGTCTTTTACTCTTCCATAAACAACCTCCCCTGGTATAGGTTTAGGGGCACTTCTTTCCTGATTTAATCCATTGAACGCTTTGCGCAACCTTCGATAAGAATGAAATTTTTGAAGAAACCTTCGATAACTAAGATATACAGTCTTGTATCTATGTTTTAGTCATATTAAATGAGTATTCTCTTCACATATAGTTCATGTTTTGGATCATTTTACACTGTATCTAGACAAATTCGCATGTGATGGAAAGTCATTAATAATGCAAAATAACATAGCATGCAAACGAAATGTCTCTTTACACAAAGCATCATAGGTCATCACACATTAAATCTGTGGTATTATATGTAGATACCACATCACCATGGCAGGAGAGTTAGTTTTTTACTTCCCTAAAGTCATCATTTTATACCTTGACACCCCACATTTTGGACAATCTTTCAAATCGACATAGTCCTTTTGAAACCAATTAAGTGTTCAAGAATAGTACCAAACCGGGGACTATCCAAGATTTACCTCTAATGAGTAAATCTTGGATGGGTTTCTAGGCCAATATCATAAATGTATATATGTTGTACTTTCCTATACCTATGATCATAGTTTCATCATTCATATCCTAGTTTTAATGGAACATCAATTAATTCAACTCATTCTAGATTATGTTTCCAGACACAAGTACACTTTAATTAAACTACAATAGGGTATTTCATCAATTGTTCTACCCCATGGTTTATTTCTATACCTATGCATCTAGGTTCATGGTTAATATGGATAATAAAAAATTCTTTAAGAAGAAAAATAGAGAAATGGATGCAATATTAAGAATAAAAGTTAGCAAAATAGAGAAACTTTGTCATTTACAATCCAAAACAAGTCATATTTATACATTTTGATGTCATATAAATCAAAGAAGTGAATGCAGGGCACATACCTTCTTAGACAGTATCAAAGAGGTGACAATGATGACGACCAAACAAGAGATGATGGTAATGGTTATGATGGTGTCTAGATCCACCAGCGATAGTGGAGACAAGCTCCAACTGTGGTTGTTGTGGTGGTGGTGAGCTCCAACAGTGGCGGCGGTGACGGATCCAGCAATGGCGGCAGTGGCGAGCTCCAACAGTGGTGGTGGTGGTGATTAAATAGGGGCAGAACATTAGTGACCGAGTCGGTGAAACTAGAATCGCCAGAGAGATAGGTCGGGCTAAGAATGAAACAGAGAATGTGGGAAGGGGAAGAAATTTTGTGAGTCTTAAGTGGGACATAGTCGTCGATTATACAAAAACCTGAAAACTAAGGATTTCGCCATCGGTTGCTACAGATAAAACTGATGACTGAAACCTAAACAAAATAATATAGACATTGGCGAAGGGTAATATTCGTCACTTACATCTGCAAAAACCATCGACTATATACAAATCCAAAAAAAATTGCCCTTGGGTTAGGGTTTTAGTCATCAATTGCTAGAAAAAAACCGACGACTAACTCCTAAAACAAAAAAATAGACACTGGTGAAGGGAAATAGTCATCAATTACTTATGTAAAAACCAAACACTAGATACAAATCTAAACAAAAAAAATTCCCTCGGGTTAGGGTTATAGTCGTCAGTTATTTATGGTGAACTGACGACTAACTCCTAAACCAAACAAATAGTAGACCCAGTTTAGGGCCATAATCATTGGTTTAAAATGACACTGACGATGCAATTCTGAGATAGTCACCTGTTACCACTGGAAAGACTGACGTCTACATACATAACCAAATAAAAAATTCATCTAGTGTTAGGACCATCATCGTCGGTTATCCAATAAAACTGATGACAACAGAGCAAACTGGGGGGAAAATATTTTTATAGGGACAAGGCGCGTAAACACCTAATCATCAGTTTCTTCTGCAAAACTGATGCTACTAATCAATCCCCTCAAACATTTTTTTTGTCTCAGTAAGGGGATTAGTCGTCGGTTAGTTGTTAGAGTCGACAACTAGTGAGGCAATAATTTTTTTCGCGGAGACATGGTGCCAAACATGTGTCATCGGTTATAACAAAAACTGACGCTAGACTGAAAATTTTGGAGGCAAATGTTTTTCCTAAAAATTATATTTTGCGAGTAATTTTAAACGTTGGTTTCTATGAAAAGAAACTGACGTTAAAGTAAAAGCGGTACCCGTGTCTTTTCTAAATCAATAGGGATTCCCATTTGGTGACAATTGGATTAATTAACCAACGTTGTTGTGCTTTGGCGTCGATTTTTTTGGGTAACCAACGCCATCAAAAGAGATGTTATATGTCATTTCTGTACTAGTGAAGTGTCCTGGTGCATATGGTCACTACCTTTTTGGCAACTCATGTTTCAAAGAACATTGGGCTAGTGGTCAAAGAACACAAAATGTATAGTGACTTCAAATCTAAGGATCATAATCACCATAATCACATTGAGATATGACTCTAACATGTCACTACATGAATGCCATATGTCAATCTCAAGGTGATTCTATTCAGTACAACTTTCTCTCTAGCAAGTACCCTTGCATCTGAATTGATACTTAATATTATTACTAAAGAGACATGGTCATCACTCACCATACATGATAGTCTTGTGTGTTTTTGTTATCCTATTGTATCCTCAATAATAACTGACTATGAACTTAAAAAGAATGAGTACTCTTATTATACATAAGATCTCATGTTCTGATCCTCAACCCAAACCATATGTCATCAAATCATATCATTCTTAGGACATTATTAGTTTTATTCATTATATCATTATAGAAAGAAACATAATAAGTGGAATTCCCTTTTATTAGTAATCAAATCAAGTACATAGTATCCCTGTTACAATAATCACATGATTGTATTAAGGGAATCAACCAACAAACCCACCATGGGTGTAGGATACATATAACTACCTATTGAATACATGATAAGTCAACTTTGTTAAGGATGACTAAGCCTATCTATTGGTGCCATAATTTAAAGATAATGGACTTGACTACCAAATATTATAAATATATTCAATTTTTATTTACAAAACTTTTTTTCTTGGTCGTGTTAATATATAATGTTAATATATGGATTTTTTAACATGATGTAAGTGTTAATTATATGGAAACTTCTAAAATCTTGATTTTTTCTATTATTTGCAAAATGATTTTTTTAATAATTTCTTTTGGCACGTTGGCGCCTCTTTTTCTGATGCCTATTATACTTGATTGATATAGATATTTAATATTCTCCTATAGTATTAAGTTATATCTCTTGAGTTTTAACTTGTCATCTAAACACTCTTTTTTTCACATATTGTGTTCTTACAGTGCTACAATTATCCAAGGAGACTTTAGAGTTTCACTTATCTAGACTATGTTTGGTAGACTTGAAATATTATTGTTAGCTAGTGTCACTCTCCACCGTTTAATTTCTACTTCCTTATATTTTAACAAGTAACTTTTGACATTTTTAAATCATATATATTATTTGTAACATCCCAAGATTGCGGCCTCAAACAAAATGATCTTAGAAGGAATGATTAAAATACCCATATCACTAAGGTGCACCTTCTTTTTAGGGAGCCCATCAATACGAACTTTTTAGTTAAGCATTCTCATCCCACAATGGTACTAGGATGGATAACCAATCAGGAAGTTGATCTCGACTTACGCATGAGTGAGTACAAAGTGTGTAGTTAAGGCCAGTGGTAGTGTGTGGGGCCAGTCGTCATTCTTACAACTCTACTAGAGCCTTGGAAGTGGGCTTAGGTATTACAGATTGTATCAGAGCCCTAACCTCACTAATAGGTGGGGCCAACATGGGCATGTGGCATGTCATTCTGGAGTCGTGCGATCTAGGTATGCTGGAAAGGGTTGTCCATACTGATGTAGCCACCCCTACTAGTAGTCATGATTGTGAGCTGGGTGTCCATGGGAATTTATAGGTCTATAGTGAAATGTAAAAATATTATGAGGCCATATAGTTGAGCCTTAATGAGGACGTCAAGATTTTAAGTGAAGGAGGTTGTAACATCTCAGGATTTGAGGCATCAGATAAAATGATCTTAAAAGTAATTAATTGAACTACCTGTATCACCAAGATACACCTCCTTTTCGAGAAGCACATCACTAAGAACTTTGTAGTTAAGTGTTCCCATCCTAGAGTAGTAATATGATCGATTACCAATCGAGAAGTTGATCCTGACTTATGCATGAAAGTGGACACAATGTGTAGTTAAGGCCAGTGGTCTGTGGGGTCAGTCGTCATGTCTATAACTTTATTAGAGCCTTGGGTAGTGGGACTGGGATTTACATAACATATATGAAGTCAAATGTATTACTGAAGTTTCATTTCTTATTATCCTTGATTAAAGGATATTTTTCCAAATACATATAGGATTACCTATTAACATGATCAAACAAATAATTTACACAAGAAATATTGAGTTCTACTTGTTAACATTTTCTACATCTCAAATAAAGTAGGGGACCCTAGAACCCCATCTTTATAAGTTGTGTTACAAAGCTATTTCGCTAAACAAATACGACTACAACTACACAATTCCCAAATATGATCCCCCTAATTATGATATGATAAGTGATGAATACACCAAGTGTATTATAAAATTTAAGTTGTCTATTTATGAGATTGAGCTAGCTCATTCAAGTAGGCTCTAGAGGATTTGGGTCAACTAGAGACAATTTAACAATAATTAAAGCCATATGTACATGCTTTATAAGGAATTATAGATTGTGGTATGGAGTCCCATCAACAAATGATCCTAAAATTATTCTTCTAGCTCCTACTTATATATATTGTTCTCAAGCATCCCACTTTCATAATTCAATAACCATATTCAATTTTTCAAAATTCTGAAGGATTTCAATATACATGTTTTAGTTAGAGCTTTGGATGTAATAATACTCTAATTTTCCTTTTATATTTTGGACTTTTCTAGATACTAAATAAAAATTTGGTAAAGCTTTGTATGTATTAGTGATGATATGAAAATTATTTTATGTTAAACTTTCATCATGGTAGGTTCTCTCTTTAATTCATATAATTTTGATATGGAGAGATGATTCCAATTCTATGGCTTTGGGTTTATCAACTAATGTTTGTAATAATATACTTCTGATAAATTGTATGGTATCTGTGTAGAGATCTAAATTTATAAACTAAAATTAAAAGTTGTATCATGTATATAAAGGTTGCAATACCTTCAAAAAAAATTATCATTTTGATCCAATCGCACTTGTATGTTTTTGATCTATATCATTTTTTTATAAAAGTTGTGTTAATTTTTAAAATTTCAAAAAAAATCTTAGATATAGGATGTATGTCTAGGGAACTGAAGAACGGTTCGGGTATTTGTAAACATCAATAAAGATAATAGGAAATTAATGTTTCATATCGAGTTTTATGACAAACATAAATTGTTTCATTTTGGGTCTAATTCACTCTAAACACGTATACGTTGATAACTCTATTTTTTTTTAATTGTAATGACTACCCTTAAAGTTCTCTCTAATATTAGCCACTAGGATACCTCAATATAAAACCCCACATGATATAACACATGTATTGATATTAAAACATGGTTAAATGTGACAAAAAAATTATAGTATGATGTTTTTTCCTTAAAATAAGAAAACCAAATTCCATGACTAATAAGTTAGTAATATGAGCTCATTTATTATCATTTACCTTTCACGTATATATTTTTGGCATCAACCAAACAAGTAATACATATTAAAGTCTTAGAATCTTGTTCCATGAAAGAGATGCAACATCTACAAATTAAGAAAACATGTATTTAAACTTGATGCAACGTCTACATTAAGTCCAAATTAGATCAAGTTATATTCACCAAAAAGGTAAAACTATTAAATAAACAAATCAACACCCAAAACACCATCTCGAGATAGTGAGAGTACATGTACACATATTTTGAACTATATTCCACTTTTAAATAATATCTTGTAATGGTCTATGTTTCATTGTTATTAATATAAATACTAACAACACCCACATCATATACACTTGATAATGAGTGATATATCACATAAAGGGAAATAAAATACACTATTTACTACAAATTATAACTTATTTGTAGTCTAGTAATGTAAGATTAAACCACCAGAACTAAATCAGGAGTAAAAGGAAGTAGCAATGTATATTTGGGCAATTTACACATAGTTTATTATATGTAAAAAATAAACACAAGAAAATTATATTCAGTAAACTCTATTCATATTTTTCACATTATAATGGTTCCTCCAATTAGTGTGATTTTCTCCAGTAAATATATTACTAAAGGACCATGTCCATTTCTCCCAATGTAGAAATCTTAGGACTAGTTGTATATCTAACATAACTAAAGGATCTACATGCATGAATAACTATGTAGAGGTCCAATAGCATGCGGCCTAAAAAGGTTGTGGGCTTCATTTCTCTATTACTCGAATCAATTCAAAACAAGTGAGTCATGTAAAAAAGAAGTTCTAGCAATGCACTACACCAGAACCCCTGGTGTATACTACACTAAAGAATAGGTGCAAAATGACACTCCCTAGTGACATTTGAATATTTATAGTGCAGTTACCTATCACATCTCACTACATGTGGAGCCAGATTCTAACATTTATGCTACCAAAACTATTTGAAGTTCATTTCTCGGGTGAGGATCTACAAAGCCTATGTAAACCATTGAGTATATGGTTTTAGGAACCTACTTGTAGCTACTAAAAACTATGAGAGATCCCATTTTTCTTCCTATGTTTAAACCAAACGGAGGCTATATGGTTCTCAAAGAGCTAAAACTACTTTTAATTAGGTTCCCTAAAATATTCAACCCATATTACTTATTTTTTTATTCACATTTTAAGTAAAGAACATTTATTCAACTATGAAAATAATTTAAGACTTGTCAGTTTAAGCTTTAAGATTAGGCAATATACCACTTAGAATTCCAAATTTATAAAATCAATTATTCTGTGGAAGAAAAAAATTACTTAAGTAAAAACTATCATCATGTTTAATCACATGTATTCCATTCCATTTTCTCATTATTCCATATGAACCATTGTCACTAGGGACTTACCCTTATAAACATTTAGTTCTCAAATATTTTTCCTTATTATAGATTCAAATGCAATCATTTATATGTTAGCACATCTCTTGATGTTTTACTCTCTTTCAAAAAATAAATTTCTCCTTTCTAGAATTTTTTTGTTTTTTTTCATATGATATTAAATGCTATTATTTTTAATTTTATATCACTTTTTATTGGTACTATTGAAAAATACACACATAGAAATCATATTCTTGGTCCTGCTACAACATCTATTTTAATTTGTGAGATAACTATGGAAACGGTCAAGATACTTTGAATCATTGGTTCTTCACTTTAAGTGAGAAACAATTCCCATAGTTTATGCAAATGCTAATTCATCTATACTAATATCTCAATAACAATTCACTAATTATCTCAAGGTAAGTAAAAAAATAAAATGAATGACATACATGAATCCCTAATTATTTAGTAGGTAATATTATAAGATTTGGAGATGTATTGGAAAATCAATACGAGAGGAGTAGATAAAAATAATATAAATTTTTTCATAGAGTGAAAGCAAATGATACATGTTTATACATGTATAAAACATATATGTAATGAGTTAAAGTTATATGTTACTTAGTCCAAAGTGTTGAGTTGAATTTGGAGGGGTGGGTACATGATAAGAAGTGTTTCGACCTTCGAGGACAAGTAGCTAATGAAAAAAATTTAAGTCGGGTCGACCTACCAATAGTTGTGTTGAAAAGTTGTCTAGATATTAACAAGTCAAAAAACATGTCAAGGTCTTCAAAAAAAATCATACCTTTAAAGCAAGGCCGATAATGATATTATATTGATAGTAAGTATTGGCAAAACTTTGATCTTGATAGAGAGTGTTGGCAATGATTAGATATTGTTTGCAAGGGTTAGTAGTAACCAATAGTCGGTCTGACTATTGGTATATCAGCCAACCTATGGACTTAACTGGTGGCATTCAATAAAATGAGTCCATGGAAAGGTTTCTAAGAGATTAACTACATTAGTCAAAACAACTAATTATTACTTGAAAAACTTATGTTTCTGTCAGGGTTGAGGGTAATTTTGTTAAAATGTAATTATTTTTATAGTATATGTGTTCAGTTGAACCTTTTAACTACATTTATAATTTTTAAGACCTACCGTACGTATCTCCATTGCTCTAGCATGATTTCCACCTAGAGTTGGTTTTCTTATTATTATTTGCAAGGGAAAATCTTGGATTTCAACTGAAGGTTTAGCATAGAGCTTGTTTGTGGTAAAAGCAACAAGTAAGTTGCAATATGGGTTCCTTTTCTACCTTTTCTCTTCTCTCTGACATCTAGGAAGTCACCCTATTATGGGGGAAAATTGGGTCCATTCTTCCCAATTTCCCCAAATATCTTTCCAACCAACCTCTCAAATCCCACAAATCTGGAAATGGTTTTTGATAAAGGTCCATGGTTTGTATCTAGTAAACCTCTTATCATCAAACATTGGGCCAGGGGTGAATCGCTAGAGAAATTGAGGCTAGCATAGATTCTAGTTTGGACAAAGATTTTTGATCTTCCTTTAGAGGTCTGGGATGATGAATTAATCGGTATGATTGGTTCGTATATTGGTGGACCTCTCAGGATGGATAGACTCACACAAAAATTTCAAAGAGTTTGCTAGAATGCTTATGCTCATGTGAGAGGAATTTGAATTTCTCTCAGCTATTACTTTGACTAGTGATGATGGGATTGTAGACATTATCATAGTTGAATACGAATGGCAACCGAGTAAATTCTTTGTATGTGATACATTTGGACATGATGATTCTGGTTGTGGGGGTATTTGCAAATCCCCTCCCCATAAGGTCTGGCTACCAAAGAAGAATGTAGTTGCAGACTCTAATGCTAATACCTCTATTCAGATTTATGAATAGAGTATTGACACTGAATCTGACCATTTTGTAGATGTTGCTAAAGAAATTATGACTATTAATTATGTTTTATATCTGATGTTTTGACTATCGAGTCTTTCTCTGATACTGTTATACATGAGTCTTCTCATGTGGGTTCTTCTTGCTCTAATACTGGTACTAATTTGGATATTCTAATTACCCCTACTAGTAGTGTCGATGCTATCCAAATACCAAATGAAGATGATTTTTAATTGAGCACAGCAAGGAAAGGTAAAAAGAAAATATATATCCCCCATGTTGTCCCTACTAAGAATAGTGAGGTTGCACAAAAATATGGGATGTTTTTGTTTGACAACATATTTCAGACTCCCTTTAGTAGTGATGATGATAGGACAAAGTACCCTAAGAAATAGTGGAAATGGTTGAGATCCCATCTATTATTGCTTGGGATGTTAGAGGCATGAATAAGCATGGCAGACAGGCATCAATCTAAGATCTCATTAAAACAACAAAAATAATATCTTCTATTTTTTGGAATCTAAAGTTCACAAGAAAATGATGGATAGAACTATGCAGAGAATTTGTACTTCTATCTTCTGGATTTCCAATCATAATAAACATGTTTAGGCAGAGTGATTAATAATCATGATATTGTCATTGAAGACATCTTTATTTCTGATTAGCATATTCATTGTTCAGTCTATAATATGATATAAATTTCTTTCTTACTGGAGTCTATGGGCATAATAAGGAGTATAAAAGAAAATCCTTACTGGGTTATCTTATTATGATTAGTAATCATACTGATGGCCCTTTGATTTCTTTTGGTGACTTTAATTCTATTAGATTCAATTCTTATAGATTTGGTCAGAATGAACCTTCCTTCTCGGCTATGTTTGATTTTGATGAGTGCATCAATAAGTCCAATCTTTTTGAACTAAATCTCAAAGGTTCTAATTATACATGGGATAAAAAACATCAAGGATCTACTCTTGTGATGTCTAGAATTAACAAAGTCTTATAAAATCTAGATTTTCTAAATGGCTTTGAAAATTTATGGGGTGATATTACTCAAACCATTCTCAGTGACCATAGAGTCATTTATATATATATAGCTAATAAAATTGTTAGAAAGAAGACCCCCTATCATTTCATTAATGCCTGGACTGAAAGTGACTATAAAGCTGTTGAGAATTTTGTGTGGTATATTGATTTGATAGGAAATTCTATGTTCAAAGTTAGTGAAAAGTTGAAAAAAGTTAGATATGCTCTCTACAAATGGAACAAGGAAACTATTGGAAATATAATTGAGAGGAGGACTATCCTTGAAAGTGAGGCTTTGATTCTTCAAGTTGCCCTTGATTAAAATCATAATGACAATGCTCTTAGTGAATTGATTGTTGTAAAAAGAAAAGAGGCCATAAATGCTTACAACAAAGAGGAAAATCTCATCATATAAAAGTAGAGAATAAGATGTTTTAAGCTTGGAGATAAGAATTCCAAATTCTTTTTCTCTTCTTTGAAAACTAGGAGAATCTCAAATTCTATAAAAATTATGATGATTAATGGCTCCATTAGTTATGATGAAGATGTTATTCATGACCACATTGTTTCTTTTTATAAGAATCTCTTTCAAAAATATGATAGTACCTTGTCTTGGGATTATAATATTCTTGTTCCTCAACTTTCTGAGCCCAGGTTTTATCTTATTTAGAGATGTCTCTAAGGAAGAAGTAGAATTTGTTGTTACCCATTAAAATGAAGACATGGCCCCTGGTCGTGATGGTTTCAATTACAAGTTCTTTGAAACCTGTTGGAAGATGATTGGGAATGAGGTGGTTAAAGCTGTCCAAAACTCTTTGAACAGTGGTAAACTTCTTAAAGAGGTTAATAATACCTTCATTACTCTTATCCTCAATAATAGAGATGCTTCTAATATTAAAGATTGGAGAACCATTTCCCTTTTTAATGTTCTTTATAATATAATATCTAATATCTTGGCATATAAATTGCAAAACTATCTTCCCTCTACTTATTCGTGAAGCACAATGTGCCTTTGTCAAAGGCAAATCCATATATGATGCTACCCTTCTAGTGAATGATCTGATCAATTCTATTACGAAAAGATCTAGTCCTAAAATGTGTTTCAAAATTGATCTTATGAAAGATTATGACTGAGTAGATTGGAAGTATCTTACTGATATAATATTTTTTATGAAATTTCCTACCTATTGGATTCTTTGGATTTCTTAAATATTGAATACTACTAATTATCATATTCTTATTAATGGAGTGCCTTCTGAGAGATCTTTCCCTTCTAGAGGTATCAGGTAAGGGGATCATTTGGCCCCATACCTCTTTGTGATTGCTATGCAGGTCTTAACTTCTATGATGATAAAGTTGTTTTGGATAAAAACTCATTGAACCTATTCATGTTGATCATATCTTGGACATTTCTCATATCCATTTTGATGATGATGTTATTTTCTTTTCTGATGTTGATCAAAGAAATGATAGTAATCTAGCTATCTTTCTTAAAGATTTTGTTGCTATGTCTGGTATGTTGATAAGCAGTGACAAGTTCTCTTTCTTTGCAAACAAAAGTACTGATGTAGATATGATTGAGCAATGTCTGGATATTAAGGTTGGACGGCTACTAGATCTCTTTGTACTCTAATCCTTGATAAAATAAATAATAGGTTGGAAGAGTGGAGAGTTAGGCAGTTATCATTTGTCGGTAGGATTGAACTTATGATCTCTACCCTCTCTTATTTTCATCTCTATTAGGCATTTCATCCTTTCCTCTGCCGGTGAGTGTTACTAATGATGTATAAAAAAGTTATGTTGATTTTCTTTGGGGAGGGGTTGATATGAATAACAAGTTCCATGGTATAAATTGGAAACAAATCTTCTTGCCTAAAGAAGAATGTGGAGTTGGTTTGAAACTATCAAGAGATATTGTGAAAGCCAGCATTGCTCAAAAAATCTAGAATATAACAATAAAAATATGGTTTGTGGGTTAGACGGGTCCATGAAAGATATCTTACAGGAGATTCTATATGGAATGTAACATTGCTTCAAAGTCATCTTGGGTTTAGATGCAAGTCCTTCACAACAAGGATATTATCTTAGACAACATCTTAGATGGGACCATGGCAGATATATTACATGAGATTGTATATGAAGATGTAGCATTGCTTCAAATTCATCTTGGGTTTGCAAGCAAGTCCTTCACAATAGGGATATTATCTTAGACAACATCACTTTCTCTGTTGGCAATGGTGAAAATTTTTATTTGTGAAGAGATCCTTGGCTCAAGGATGGAACCTATCTTGAGGATAAAATTGGTATTTCCTCAGTTCTTAAACTTGGTAAAGAAAAATATGCAAAGTTAAGTTGTCTCTTTGTTGATGGTGAATGGATTCTCCTAAAATCTAGAAACCAGAAGTTCATTGTTTACTCAGTTAAATTCCTCTGCTCCCATATGTTTAGCAGAGAAGACTCTATTATTTTGAATGATGATGTCCCTATGAAGTTTACAGATTTTTGTAACTCTGTTCGCATTAGAGGGCCGACTGTTTAGTGGTCTAAATGACTATGGAAGACTAAGGATTCAAAAAGATGCCTTGTTAATGCTTGGAAATTGCTGCTTAACAAGGTCATGACTCAGGATAAGTTGAAGGATAGAGGTTTTCATCTTCACTCCAGATGTGAGTTATAAGAGAGAAAAGAGGAAGATCTTATTTATATTCTATTTGACTGCTCCTATGTTTCTGAGCTATGGAGTTGTGCTACTAAAGATGGTTATATGAGCATGAGGCCAACTAGTTTGACTGATTGTATCTGCAATTTTCACGGTTCTATAAAAAGTATTGTCATCCTCACCTTTTATACTGTGTGGATGGACAGGAATAGACTCATTTTTTATGGAAGAAAGGCTTCTCCCAAAGTGAGTTGGACACATACGAAAGATGACATAAATATCCTTGTATAGATAGACTTATGTTCTGTTCTTGCCACATGTGTGTATAGTTTTCTCTTTTCTGCTTTTGCTTTGTAAATAGCTTTTTGATAAAATCAACAAAAAAAGTGGGAGCAACATGCTTTTACGGACCAAAACAAATGTAGGCCAAAACAAGGGGGAATGCATTTTCGTGATATTCATGTTTTCAATTAAAAACTTCTAGAAAAGTAAATTTGGAGGTCCCACACAAGGAGGGATACACTGGCGGCAAGAGTTCCCTCTACTTTCCACGAACAATCATCATAGAAGCGGGTCGGGGACATAATCTGAGTTACACATGGAGAAGCACATGGAATGCAAAGTCACTTTTCCTAGAAGGAATTAAATGGACGGTGGATGATGGAAAGAAAATCAATATTTGAGAGGACAAGGTAAGGAAAATGAAGCCCCAAAACATAATCATTGAAAAAGATTCAAAACTTCTTGTTTATGCGATCATTTTCAAAATCCAACAAAGACATTATTATTTAGCTCAACATGCACGACGTAATAATAGTTCTTTCTGTTTAATTGATCACTTTTCTACGAACCTTAGTTGTTGTAGCTATAGCAGGTATGGCTGTTTAATTATAAAGTTTTTGTGTTTTCAAAAAAGGAATCTCATACAAAGCTGTCAATCTTTCTCGCTTTTCGCAGTAACGTCGTAGTGTCCCTCTTCATTAGAATTCGGTGTGTTGATTACATTTATTGGGTCGGGTTGGTAGATATCTGTTCTATCAAAGAAAGGTCATATCATGACTGTAGGGTTGCACAGTGTTCGGGACGGAGGACACGCTTTGCTCATGCTAGACATCGCGAGAACTGATATGAATGGCATGTAATAGCAACAGCACAGAGACAGGCGTGAAAACGGACCGCGCCGTTTCTGCGTGCGGTTCGTTTTCCATCAGTTTATATTGAAATCAGAACCTTTGTGCAGTTCCATTTCGTACTGTGTCTTCGTACCGCATAAAACCAAACGCTTGGAATTCAAACTCACAGCGAAAACCAACTGCATGTGTTGGATTTCAGCCCAACCAAACGGGCCCTAACTGCAAATCTTGGGGCGTGTTTTACACCCAACCCCGCACAACTGTTGAGGTGCCAATTCTCAGAATTGTTGACCAATTGTGTACTCCGATGCAATCAGAAAATAATCAAGTGTACACGTTTATGCTCACTTACAAATAAAGTTTAGAATTCAAAAGGTCACATTTGAACATCAAGATAACAAACCATACCCAACCAAACAGACAGGGGCGGATCTGGGGGGGTACCGGGGCTTCAGCCCCCCCTCCCAAAATCTTAAATGTTTATTTATATGTATTTATGCATGTTTAGTATTATAAATATAGTACATATTCGAGCTCTTTAGATATATGACAAGGCAAAGTTGTAGATGGATTGGTAGAAGTACATTAGTTCTAAACTGTGGACTCAAGTTCAAATTCCATTGTAGGCATATTTTTTTAACTCAGCCCCCCCCCCCCCACCATAACTAGTGCCATGTATAGCTAACTCAGCCCCCAATGCAATTTTCTGATTCCGCCACTGCAAACAGACATGCCCTAAACAGAAGATGACGGGCAACATGACCCATTAATTATCATTAGAAGGAAACTCGGGCATACACGCCATGATTGCCATCCGTCTTCCTTGTACCAGCCAGGACGTGATCAACAAAAGTCGGTCAACCAAACTAAACATACTGCTCCCCACGCTAGTTTGGGGATGACATTTACAAGCGGGACAAAATTGGGGTGCCCTAAGTTCCTAACTACTTGCTTGATCGCTTAGGTTGACCGCATGTCGAATTTGACATGATTTGCGCAATGTGAATAACGCAGATTTGTAGTTGTTAGTTATCTCAACTGACAAGTTTTTCCATCTTCTAGGAACAGATTACGGATTTCGTTCGGTCTTAGATCACCGGGTATGGGTAAAAAGAGCCCCCCCCCCCCCCCCCCCCACACACACACACACATGCCTGGACGCCCTAACATTTGAAGTTGAATTAACATGGAATTAAGAACCATCCGGCGTAACCCATCGCATTGTATCTATATTGTGCAGCTTTCATTATGGATAGTTATGTCCTTGCATGTCCTCGTTTTATTCGCACAACACATTCTTAGAGAAGTGGGGGCCTAGCCTTGTGGCCATGTATATGTTCATACCTAAGCAATTTATGAAATTTTTAATAAATAGCTATATTCAATATTTCTAGTTTTTACTAGTTGGCATTCACAAAATTCATAAGTAATTCCTACAATGTCTAGAAAATATTAGTAAGGTGTTTTGAACTAAAATATGAGGAATCTAATTGACTCAATCCACTTTGGTTTCCCAATCTCAAACCAAATCTAAGAAATCATGTAACAATGGTAAATCACATGAGATAATAAGTTTTTTTTTTGTTGAATGGGTCACTTAAAATCCAACCAAAGACAAATTATTTGGCATGGGCTTGCTTAACTTAAGCAGGCCATGTCATTGAGGACATCTATGTTGTTCAATGTATATGATTAAGTTGATGTTGAAAATTTTCACTATTATGATTAGATAATATTGTCTGTCTTTTTTCTTATATCATATGATAACAAATGTATCATGATGACATATTTTAGGCATTACTATCACCATGATCATGTAACTAAAATAATGTTTGGATTAGTTGTTACGTGTCAAGTTTTTAAGGGATCAATCCTAACCGTACGATCTTAAAAAATAAAAATGTTAAAAATTAGTTATATGAATAATAGAGATTTGTTTATAAGTTTCTCACTATCACTTTTCATCTTTGTTGGAAATCAGAGGCTTTCCTGACATTATGTGTTCTTAAATAAACAAATTATGTAGAGAAGTTCGTATGACAAGAAGTATAAATCCAAATAAGTAATCAATCTTAAGATAATAATGATATCGATCATGGAGTTCATGTTTTGAAGTGTTTCTTCAAATCATATTTGTTAGGATATTGGTGCTCAACTTATATTCCAAATCATCAATGCTTTTGAACCAATGGGAATTGAAGAAATGGATAACTACATTCCATATATACTTTTTAAGTCAATTTATGTGTTTATTGCTTCCAATCATTGATATTTCACCTCTATATATGCCTTGCTTTGTGTAATTGTGTTTTAGTTACTCATTTCACTTTACGACTGCAGGCATAAATTTTTCTTAAAGTTAAACACTTTAGAAACCACTGGATAAGACTTGAGTGCTAGGGTCAATAATGGGAACAATTTGAAGTGTATATGTGCTTTATCAACAAGTTACATAATGTGTGACTAACCCACCCACAATTTTATTATATCCAAAAATACAAGTGTCTACCTTGAGATTTACAATTCTAAAATGCAGATCATGTCCAATACACCATGTAAACTATCATTACTGCAAAAAACAATTTATTCTGGAGGTTAAGAATAACCTTAGGTGTTAGTGAACTATCAGCTTCCAGTTGGTGCCACAAAAAATCAACTGTATGGTGTCCATTCAATCTCAAATACATGAAAGTTTATTCGATGATATTTAGTTGTGAGCTAACATCTTTGACAAATAGTGATGCTGGTCAATAGTAAGATAGTCAATGCAACACACACACACACATAAATAAATATATATATATGTGTGTGTGTGTGTGTGTGTGTGTGTGTTTGTGTGTGTGTGTGTGTATCCCAAAATAATTCTGTAAACAACAATGCTCTCATATGCAATATTTTATTGACATTAATAAACACATATTTTATTATATATGTAATAAAATACTATTGTATATGTTTTACATGTCTCACAATTAACATTTTGTCTTTAAAATGTAGTCCAAGTTTGTTCCATGAAGTACTTTTAGTAGGATTCAGATCTACCAATCGTGCGACAATAGATGTAAATCCTAGTTTGTTCTACAAATTTAAGTATCTAGTTATTATTGCTTAATGATTTTAGATTTATGAGTGTGTTTCAAAAATGCATTTGATATGAAAGATGATAGTAACCACATAATTTTGTTTGTGAATTTTTATTCAACAAATTATTTTAAAAAAAATTATTTGGATGAAAGTTATGTTAAAATAATAAAAGGGAACTAAAAAGGACATAAGCAATGAACCTAGTTAGATTGTAGAAACAAACCAAATTGAATGCTCCACTAAATAAGGCCAGTCCCAATTATACTTCTTAAAATCACTGTCACATAACTATTTTTATCCCAATTCTAGTCCCTATCCCACAACTAAGACAATGGGAAAGGGAATGAAGTACCAATCCCTAATTGGCCTGATTAATATCACATGATCATAAACGTAAAATAAAATTACATTTCTAACTATTGAAAATGAACTTCAAAAGTTTGTAAATGGCCTCTGGGTAACAAGATGCAAACATAAAAGGAGAGAAATTCTAATTACGACAAAGCATATAATTTCTACAACTTGATTATATATTCTTCTTACATATTTATAGATTTATTGGTGTATCTTCAATTCTTCTAGTATAGTTCATCAGATAAAGGGGCATGAGTAGAGTCTTCATTGCTTGCCGATATTTTAATCAATGACCTGATGTTAATTCAAACATATTGAATATGGTTATGCAAAATGTGAAACAATATATGTATATTTGAAAAGAAATAACCTCTTGGTATATTTATATAAAAAACATTAACAAAGAAATGAACTTTCAAGTTCTCAGAAAGTAAAGTTTACAAAATAATTTGTAGTATACTTCAAATAAGATACAATCATGTCACATATATGAGAGTGGGTGGAAAGACTAAGAAGGTTCAACTTAAGGCTTAGGGAAAGGCCAAGAACCACTTAAATGTAGGGGAAAGGCAAAGTCACCAGTTAACCCCTAGGATGACGAGGGGAAGTCTCAATCTATCTACAGATGAAACAAGGGGAGTAAATTCAAAGTACCAATATTAAATAACAGGAACAACAATGTAAATATTGTTGGTATGTATGCCCATAGATCCAGTCATATGATGGTTGTAATGGCATAATTTGTAAATGATTTGAATAATAATAAAGGCAATTTTTGTCTATATGTTTTAACTATTTTGAGATAATAGTATTACATGATAGATGTCTAGAGAATGATAAAACTCAATGATGTGTCTTCAAGTACGTGACTTGAACAATGATATCATACAGATGTTAAGAGTGCATACATTCTCACTAATGTCCCTAGTCGGTTGTTATTGTGAAAATAACTATATACATCAATAACACAAAAGACTAGAGTGTGTGTTGGTTGATGATAGAATCTCATTAGTCATGATATATGATATCAAACGAAGCACAAAGACACATGTTAGAGAATAGTGTATCAGACAGAGCCACCATAAGAGTGATGCATGGAAATCACACTTGGTTAGTCAGGATCATCTCTTATATTATTGGTGGTGACTGTTATTCTTAGACCTGAAATCACTACACTCATCACATGTCGTTGGGTACACTTTGACATCATCAAACGCGGTCTTGAAATATGGGTTGTTATAACGGTGATGATTGGCTGACTTTGACACATAGGGACTTAACTGTGAGTGATAGATATGAAATTTATCCCTCCTAAGGGAGTGTGATATCCTGGCCACTTGAGGAGTGAGACTGAAAAATGCATGGCCATGCACATGTAAGTCCATATATGATATTGAGCTTACATATATCTTAGGCAGTCTACTCTGAGTCAAGAAACATGGATTGAATGTTTGTAGAGGATGACAAGTCCATGCCTCGAGTTCAATCTGGATATCAGTGACAAAGGGACTATACATTCACTGTAACACCAATAACAGATTGTAGGTTGGAAGTTGTTCTCCAACTTTCATCTTCACTTGGGTAGAACTGATGTGCGACTAGGCACCACTCTTTGCTTGTGATGTCATAAGTTAGTTATGGACATTCATTGCCAACGTGAAATGGAACCTATAGGGTCACACACATAGGATTAACTTGGAAGAGGAGTTTATCCATGAATGATGTTTAGATTGATCACTAAAGTATTTAGATACTCAATTAAACATTCAATCAATAGACTTGAATTATAATCATCAAGTTCAGGTGTTGAACTAATTGATTAGAGTGTCATATTGATTGAGAATTGCATTGACTGAGTTCTGCACAACCTAGACCACCAACCGACCGGTTCACTGGGTGAACCGATCAGCTCATGGTCAGTGATATGACCGATTCACACTAGTGAACCGGTTGGTTCACATGGACCAACTGAGAAGGTGTTGGGTTTCTCGGTTTGTAAAAAAAGATTTTCGTTTCACTTGTTCAATTTGATTGGGACAAGAATTAATATTTGCATTAATTAGAAATGAATATGGAAAGTCAATTGTGGGAAATTATGGAAAGTAAAAAGGCCCGTTCACATTCCCAAATGACCAATTGGGTTGTGAAACGACTGGTTCGTCTGCCACAGTACAATCAGTTTGTGGAAAATTTGGACCCTTCTACTCCCAAACAGACTGGAAACACTGACCCTGCCCTCTACTATATATAGAGGGGTAAAGGGGGCTTCTCAGAACACATAACTCAGAACATTAGTTGCTCTACAAAGTTGTTGTCCTCTCTAGTTGTGGTAACCGAGAGAGCCCAAGCAAGTTCTACCCGTCCAGAGAGGAACAACAAGGGAAAGACAACTATAGAAAAGCGACTGATGGTGGGAGAGTGTGTCGGTGACTAGTACGCTGACAGAAGGGGACGACTCCTTCTAGTCTATCCATCTCAGGATGACTAGAATTCTCGATAGTATGTGTGGACTATCTATAGAGGCAGGAGATTTCTGTTTCTCAGGAGGATGATTGTCAACCGTAGTTTGGGTCTACACCAGGATCTGCATAGACACCGTCAAAGACTAAGTGGTTGAAGACCGCACTGTTGGTATGTATGCCCTGAGAGCCAATCATGGGATGATTGGTGGGATACATTAAGATTGATTTGATAAACATCAAAGGCAAGCTTCCAATTCTTTCTAGTTCAATCATATGAGATAGTGATAGAACAGATTGAATATCTAGAGAATGACAGTACTCAATGACGTATGCTTTCAGGTTGAGGACCTGAACGATGAGATCATACAGATGCTAAGAGTTTGTACATTCTCATTATGTCCCTAGTCAGATGTCATTGTGGAAGGTAGATAGACAGCAATGACACACAAGACTAGATTGTGGTGTTGGTTGATGATAGAATCTCATTAGTCATGATATAGAGATATCAAACCAAACACATAGGTACTTGTTAGAGAACAAGTGTACCGGACAGACCCACCGTGAGTTTGACACATGGAACCATGGCATGGTAGTCACAGTCAGTACTCACAGTGATGGTGGTGAGTGTGTTTCTTTGACCTGAAATCACTACACTCAACACATGTCGTTGGGCACACTTTGACATCATCAAACGCAGTCCTGAAACATGGGTTGTTATAAAGGTGATGATTGGGTGGCTTTGACACATGGGGCTTTTGAGGGGTGAGTGATAGATATGGGATTTGTCCCTCCTGAGGGAGTTTGATATCTATGGCCACTTGATGAGTAGGACTGAGAAAGGCGTGCAAGCATGTGTGAATCAGTATGAGATATTGATGTCATACATATCTCTTCCAATCTACTCTGAGATCAAGAAAGTGAATGAACGTTGACAGGATGATTGTTTCATGCCTCGAGTTCATTCGGGATATCAGTGACAAAGGAATTATACATTCACAGTAACACCATTCACGGTTTGTAGGATTGAAAGTTTTCTCCAACTTTCTATTTCACTTGGATAGCACTAATGTGTGACTAGGCACCGCTCTTTGCTTGTGAAGTCATAAGTGTTATGGACTTTCACTGCCAACGTGAAATGGACCTGTAGGGTCACACACATAGGATTTAACCTGGAAGAGGAGTTTTGTCCACAAACAATGTTTAGATTGATTACTAAAGGAGTTTAGTAGTTCAATTAAACACTCAATTAATTGATAGCTCAATGTCATAATGTTCAAGGTGTTGGACATATTGATTGGAGTATCGGATTGATTGAAACTGCAATTGACTGATTCTGCACAATCTGCACTCCCAACCGATCGGCTCATGTGATGAACCGATCGGCTGATCTTGGTGAACTGATCAGCTCAGGTGGTGAGTCGATCGGCTCATGGACAGGGTGAAACAATCGCTTCAAGTATTGAAACGATCGGTTCAATTGGTCCAACTGAGCAAGTTGGGAAAGTAAGATTGGTGAGAAATCTCCTTTCGTTTCACTTGCCCAATTTGATTGGAACAAGGATTGGTATTTGATACCAATTAGAAACAAAAGAAGAAAAGTCAATCGGGAACTGATCAGGACCACGAACTGACTGGTTCAGAAGTGAATTGACCGTTTCATGGGTCCCAACCGATCGGTTGAGGTGTCAACCGACCGGCTCAGGTCCCCAACCAACCGTTTCAGTTGTGAAACGATCGGTTCAGGTTGCGCAGTTGGTTGTTTTTGTGGAAAATCTTGAACTCTTCTACTCCTGCTTTAGTCCCGCATTGCCTGGGATAGAGAACCCTGTCCCATGATCCTCCTATATATAGGGGTATTGGGGGCTTCTCAAAGAACAACTCAGTGCAACCAGTTGCTCTGTAAAGTTGTCGTTCTATCTGGTTTTGGTAACCGAGAGAGCCCGAGCAAGTGCTACCCGATAAGGGAGGCACTGCAAGGGAAAGACAACTGTAGAAAGCGACTGGTGGTAGGAGAGTGTGTCAGTGACTAGTACGCTGACAGGAGGGTGTGACTCCTTCCAATTCCTTATGGGACAAGGAGATTGGAGTTCCAGGTGGTCTGTGTGGACTACTTCAGAGGCGGGAGATTTTTGTCACTCAGAGGACAGCTGTCAATCCCGACAGTCCCGGTGAGACCAGGAGTCGTCAGTCCCGGTGCGACCAGGAGCTACACAGACACCGTCCAAGACCAGAGGTGAAGACCACGCAAGCCGCGAGGTATTGTCGCCGAGCAAGCCTCGGGAAAAGGTATGATTCCACAAACAATCCTTTCCTATTGTATAGACGTTGACGTGTTTCGTTATTCTGGGTTTGGGGAGGAGAAATTTTTTTTGTTTCCGCTGCCTTCTCTGCCTCCCATAAAACCCAACAGTGGTATCAGAGCCACGTCAACTGCTCTATACTTTAGGATTATCGATATGATCGATTTTGGTTTGTCGCCTTTATTTATTGCATACGATGCGAATAAAATTGGTTTTATGCATGTCCAATCCTAAATCCACAAATCCCAATTTACATATATGATATGTATTATGAATGCATTCGATACGCATCTCCCTTAAACGAGTTTTGTGGTGGATGTATAGCGTGGTTATGGCCAATAAACCCTATATGTGTATGGTTGTATGTGGTTTCTTGCATCTCGGTCTGCGCACCGATCTTCCTTCTCCTATTCCTGATGTAACTCGAAATAATTCAAGATTTCTTTCCTACCTTTGCTCCCCTCGAATGTAACTCGAGGTTTCTCCTTTTGCAATGTAAAATAGGAATTTTATTTCCTGTTATGTCAAAGAATGGAGGCCGTCCTGACGATAGCTGAGACGATCGGTTCAAGGCGTGAACCGATCGGTTGACGTTCCAGACGATCGGTTCAAGGAGTGAGCCGATCGGTTGATGACCGATTCGAGGAGAGATACGAGCGGGTGGCGACGATGATGAGATGTACGATGACCAGGCGAACCGATCGGTTGGAGGAGCCAACCGATCGGCTGGTGGCACCCAGCCGACCGGCCTAATGGCGAGTCGATAAGTCATGTGATGAGTTGATCAAACCCAGAAAGGCAAAGCACAGAGTTCATCTTGTACAGGTTGCATGTGATGTAGACCTAGATGACCGTGATTCCTCTTGGATCGAGGAATCACATTAGGATGGCCATAATCATTGCTTTTATCATTTTGCATGTTTTTTGTGGGATATAGCATGTATATGATACGTACTATGTATTGTGGTGATTGGATATGTATATGTATATAAAAACTAAATCCCTCATTAAATATTAAGTTTTAGATGCCTTTTAAATGCGACACACGTGAAAAGCTTGATCGACCAAGTGTGGGCACGCCATAGCATTGTGCACCGTCTATCTCGTGGAAGCATGAAGGATGAATGTGTGGGTCTGCCCTAGCAGGGTGCATATTCATCGTGTTTGCTTTGGGTTGGACTTAACAAGGTGACCTAGATAGGATCTAGCACCTTGAGGCATGGAGATGATCATGGCAAGGAGTTGCATATGACATCTTATCAAGAGTTGTGTATGATACAATTGGCAAGAGTTGCCTATCTGAGAGATCTAAGTTGTGGGTGACAGCCCTAGCTGGTCCATGACTTAGAGGATTCTAGGATCTTGCCCACTAGAAGGTTGTACGCTGCAATCTTCTGAATTGATGGTGATAGGTATCAATTTGAAGTAAAATAGTGGGAGTGATAATTAATTAAAGGCCTAATTATATCATCAACTTTTCAAATCAATCAAATAAGTCAAAAATGAGTTTTTGGACTAAAATTGCATATTTCCTTTTGTAGTACAAATGACAACAAACAACAATCACTTTTCTTTGCGCTCGGTCCTTGAAAAGGATAGGCTAAATGGGACAAACTTCAACGACTGGTATAGGACATTGAGAATTGTTCTCACACAAGAGCAAAAGCTCTATGTATTGGATACTCCAATTCCAGAGGAACCTGCTCCTAATGCACCAAAGGTAGAAAGGGATGCTTACAAGAAGCATTCTAATGATGTCATTGATGCAAAGTGCTTGATGTTGTGCTCTATGAACCATGAGTTGCAGAGACAACATGAGAACATGGGTGTCATTGAGATGATTCAGCATCTCAGGAACATGTATGAAGATCAAGCACGGCAAGAGAGATATGATGTCTCAAGGGCACTGTTCAAGTGTGTCATGACAGAAGGAGATCCAGTTGGTCCTCACACACTCAAGATGATTGGATATGTGGAGAACTTGACAACAATGGGATTTCCACTGAGCCAAGAGTTGGCTACTTACGTGATACTGCAATCGTTTCCAGAATCCTACAGTCAGTTTGTGATGAACTACAACATGAACAACTTTGATAGGCCACTGTCAGAGTTGTTGGGCATGTTGAGGACAGCCGAGACACAGATGAAGAAGGACAAGCCTAAGTCTGTGATGGTGATCACGAGCAAGAAAGGCAAGTCCAAGCGCAAGGGCAAGGGCAAAGCTAAGAAAGGTTTTGGTGCTAGCCAGGAGCCCAAGTCGTCTTCAGCTCTCAAGGCCAAGGGAGGCGTGACCAAGAAAGGCAATTGCCACCATTGTCAAAAGCCAGGACATTGGAAAAGGAATTTTCCTCTCTATCTGGAAGAACAGAAGAAGAAGGAGGCGACAAACGTCTCTACTTAAAGGTGTCATGAAAGTAAACTTGTAACACTTCTGAGGTATATGATATCAAGATGTAAAGTGTAAAGAACTCAATGAATGGGGCAAGTGTTGCCGCCATAGATAGGAGTACTTTAGTTTATTGTCAGCCTAAAAGGCATGTAATATAGTTATGAACTGCTATTTCATATTTGCCAATAGATAGAAACACTTTATTTTTGCATATTGTATGACAATGATGGCAATCAATAAAGAGATGTTTCAATTTCTAAAGATATGATCTTTGTGGCAATGCCTTATTTATCTTGTTGTATTTGATATGCATAAGATAAAATGATACCTAAAAGTTATAGTTAACTCAAACAATCAAATTAGCATCAATCATGAGAAATTCATTTCTAGTGTCCATGTGATGGATAAATATAGACTCTTTTGGTTAGAGAACCAATAAGAGACATGAATATCTTGGACATTATTAATCAATCTTCACTAAAGGTAGTGGGAGAATGATTATCCTATTAGGTATGATACATGTGATGTATTTATATACCTATTGGAACAAATGCTAATACTTCAAATGGTGTTTAGAGAAATACCAATATGAATATCTTGAAGTGTTCAATATTATCATAGGTGAAGTGAAAATTTGGTAAAGTGTTAATTCTTGATGAGATCAATGAATGAAATACTTGGACCAAATGTTTGAGATCCTTATGAGTGATTATGATAGTGTATCATAGTGAACTCATGATTAAGGCATGGTGATGTCTAAATCAAGAAGGAATCATACTCTAAGGAGTTAGAGAATGATTATCAAATAACTAAATTCTTCTTAATAAAAGAATACCCCACACAAATAAAGGACATTAAGAATCACAAGGAGTTGTGAGTTCTTATATCCTTGACGGATAAACCTCGTTTATCTATGTGATGAGTTGTTCATGTGATGAGTCAACTATCTAGATGAATATGAGGAACCAAATTTTGAGTTATGGTTTATGACCATTACATCCTAAATGACATCCATGTGAACCATAAGGTATGACCTTGATGGTAGCACTTATTGGATGAAATCCATAAGTGCAAATGAATCTTAAGTGTTAAGACACATGGATAACATTTTGAGAAGGATGATGCTTGTTGATTGCAACTTAATGACTAAGACATTTGGCATATGGATACTAAAACCGCATTCCTATGAGGAATAAAACAAGGATGTGTACGTGACACAACCTATAAGGTTTATGAATCCACTAATGCAAATGAAATCTATAAGTTACAATGGACTAATCAATATGATTGATTGAGTATAAGCAACTCAGAATTGGACCTTTACTTTGATGATATAGTCAAAGGGTTTGACTGATATGTCAAAGATAAAGAAGGATCTGTGATTTAGTGGGAGCGTGTTCACATTCCACATGTTGATGTGAAATGGAAATGTTCTAGAATGGAAATCCAAAAGTGGAAATTATCTTTAAGGAAGATAGAGATGTTTCCTATGTGATAGGAATAGAGATCTATAGAGATAGTTCTCGAAAACCTCTTGACCTGAAAAAGAGAAAGCATACATTGGCAATCTGTACTGAAGAGTTCAGTATGCACAGATTCAGTGGGAGAAAACGTGTCCATGTTACATGGAGTTAGTATCCCAAGGCCAAGTGTCCAATTCTTATGAAGAATGGGAACACTAAGAATAGATATGGATCTATCATGTATGTAATAATCCCATTATCTTGCATGTATTGACATGGCAAGAACAAAATGCATCCATCATCTTGTATGTAGGACATGGCAATATGATGTGCTCATCCTGATAAATCGTATGTGAGACATGACGAGTGGATGTATGTCTACTTCCAGTAAGGGTTACTGGAATACCACGAGAACTTGAGAAGTACTAGTTCTATGGAGATAAGGAAGAGTTTAATGTAAAGAGTTACATTGATGCGAACTTCTGAAAGGACAGAAAATTAATCGCAAAATATATATAGGATATATAAAAGTGAAAGTTTGTAGATTGGAAGTGTTCCAATAAAGCCATTTAAAAGGAAATGCCGAGTATCTATGAGTTAGAGAACAGCAGTGGATACTATATGGATCTGGAAGTTCATGAGATGAACTTATAGATATTCTGCTCATTGATGACAAGTATGGAATCCTTGATCATGCAATGTGGCTAAAGGTTAGCAAAGGAATACTAGATTGCATATTGCGGCAACTCCATCTCATATGTGTGACGTACAATGAAGAGATGAGAGACATGCAATTTATACTGACTTTGGCAAGGTGTTGCCATTACTCACTATGATCGCACTAGAGCAGAGTAACATGTGGGACATGTTTGAAGATCACTATGAATATGATTCAACGGTGCTTGGCTCGTAGTGCAAGTGGGAGTATGTTGGTATGTATGCCCTGATAGCCAATCATGGGATGATTGGTGGGATACATTAAGATTGATTTGATAAACATCAAAGGCAAGCTTCCAATTCTTTCTAGTTCAATCATATGAGATAGTGATAGAACAGATTGAATGTCTAGAGAATGACAATACTCAATGACGTATGCTTTCAGGTTGAGGACCTGAATGATGAGATCATACGGATGCTAAGAGTTTGTACATTCTCATTATGTCCCTAGTCGGATGTCATTATGGAAGGTAGATAGACAGCAATGACACACAAGACTAGATTGTGGTGTTGGTTGATGACAGAATCTCATTAGTCATGATATAGAGATATCAAACCAAACACATAGGTACTTATTAGAGAACAAGTATACCGAACAGACCCACTATGAGTTTGACACATGGAACCATGACATGGTAGTCACAGTCAGTACTCACAGTGATGGTGGTGAGTGTGATTCTTTGACCTGAAATCACTACACTCAACACATGTCGTTGGGCACACTTTGACATCATCAAACGCAGTCTTGAAACATGGGTTGTTATAAAGGTGATGATTGGGTGGCTTTGACACATGGGGCTTTTGAGGGGTGAGTGATAGATATGGGATTTGTCCCTCCTGAGGGAGTTTGATATCCATGGCCACTTGATGAGTAGGATTGAGAAAGGCGTGCACGCATGTGTGAATCAGTATGAGATATTGATGTCATACATATCTCTTCCAATCTACTCTGAGATCAAGAAAGTGAATGAACATTGATAGGATGACTATTCCATGCCTCGAGTTCATTCGGGATATCAGTGACAAAGAAATTATACATTCACTATAACACCATTCATGGTTTGTAGGATTGAAAGTTGTTCTCCAACTTTCTATTTCACTTGGGTAGCACTGATGTGTGACTAAGCACCGCTCTTTGCTTGTGAAGTCATAAGTGTTATGGACTTTCACTGCCAACGTGAAATGGACCTGCAGGGTCACACACATAGGATTTAACCTGGAAGAGGAGTTTTGTCCACAAACAATGTTTAGATTGATTACTAAAGGAGTTTAGTAGTTCAATTAAACACTCAATTAATTGATAGCTCAATGTCATAATGTTCAAGGTGTTGGACATATTGATTGGAGTATCAGATTGATTGAAACTGCAATTGACTAATTCTGCACAATCTGCACTCCCAACCGATCGGCTCATGTGATGAACCGATCGGCTAAGCTTGGTGAACCGATCGGCTCAGGTGGTGAGTCGATCGGCTAATGGACAAGGTGAAACAATCGCTTCAAGTGTTGAAACGATTGGTTCAACTGGTCCAACCGATCAAGTTAGGAAAGTAGGATTGGTGAGAAATTTCCTTTCGTTTCACTTGCCCAATTTGATTGGAACAAGGATTGGTATTTGATACCAATTAGAAACAAAAGAAGAAAAGTCAATCGGGAACTGATCAGGACCACGAACCGACCGGTTCAGAAGTGAACCGACCGTTTCATGGGTCCCAACCGATCGGTTGAGGTGTCAACCGACCGGCTCAGGTCCCCAACCGACCGTTTCAGTTGTGAAACGATCGGTTCAGGTTGCGCAGTTGGTTGTTTTTGTGGAAAATCTCGAACCCTTCTACTCCTGCTTTAGTCCCGCATTGCCCGGGATAGAGAACCATGTCCCATGACCCTCCTATATATAGGGGTGGCTTCTCAAAGAACAACTCAGTGCAACCAGTTGCTTTGTAAAGTGGTCGTTCTCTCTGGTTTGGGTAACTGAGAGAGCCCGAGCAAATGCTACCTGATAAGGGAGGCACAACAAGGGAAAGACAACTGCAGAAAGCGACTGGTGGTAGGAGAGTGTGTCAGTGACTAGTACGCTGATAGGAGGGTGCGACTCCTTCCAATTCCTTGTGGGACAAGGAGATTGGAGTTCCAGGTGGTCCGTGTGGACTACTTCAGAGGCGGGAGATTTCTTCCGCTCAGAGGACAGCTGTCAATCCTGACAGTCCCGGTGAGACCAGGAGTCGTCAGTCCCAGTGCGACCAGGAGCTGCACAGACACCGTCTAAGACTGGAGGTGAAGACCACACAAGCCACGAGGTATTGTCACCGAGCAAGCCTCGGGACATAATTGAGATAAATTTCCATAACTGGTTAAGGACTATGAGAAGTGTTCTTCATATTCCTAAGATACCAGTGGCCATAGAATCTTCTCTATGTACGATTAAGGCGTTGTTTGAAGCACAAAATAAGAAGGATAGTTCCATGATAGTGATCAGTGGAATGGAATCCAAGGACACATGTAAGGTAGAGAAGCGTTCTCCCGCCAAGATGAAGTCCAAGTCTTCTACGCTCAAAATATGGAGAGGATTAAGGGAATCAAGGAAGATGAAGCAAGAGATAGAGATCTCTACTTCCGGTGTATACATGATTGAGACTAACTTTATTACTCCTTCATCATGGGTACTGGATACCGGATGTGGATCACACATTTGTTCAAATGTGAAGGATCTGAAAATAAGTAGGCCTTTAGCAAAAGGCAAGGTTGAACTATGTGTTTCTAATGGAGCAAGAGTTGCTTCCAGTGCAGTAGGAACCTATGAGTTATCTCTACCAAGTGGGCTGATAAAAGAGTTACAAAACTACTATTATGTACATACCATTAATAGGAATATCATTTCTATATCTTTTTTGGACAAGGATGGATTTGAATTTCTTATTAAGAATGGAAAATGTTCCATTTCTAAAGATGGGACCTTTTATGGCAGTGCCCCGATGTCTTATGGTCTATATTTGATAGATCTACAGACAAGTGTATACAACGTAAACACCAAAAGACAAAAACTCAATGACTCAAATAAAACATACCTTTGGCATTGTCGTCTAGGGCACATAAATGAGAATCGCATATATAGACTCCATAAAGATGGATATATGGACTCTTTTGATTTTGAATCATTAGAGGCATGGGAATCTTGTTTATTGGGCAAGATGACCAAGGCTCCCATTTTAGGAAAAGGTGAGAGAGTGAGTGATCTATTAGGACTCATACATCCTGATGTATGTGGGCCTTTTAGAACAAATGCTAGAGGAAGGTATCAGTACTTCATTACATTTACTGATGACTTCAGTAGGTATGGTTATGTTAACTTGAAACATAAATCAAAAATCCTTGAAAGGTTCAAGGATTTCATGAATGAAGTATAGATCCAACTTGGCAAAAGTCTTAAGGCACTTTGATCCGATCTAAGTGGAGAATACTTAAGCCAAGAGTTTGAGGACCTTTTGAGAGCCTGCGGTATTGTATCACAATGGACTCCACCTGGAACACCACAGCATAATGTTGTGTCAGAAAGAAGGAATCACACATTAATGGGCATGGTGCGATCTATGATGAGTTTTGCCAATCTTCCAACTCCCTTCTGGGGTTATGCTCTTGAAACCGCCACGTTAACACTTAACTGTGTACCATCTAATTTGGTTCAAAAGACACCATATGAGATATGGTATAGGAAGCATCCCGATGTGTCTTTTATGAAGGTTTAGTGATGTGAAGCTTATGTCAAGAAAATATTTCTTGAAAAGCTTGGGCCCAAATCCGATAAGTTTTATTTTGTTGGATATCCCAAAGAAACAAGGGGGTACTACTTATACCACCCAACTGACAAAAAAGTGTTTGTTTCTAGGAATGTTGTATTCCTAGAAAAGGAATTTATTTCCAAAGGAAGCAGTGGGAGGAGAGTGGAACTAGAAGAGGTTTGAGACCAACAAGAAAACATTGAACCAATAGATGTATAAGAGGAACATAGAGAATCACAAGTTGTTGTGGAATCTCAAATTCCTCAAGTAACACAGGAACCTCGTAGATCTAGTAGGACACATCTTGAGTCTGAAAGATTTGGATATCTTGGGACTCAAGAAGGCAGTGAGTTGGTCATAGATTATGAGCCAAAAACCTATCTAGAAGCTACGCAAGGACCAGATTCTGAGAAATGACTTGAGGCCATGAGATCTGAGATGGAATTCATGTATACCAACAAGATAAGGACCTTGGTGGATCCACCTGAAGGGGTAAAACCCATAGGGTGCAAGTGGGTCTTCAAGAAGAAAAAAGACATGGATGGCAATGTGCAAAATTATAAAGTTAGATTGGTTGCAAAGGGTTTCAAAAAAGTTCAAAGTGTTGACTATGACAAAACCTTTTCACCAGTTGCCATGATTAAGTCCATCAGGATCATGCCTGCTATTGCAGCCTACTATGACTATGAGATTTGGCAGATGGATGTTAAAACCACATTCCTTAATGGGAATCTTGTCGAGGATGTGTACATGACACAACCTGAAGGTTTTATAAATCCAAAGGATGCAAATAAAGTCTATAAGATGCAAAGGTCAATCTATGGATTGAAGCAAGCATCTCAGAGCTTGAATCTTCAATTTGACGAAACTAAGAGTTTGGCTTTAGTCAAAATGAAGACGAACCTTGTGTGTACAAGAAGGTTAGTGGGAGTATGACTACATTCCTCATATTGTATGTAGATGGCATACTATTTATGGGAAATGACATTAATACTTTATAAAAGGTAAAGACATGGCTTGGAAATACATTCTCAATGAAAGACTTAGGAGAAGCATACTATATCTTAGGAATCAAGATCTATAGAGATAGATCTAGAAGACTTCTTGGACAAAGTCAAAGAACATACATTGAAAAAGTGTTGAAGAGGTTCAACATGGAGAACTCAAAGAGAGGAAGCATACCCATGAAGCATGGAGTTCCCATCTCTAGAGCTCAATGTCCCAAATCTTGTAAATATAGGGAACACATGAATGGGATTCCATATGCATCAACAATTGGATCCATCATGTACGCAATGTTGTGCACACGTCTTGATGTCTTGTATGCACTCAGCATGACAAGCAGATACCAGTCAGATCCTAGAGATGCTCACTGGACAGCTGTAAAGAACATCCTCAAGTACTTGAGAAGGACTAAGGATCACTTCCTCGTTTACGGTGGCAAGGAAGAGTTGGTGGTAAAGGGTTACACTAATGTAAGCTTCCGAATTGATAAAGATGATTACAGATTGCAGTCAGGATTTGTGTTTTACCTCAACAATGGAGTTGTGAGCTGGAAGAGTTCCAAGCAAGAGATAGTTGTGGATTCTACAATAGAGGCTGAGTATATTAATGCATCCCATGCGGCAAAGGAGGCTGTGTGGATCAAGAAGTTCATATCTGAACTTGGGGTGGTTCCTAGCATATATGATGCAATTGAGCTTTATTGTGACAACAATGGAGCTATTACACAAGCTAAAGAACCTCGATCACATCAGCGGTCCAAGCACATACATCGGTGCTTCCATCTCATACGAGAGATTGTACAATGAGGAGATGTGAAGATTTGCAGAGTACCAACCGAAGACAATATTGTTGATCCCTTGACTAAGGCACTTTCACAACAGATGCATGATGGTCATGCAAGATCACAAGGACTGAGGTTCATGACTGATTGTCTCTAAGTGCAAGTGGGAGTCCGTTGGTAAGTATGCCCATAGAGCCAGTTATATGATGATTGTAATGACATACTTTGTAAATGATTTGAATAATAATAAAGGCTATTTCCATCTATATGTTTTAACTATTTTGAGATAATAGTATTACATGTTAGATGTCTAGAGAATGACAAAACTCAATATGTGTGTCTTCAAGTATGTGACTTGAACAATGAGATCATATGGATGTTAAGAGTGTGTACATTCTCACTAATGTCCCTAGTCGGTTGCTATTATGGAAATAACCATAGACATCAATAACACAGAAGACTAGAGTGTGTTGGTTGATGATAGAATCTCATTAGTCATGATATATGATATCAAACCAAGCACACAGATACATGTTAGAGAATAATGTATCAGACAGACCCACCACAAGAGTGATGCATGGAAACCACACTTGGTTAGTCAGGATCATCTCTTATAGTATTGGTGGTGACTGTGGTTCTTAGACTTGAAATTACTACACTCATCACATGTCATTGGGTACACTTTGACATCATCAAACGTAGTCCTAAAATATGGGTTGTTATAATGGTGATGATTGGGTGACTTTGACGCATGGTGACTTGACTATGAGTGATAGATATGGAATTTGTTCCTCCTAAGGGAGTGTGATATCCTAGCCACTTGAGGAGTGAGACTAAGAAATGCATGGCCATGCACATGTAAGTCAATATATGATATTGAGCTTACATATATCTCAGGTTGTCTGCTCTAAGTCAAGAAACATGGATTGAACATTTGTAGAGGATGAAAAGTCCATGCCTCGAGTTCAATCCGGATATTAGTGACAAAGGGACTATACATTCATTGTAACATCAATAAAACATTATAGGTTGAAAGTTGTTCTCCACCTTTCCTCTTCACTTAGGTAGCACTGATGTGAGACTCGACACCACTCTTTGCTTGTAATGTCATAAGTTAGTTATGGACATTCACTGCCAATGTGAAATTGAACCTATGGGGTCACACACATAGGATTAACCTGGAAGAGGAGTTTATCCATGAATGATGTTTAGATTGATTACTAAAGTGTTTAGGTACTCAATTAAACATTCAATCAACATACATGACTCAGAATCATCAAGTTCAAGTTTTGAACCAATTGATTAGAGTGCTAGATTGATTGAGAACTACATTGACTGAGTTCTGCACAACTTGGACAACCAACTGACTGGTTCACTGGGTGAACTGATCAGCTCATGGTCAGTGAGATGACCAGTTTACACTAGTGAACCGATCAGTTCACATGGACCAACCGAGCAGGTGTTGGGTTTTCCAGTTTGGAAGAAAAGATTTTTGTTTCACTTGTTCAATTTGATTGGGACAAGAATTAATCTTTGCATTAATTAGAAATGAATAAAGAAAGTCTATTGTGGGCAAGTCTAGAAAGTGAAATGACCGGTTCACTAATGAACTGACCGGTTCACACTCCCAACTGACTTGTTCAAAAGTGAACCTATCGGCTCACTTGCCCAAATGACCAGTTGGGTTGTGAAATGACCGGTTCGTCTACCGCAGTACAATCAATTCATGGAAAATCCAGATCCTTCTACTCCCGCACAGACTGGAAACTCTGACCATGCCCTCTATTATAAATAGAGGGGTACAAGGGGCTTCTCAGAAAACACAATTCTGAACATCAGTTGCTCTGCAAAGTTGTGTCCTCTCTGGTTGTGGTAACTGAGAGAGCCCAAGTAAGTTCTACCCATCTAGGGAGGAAAAGCATGGGAAAGACAACTGCTGAAAAGTGATTGGTGGTGGGAGAGTGTGTCAGTGACTAGTACGCCAACAGAAGGGGATGACTCCTTATAGTCTATCCATCTCAGGACTACTATAGTTCCCGGTAGTCAGTGTGGACTATCTATAGAGGCGGGAGATATCTGCCGCTCAGGAAGACGACTGTCAACCGCAGTCCGGGTCTACACTAGGAGCTGGACAGACGTTATCAAAGACTAGGTGGTAGAAGACCGCATTAGTTGTGATGTATTGTCACTGAGCAAGCCTCAAGACCAGGTATATCTCGCTAAACAATCCTTCCTATTGCATGGTTGTTGATGTGATATGTTGGTTATGGATTTGTGGTTAGATAAAATTTTTGTTTCTATTTCCTGTTCTGTCCCACAAAACCCAACAAATATATGTAAATTTATACATATATACGTATATAAAGCCCAATTGATCGACTGACATCCCAGTTGATTGACTTGCCAGTAAAATTTAGCCAAAGTCAGATCCACCAACCCGCCAAATGGTCACAAATTTTATTGACTTAATCTAAATCAAGAAGGTTCTTTATCACAAATGAGTCGACTGACTGATCGCCTACTAGTCGGTTGACTTGCTTCAAGACAATGCAAACATTAAAGACAATAAACGGATTTGACTTTTTATCGATCGAATGGCATCACCAACCAAGTCTCCCCATCCTCTTCCAAGATTTGGTTTTAGGGTTTTAGCCTTGATTTTTACCCGAAAAAAGAGGGGTCGAAGAACAAATGAGGATCGTTTAAACTTCATATTCCATCATACTTGATCATCTTAGAGGACCCCCCTATGGTGCACAAAGAAAGGACAGGAGGGAAGGATCCTTCGTTTCATGGAGATTACTTCATTGTTACATATTGGCAACATGACTCTTTCTATCCCTATTATTACTTTTATATCTATTATAATTATGTCTGATTAAAAACTCTACTGGGATAGGGGGAGAAGCTCCATAACCAGTTATTTACCTTACTTTTATTCAATTGTAAGATGTCATTGATTAAATGTTCTTTCTTCTATTTAGTTGTACTCTTTTTTTTCTTGATTATATCCTTGTTGAGTGATGAGATTTCGATTTCAACATTGTATGAAACCATAAACTCTTAACAAGATCAACTATTGGAGTTCCATGATTGATCCGTTCATCTTATATTGTATGTTATAACTCATGGTGATGATATCACTTGATCCATGGGTTGCAATACCAGTTGAAGATTGTGAGTTCTTGTCAAGATCCCTGATAGAACTTACTAGATGGTTCAAAAAGGATCCTCAAAATGCTAAAATCCTAGGGTTTGAGAGAAGTCTGACCCTTATCAAAATTGTTCTCTATAAGGACACAAATCCACATAGTCCTGATTTAATAATTTGAAATTAAGGAGATGAATCAATTGAAGTGAAAATGTGGTCTATGTTGGTGATCGCCTGGGTCCCCAATATCTTTTAATAGCGAACGAAAACCAACTTAACTAGTTTCTCTTCTATAGTTTCCATTCTTACTTTAATTTGAATCACTCTATACGATCTAGATTCTAAATATTAATCACAGAAAATGGCTGAATTTGAAACTCTATAAAATATTGTCCCTCGAGATCGATAGCTTTCTATACTAAAATTTTCTTTCTTATTTTCAAGTGGGTCGACCACCATTAAAAGGTTAAACTCTAGGGATAATCTCTCTAGTAAATTTCTCATGTCAACAAAGCTCTTAAAGTTTTGGTACTGTTACTGAGAACAAAAGAGTTTCTTTAGAACCCCCATTACTTTGAATAATTAGGATATCTTTTTTTCAATTGATAGTTACTCTTATTTGCTTGAATCTTTCCTTCCTTAAAAGTTGACGTTTGTTGATCTCTTTTTCAAGTACTAATAGTTTATGCAATGCTACCATGTCATTGATTCTAAACCATTTGTATTCAAAATAGAGATCGAAGGGACCTTCCATTGCTTGAATTGAATCCATCAATACAAGATGGATCAGAGCAAGTCAACTGAATGATAAAACATTCCCTGGCCGCACAAAGAAAGGCCATTTTTCCCTGTCAAAGACATTCGCTTGCTGAACTAGAAGCTCAAAATGTTGCACAATAAGAAGCAGAGTGGCAAAACCAACTTAAGGACTTCTCATACTGAAATAGTATATGTAGTTGTTCACCTTGTCATCTTCGCTCCACATTTTGAGATCAGCACATAATGGATCACCATGCCTCAAATCAATGTATTGACTTGTCGAACTAGCAATAGTTACAATGACCATGCTAGTGGTTTCTCAACCGTTTTTATTTGTTCAAGATGGCATGCATTTTGGAAGACTTCTTCAAGTTGTGTTTCTTTAAATATTCTCTATCAGATCTATCCAGTTGTTGGTACAATGCCATGGATAGGGACTTCACCACAACTTCGGAGGCTCCATATTTCTTGAAAAGTACTTCCCCCATCCCTCACCTATTAACTCAGGTGCAGATTCTTGGGACCTCTCTTTTGATCCATATTAATGTCAATCATTAGAAAGAAACCCAAACTTAAACCTAGATTATGTATCAAAACAATTAATTCTCAATAAACACATTTAGCATAATATATGAAAAACATATATAATTTTTTCTTTTTCTTTCTCATAAAGCCTTGTAAGAATGTCACCTCAATGATAAAAATATTTAATCATCACAAATTGTATTCAACTCCATTAAAACTAGAATCAAGACATATTGCTTAGATGTGATTCAGTTTACACCATTTATAAGAATATGAAAGAACAAACTTGATCTACAATCGATGTTGGGAACGATAGAGTTCAGGGACATTCTAATTTATCTAGTTTATTCTATTTAAATCTTCTTTGTCATGACCTCTCCTCTGGATACTATTATACCCAAAGCCTTTTGTAACAACCTTATGAAACGCATATAGACCCCAGTGAGTGGATATCTCCTACTAAAGTTCAGTGCATGCATCAACATCATATTAATTATAATGAAGTTAATAGAAACATACAAATTTTGAAAAGTCTAACATATAGTTCTAGAAACTAGTCAAATCCCATTTACAATAAGGATCCAATTAGTTAGATAAGGAAATCACTTAGATTGAATCCAACTTTAAAACATCTTTTAGGGATCGTCTATGAACAGATAAGTAGATGCTACTTAATTCGAAATTATAATACTTTAGTATGAGTAACAAATCAAGATATACGAATTCTGAATCAATACATGACAATAACATCATGTTTATGACACCCCACTAGCTGAACTAGTAGGAACACATCCTACAGTTTTGAATATGAAATCCACATAAAACATATTTACCAAAAATTGCTATCAAATGATAAGTAAATCATATTCAAAGTGGATATAATTCTCATCATTAACTACTTATCAATATTTAAGATCATATTCTAAACTAGACAAATAAAATATGAAGAAGATAATATCTAATAAAATGACTATTCTCCACAACAAGAAACATAATCAACAATGGCAATAATCAGCTAGCAATACATGGAATGTCACAAACGTTCAAATCATATTCTACATAGCATGTCATTTTTATTCATTTTTCCTCAAACTACTTGGCTTGTACCTTACCAAGTAAAAGTCACCACACAAGGTTCTCATGCCAATGAATCGCCGTCACTGTCTTAGGGTTCACTCAGCCAACATAAGATATCAACAACAAACCCTGATCCACCACAAAATTTCCTAAAGAGGCTCACGTCCTCATCTTGATGCATGAGATAGGAACCAACAAAATAATATATTACATATCATATATCATGTGTTTCATAGTTTTTATTTCATCAGAGTCTATTCCTCATGGACATAGACTTTCACATCAATGGATTTAGGGTTAGAGACACACCAGATGACTCACTCCTAAATCATGGTGGTCTAACCCTTTAATGTATCTATCCACACTCTATAAATCCTTTTCATAATACTCTAAATAATACAAGGAGATCCATTTCATTTCCCCAGTGTGGCACTCGGGGGAACTCACGAAGATTTTTTATTATGCCACTTGTCATTAACCCTTTTTACTCATCTTTAATAAATCCAATCATCATTTATCATATGTGTATATTCTCACGTAATAAGAATAACATGAATTTGATTAGGTTTATAAATAGGTAATGTTTAAAAAAAGAACCACAACAAATTTGTTGTTCACAAAATGTATCATTCTTTCCATTTTCCACATCATCTCCTAGCAGTCATCATCAGTGGGCTTTCAGCCTGAGCCATAATCTCATTGTCCAACATATACCCTAAACAAGGTTTATCGAAAGTAATCAAAGCATTTTAATTCCATCTCAACATTTGTCTTATCAATTCATTCCATATCACAATTATCATCAAGTATTTAAGGAGACATCATATCAACAATATAGTCATATAGACATTTTATGACATCTACCATATTCATAACAAGTTTATCATACAACATGTACTTATTCCATCTAATTTCAATAGGTCTTATTAAGTCTCAAAGAATATACATGCATAAAACTCTACATTCTATTCCTATACTATTAATCAATCTTCAGTTAGGGTTGCTATTTCTAACATTGTGATCTCATTTGAAATCCATCAGATTAGACCATTCTCAGAGTACAAGTATTCTAGCATACAATTACATTACAAGGAAAATATTGTTATAAATTAGTTCACATCCATGAACCTCATCTTGAAATTGATTTGAACAATTCTTATATGCATTCCTTTGAGATCATTATTCATTAAAATCACATAACTTATCATATTAAGGTTAGACTTAGGTTCTTAGATTCATTCATCAATTCTCATCATTTTCCTTTCATTTTATATTCACTAGTCTCAACTCTGTCAATTTGTGTTCATTCCATTATTGGAACTAATCCTTCTTAGTTTACTTGATAAATAATTACTATCTCATTGACATCCATCAAAGTCCAATTTTAGTGTATTTCATTCAAAATAGGCTAACCCACATGTACTTTAAAGAAATAGATTATAGACTTCATAATAATCAATTCATTATTTTCATACTCAACTTCCATCACCAATCTATCATTCTTATTCATTTTCTTTCAAGATGTGCATGAAAGTTCATCAAGTCTATGTACACACATGGTAACCCTAGTTTCCATTTCTAAACATCTGTTTCATCAATTTTAAGTATGCATCATTCATTGGGTCATTTAAGTCAATCCAAAAAAGTCAACCCTAGGCATGCATCATTTTCATTTCAAAATCTCATATTATTCCTTAAGTACATGACAAATGTACTTCTAGAAAATATCTAAAAGTACATTGGAGAAATCATTCTTTTTATGTTTAAACATGACTATATGCATGTAAACTCAATTTCCGAACAAATCAGTCATTTGGCTAATTTTTAGAAAATATGCACATGAAACAACATAGATCTCTACTAATACAATTTTCCATAAAATGTCAATCAATAGATCAAAAAATAAAAAATTCATTTTAGTGATAAATAATCAAAATAAATAGAATTTAATTCCCTAACATCTTCTCAAGTGAAAACCTAACCACATACAAATTTAAGTAAGGTTTTTGATTATTTTAATACGATAGAATTAAGCTTTCAACATGAATACAAAACTTAAGAGGGAGACAAACAATCACCTAAGGTGACAAGCAACTTAAAAAATGGAGGTTAAACTCTGAATATCTATAAATCCAATCCAATTCTAGCCATTGAATCAATTTCTTCCTCCTTTCAACTTGAAAACCCTTGAAATGGTGAATAGGAGAGAAAGTGAGAAAAAAAGGGAGATTTGATATAATATTGAATCAAACTAGAGGAAGATGGAATGTTGACATGTGAGAGAATATTCATTATGAATGTATATCCAAAGAAGGTAAACATAATTGATTTCATCATTTCTTGGATGATAAATGCTTAGGTCAACATCTCCAACTCCTTCCTCACTGAAGTCCCATCTCTCCCTCTATCTATAGAATTTCGTTTCTCTAGAATGAATCACTATATATGAGATATCCTTGGGTGCTAGGTTACCCATATAGTTTAATTAAAGTTCTTCAGCCAATTTGAAATTGACCCAACTTTACACTTTCTTTTATTTTAGTAGAATTTTTTGTCATAAAAATGTTTCTGGAAATCATTTAGTGAATAAGTCCAAGATCCATCAAAAATTATGAAAAATTAGCATGTTGCGTTACATAATATTTTAGAGCTCCAGTAAAAAATTTAGATCATTATGATTTACCAATAAATAGATAGATTAAAATACTAGTTTACTATTTTTTAGCCAAAATGCATGGTCGAATGAGTTTGTCCCTGGGAAACTCGATAGAAACCACACTATATAGAATTGAAACATCATCCAAAAATTCTAAAAATTTCACATAATGTCAGAATGCATTTTTAAGTGACAATAATTTGTTTTGATCATTTGGATGTACAATTAAAAAGATAAATATAAAATTAAACTACTTTATTTTAATATGAATACATGGATGATCGAGTTTGTCTTGGGGTAACTTGGCCGATAAATAAACCATAATATTCAAAAAATATGATTATTTTTCAAGAACACTTACATTTTAGTTCTACAAAACACATCCAAATTACAAGTAAATAAGATTTATAGATAAAATATTAAACATCAAATACTACACAACTATACATATCAAATCCTGTATTCATAAGCTACTAAACCCCTTATTTTGGATGACTAGGGTTTTTTCGTATCTAACTATAATTATTAAAATTAAAACCATGATTGGAGTTTCTCATTATGTTTATGAATCATAATTATACTACCATCATTTTTTTTTGGAAATAGGTAAATAGTATTGCCAAAAGGTTGTTGCCTCAAAACTAACAAAACAAGGCAGACCAAAAGACCCCCAAACAGTAGCTATATAGGATGGTGTCTACAAAAACCCCAATATAGGTTATTAGTATGGTTAACTCCTTTTACAGGTTTTTCCTAGCTCTTAGCACCCCATATATGTCTCTCTTGATCATCCCAAAAAGCTTATCATTAGATTTCTTCGCATGTAACCTGTTGTTCCTTTCTCTCCATACATTAAAGCACACAGAAGTAAAGCAAAAACCCCAAAAAAATAGTTTGTACTTGTTGGTACTAAGATTTCTAAGCATCCATCTCCAGGCTTCCTCAAAGTTCCCCATTGTCATGCGTCCCTATCCATTTTTTAGCCAAATGAGAGCCCATACATGTTCCACCACCCTACACTGGAAGAGTAGATGATTATGATCTTTGTTAGCCTCATTGCAAAGAACCCATCTAGGGTCTATGGACAAGCCCCACTTAATGAGTCTGTATTTAGTCAAAAATCTCCCCTTGATGGCCTTGTAGGTAGTTGTACTCAATGATCAATTTAGTTATGCATGCAATCGTCCAAGTAGAACCTAATTAGATGGCTAATTTGGAAATAGGTTGTTACACAAATCACTCAGTTTGCAATGTTTCCCGACAAAAGCTTGGGTGAATCTTTGGAGGTATTTAAAGACCTCCTTCATCATTTCCACATCACGACATCTTCATTGTCTAACTGATCGAGACCTTCTACCGGTGTGTTGATGACAACACCAAGGTCTTCCTTGACACATCTTCCTGAGGTAACTTCATATTTAAAAACTTTGAGAGTGTTAGGAAGTGGTCAAGAGAAGAGCCAAGACCTAAGAGAAATCGATCGAGGATAAGGTGGAGTTCTCAAGGTAGCCAGGATCGAGGGCAATTCTGAGTTCAAATCTATTATCAAAAGTCTCAAAATGTTCACCTTGAAACAACATCGTCTGAAGTCCTCTCTTAATATTTCCTATGAAAGAAGAGGACAACCATAGTATTTGTGACAACAAGTAAAATTTGTAGACTATCTTTGTGGTATCTTCCAATGCCATAATCAGTCTAAATAACAATGTCAATTCATGTACAATAGTCCAAAGGATGGAAAAAAAGGATGATCTCAACTACATCTATAGCATATTTAGCTAGGCCTACTATAACCCAAACCAAACTAGGAACCATCTTGGGTTCCAATATGGGAATGTAGCTGGTGTAGAAAATGTATCACAACAACAACCTTCTCAAATGAACAACCAAACCCGTGGTCCTCTAGGGTTCCATTATCATATCCAACAAAACCATAAGAACCAAGTAAACTATTGGGAATAAAAGTTTCAGAATCTAAATCAAGGCCCTCAATGACAATAATATATTGCCCCTTAGTATACTGACAAGAGGTTCTCTACTATAGAAAAAAGTTTATGCTCTCAAAAATCCATGATTTCTAGTCAACAAGCCTATCAAAAATAAACAATTTACTCTATTAACTCTATCTCTATACTGTCCCACAAGAGTTTTTATAGGGCAACAAGAAGAAAATCTAAAGCATGTGAAACAACTCAAGGCCATAACAACCCGCTCCATCCTTAAGCCTTCAAAGAATGTGAGCTCTTCTATAAAAAGCAAGGAGGATGGAGAGGACATATTCATCACCCAAAGCTTGACAATTACTTGGCCAGAAATCCCTACACCTTACCCATACATTCCCATATATAAGCCAAATGTGTCATACCCAAGCCAATTGATTGAAACATAATTGGAGTCTAGGTTCAATAAATTCAAAGATACTCTAAAAATTTTGTATGTTAATATCTCATTATTTTAAGCCATGGCAAAAATGTCTCAATGGTCTGAATTCTTCAAACTCTTTTTATATAGGAGATACATAATGGAAGAAAATTGTAAATTGGCAAGAACATCATCTGACATCATTTAGGGTAAGATGCCTTGTAATAGAAAGGACCCATGGTCCTTGGGATCACATGCTCCATAAGCAATTATACCAACCAAATAGGACTAGTTGACCTTAGAGCTAGTATTTCTATCATACCCCATAGTCTATGCATGATACTAAGCCTTATCAATGCTCGAACCACCTCATAACTATGAAGCTCATTGACTCATACACAACTAAGCCAATTATTAACATCGAGGGTATACAATTGAAGGTTGGAGGATTATATATCCTTTGTGAGTTTGTAGTGTTGGCCATCAAAGAAGATCGATTCTACCCACTTACCTTCGGTAAGCCATTACTCTACATAGGTATGGCCTTGATAGATGTTGAAGCATGACTACTAACCCTATGAGTAGGGAAATGGTCTTATGAATACTGAAATCTTGGAGGTTTCACGAAGTACAACAAAGAGGAAGAATCATACTTCCTCGATTGTGTCGACCAATTTATTATGTTTCAACAACAACTCTTCCCTTCAAAAACCCCATCCATTCTTGATACTAGGATATTGATAAACCTTAAACGTGGGTCAAAAAAGGAGAAGGAAGTAGGTCTAGGTCATCAGACTTTTATAATTTATAATACCTAAATGTTTAAGATGCCCACAACTAGCACGGGGTCAAAGTAGCAGTTTGGGGTCGAACACAAGGAAGAGGGGGAAGAGCGCTTCAGAACCTGAGTTTTACTTGTCTAAGTTGTCGAAAAGCCAAGGGATAAGGCTTGTTGTAAGAAAGCATAAACGGAAGGAATTGAAAGAATTAAACTACAATATATCTCCAAGGGGAGTTACTAGAAAGATAAGAGCTTTGGTATTTTGGGTAGCAGTTTTTAGGGTAGTTTTGCATATAGGAAAACTAAAGAGAAAGGACAATCATCTGGGCAAGCACGAAGAAAGAAAACTTTTAACAAAACAAGCGGCAACGGTCTACACTCGATGCCTTCTTCTCTCAAAGAAAGCACCAACGAACCATGTACTGGAAACCTCTCTCAAGGGGGGCAGATACAGACTCACGCGGGAAATAAACTGGATGCAGCTCTGGTCCCAGGTACTCTCGTACACCCGAACCAGGCCGATCTCTAGAAGTTCATGAATTTTCTCTCTTGAAGAAGTCAAAATAGGAAACACAATTCGATAGCTAGTCAAAAGTGTGTAACGGAAAGAAGGGACTAGAATTCAGATGCTAGAAAGAGATCATTCAATGGAATAAAGCCATACGCAGAATGATATGAGAAATACTCCATAGATTCCAATAATCATATAAAAGAGATAATAGTTTGGTTACAATGTTATACTGAATGAAAGTAATGTTGTAAAAGGAAGATAGGTATCGGTCTCCTCGATTTAGGAAACTGATATGCACAACAACTAACACTCGGGACAATGCTAAGTCAATACTAGGTTGTAGTTATATCAGGTTATGATCGTGTCGGGTTGCGACCGTGTTCGGTTGCAACCGTGACAGGTAGTGATCGTATGGGGATATGACTTCAACACGATACATCTGTGTCGGGTTATGACTGTGTTGGGTTGTAACCATGACAGACAAAGGGACCGTATGAGGTTGGGATGTATATTGGGTAAGATACATGTCGGGTTGGCACTATCCCGACTCTCGAGTTCTTCGTGTCGGGTTGTTCTGTCTAGTCGGACCGTCTCAAGTTTGAGCTTAGACAATAACCCGACATGCTCATAGAAGCTTCAAGGATCATTGGACGTTTCTTGCTGCTACTGAAACGATCTCTAAGTGAACTCCTCCCATCCCTCTCGGGATGGGAGTATGCTCACTTAACTATCACTTTGCAAACTCCTGGGAACTCAGCACACTAGCTTCTTTCCTCTGGGCACTAGCTTCCTCCTGGAATCCAGCTCGTCCCATCATAGGCTTGTAGTTACTATTTATAGGTAGTAGGTTAGTGGAGGTTGTAGCTTTATTGGTCCACATGTCTGGTCAGTCATGACCTTAGCTGGTGCTTTGAATGGGGTTGTCACCCACTATGTTGTGTCGGGTTGTCCTTGCTGGTAGTCAACAGGACAGTGAACGTGTCGGCCTTTTGTGGTGCCTGTCATCAAGGCATATCAGGCGGTGATGCGTGACGGGCTGAAGTCGTATCGCGCTATGGCACCGTCGGGTGATCATGTCGCATTACGACCGTACTGGGTTGTAGGCGTGACAGGCTGACACCATGACGGGTAAAAGCCATAGCGGGTTGTGACTTGTCATGTGCCTTACCAATAGCTGAGTCCACGTGACGATTTCTTACAGTGTGTCGGGCAGTCAGGACATGAAAACCGATATCCTTAGTTGGTGGGCTTATTGGGCCCATTTGTCCTTCTTTTCTTGTAGAAAAATAGGAAAATCCTTCAAAAGATGGGAAATATTGTTAGAAACGTAGCGGGCATGATTTTTCATGATAAATAGAACACAATGAAGAGGAAGTTGAGTTTGGAGGCTATTTTAACGATGGAATATAAGTTCTAACAGCCATAAAATGGGTGTTATCAGATATCCTTATAGAGCGATAATAATGCAAGGGAGAGCAAGAGTGCATGTGTCTACTCTTTTCTAAAAAAACCATCTCACCAATTTCCTATCTATGAGGACTACCATGTACCACATGATTTGAGTATACCAAATGTCTATCAAGAAGAATCAAATTTGGATATAGTTGGTCAATTTCCCAAGTATAAACCTCCAGAGCCAACCCCTATAGTTTCTAGTTACCAATATGTTGGGATGACCATGCAAACAATGACCCTCACTCCTATGTCCTCTCAACAATATCATGTTGAGTCATCTCATATCTCTCATTAATCATCATGTGTCGAGCATTGGGAACCAACCAGGTTTGACTCCAACTATTTCCCTTGGTATTCTGACATGTATCTCACCAGTTGTGGTAGGATACAGGAAGCAAGAATTCAAAGAAGGATAGGGGAGTGTCTGAAAGGAGGACAATGATCCCTCACAAACTCCATTTGTTTCTCCCCTATGGTGGACAAATCATGTGTCTGACCTTGACGTTAAACATGACGCTTGTTGGGAGGCATCCTAACACATATTTCCCTCCATTCCAGATTTATGTTCTACTTGGGATGAACAAAATGTGAAGTTCAAGGTGGAGGTTGGTGGTATGTACCTTCCCCACCCACTCTATCTTCCCTTTTTAGCATAATTTTTTTGTCATCTAGCCTTTATATAGTCGTCCAGTTATGCATGATTGTCGATAAACCCTCTAAATAAGTAAATATTCTTTATTTTAATAAACTACCATTTCCAAAATATTCTGTCACCTAGGGCCTTAAATATCATTATTCCTTAGAAAAGTTGTTAAGACATAAATGCCAAAGTGCACAAATAAATACAATCAATATAACTACAACAAAGAAAATAAAAAAGATCTGGAGTTGAATACAAGAGAGATCGCCTTCTTCCGTATCATTATTCATGACACTTTTCTACCCAAGGGAATCTAGGTAACCCCAAACCTTTAAATAAACCACGTTCTTGTGCAAAACCTTGCGTGAATGTGCAGGAGTATAAAAATAAAGAAGAAATATGACATCTATTTTTACCTGGGTCTTGAAATGGAAACATGACATGAGCATATTTGGGGTAGGGAATTAAAAAATTGTGTTCCATGATTTCAGAAAATCAGGGTCACTTCTCTACGAAATGTGATGTCCTTAGATTTTTTTAAACTTAATCTGATGTGTGACATTTAAATTGAAACCTCACCTTGGTGAGACTGAAATTTAAACACCCCACACTACGTTAAGAAGAAAAAAATCAGAGGAAGTCAGAGGGAAATAACATTAGCACATGTACATGAACAATAAACAACCACAACAACACAAGCTCACCATTCAATATATTCTTACATAATGAATTGTTACAACATTTGATATTACATATTGGATAGTAAACTTTTACATATGCATGAACTACCACTAAACAGCAAGATCTTAAGACAACATGTCCACCTGTACACCTGCTCGCCACACAACTCTCATCTATCCTCAATCTTCAAAGCATATGTCTACAACCTAAATAAAAGATTACATGTAGTACACATCAACAAAATATTCAAGAACATTGTATTGAGTACGCCTACGTGTTCTTTTATATACCTCTCATTACCAAGTTTGGTAATAAGATAACATTAATACTTCATAGTAACAAAAGAAATATAACAAAAGAATATACTTGAATAAAGATGTTCATTAACAAAAGAGAACACATATTTTAGGCACATTTTCCTTTATATGTAAAGTTGATCAACCACATGCACTATTCTACTAAAGAGATTTAGTGCTCACATGTACTATTCTACCAAAGAGATTTAGTACTTTCATCAATACACTATTCTACCAAAGAGATTTAGTACACACACGTACTATTTTGCCAAAGAGATTTAGTACTTTAATTCAACACACTATTCTACCAAAGAGATTTAGTGTTGTCATATAATGGATCATACATCTTATGTTTCATGTGTTTATAGCCATATAAGTATGAAAAATCAAGAAAGATATCATACAAGAATAATCATTTCATCCAATACCATATGCCAAGTATTTTACTACACATATTACACAAGTATATTGTATAATAAGCCATGTAAGATGTATGGCGTACCTTGATCAAGACATCCTAATCATCACATATTCCTGGATTCAACTACCACTCTTGGTCAAACCCTGATTAAGACAATATTACCTATCACCATCAGGTGCTCATCATCTCAACCCTAGTTATGTCCATTTTAGGGTTTTTTCTTAGGTCATTAGGACATGTGATTTATTACTTGTGTTATCTTCTTATATTTATATTACTGGTGTTACATTCCAAATTAATGTATATTATCTGATTATTTAAATGCATATGATTATATGCACAAATTAACCGTATGTTACATGCATTAACCCAAACTAGGGGTTTCTCATCATTTTAGAATCATTTAACATTTAACATGATTTATATACATAATTATGGTCTCATAATTTTATCAAGGGTTCCAGGTATTGATATAAGATTATATTAATATTTCAATATTTATTGATGATATATGTATTTTCTCTCTTTTATTTAGGGTTATGAGCCCCAAATAGCTATATGAAGCATTTCATATGATTTCCCACATCAACATTATAATCATCAACCTTAAGTGGATTATAAACAAGAATATAGATTTACTGATATATTATCATAATTTTAGGCCATCATTTGATATTTATTATCTATAATATAGGTATTTTACAACTTACATGATATCACTAAGATTAGTGCATCAAAAGGCAGATATTTTTATTTCATTGTGTTCTACACATTTTTCTGAGAATCATGATACCTTGTTTGTAAGTTTTGGATAATTGAGATATTTATTGTGAATTATGTAAGATATACATATTTCTAGGAATATTTACCTTATGGGCCAATCAGTACTTGTCACGTGTCCATTTCTGGGGCGCGGCTCCATGCTCCTACTTGCTGGTTGATCCGGTTCGTGGCTGGTTTGGCTGGACATTTCATTTTTGGTTTCTCTGTGAACCAGGATGAGCCGCCCGGTCAGGCTCCTAGACCCGGTTCGCCTCTTCCTTTCTCTCTTTGTCGCGGTCTCGCCCTGGACTCTTAAGCGAGAACTGGGTTCTCTGCTAACCGCAAAGCTTCCGCCGTAGGGCTGGATCTCCGACGGTGAACTGGCGTCTCTATAGCACTCCTCGTCAACTCCTAACACAAAGTCACCCTTTGTACGACTTCTCTACATGCTGCCAGCCTTCAAGACTTCTGGTCTTATGCTCTGAAGCCCCACGTCCAGGAGCCGCCGGCAGTGGCCGCCGCCGTGCTATGCTCCTCTGGTGAGAAAATTGCAGGGCTCAGATCCTCCTCATGGCGACCAACTGCACCCAGAAGCTTCATTGGACCACCTATAGCGCCGCCAGCCTTTCAGGCTCGCCGCTGGTGGTTCCTCCTCCCTCCTCCATTTGGTCATCGGCACCACTGCTGATAGCGGGAGAAAAGAGGCACAAGGCCTTTCCTCCATAGTACTCTACTCCAAGGCTTCGATATTTTTTACAGGGTCTCCAAGAACTTGATAGAGGTGTCAGAACTCGAAGCCAAGCAGCTGAGCACTTCCTCCAATCTTATATTCCTTCTCGGAAAATTGGAGTCTGTTGACCAGAAAACTATCATCACAGGGCACACAAGTACCTGCACTCATCTCCTCAGACCTCAATCTTCCTTTTCCCTTACTAATCTCCCTCTGGTCACCCCTCTACCTCTATTTCCCTCTCTCATGCCCAAACTGCAAAAATGCAGCGGAGAAGTTAAGAAGAGCTGAGGCTTGTTCTCCCTCAAAAGGTAACCAAAAGAGTCGTCCAAGGGGTCTAGTTGTGTCTAAGGACGAGGGGAGTGTAACTTTCCGCACATAATCTCGTCTCAGGCATCACAACGTGGGACGAGGTCAAGACTTCCCACTCACTGCAACCGGACGATCTCTAGTCTGACCGGAGGTAGGGGACAGAGGTCTGGCCATCCGAGGTACATCCAACGGTTACAAACAAACTCGCCCAAAACAGGATCCATGGCTCACTTAAGTCAAAGGCCTCAACCATCAGATTAGCCACGAATGGCCAGGATTTCTCACCAGATTAAACCCAACTTAGGTCCATAAATCCTCAATAGTGCATATTATTTTCCAAATTTCAAACCTTAATAACTCCCTCTAGAATAGTCCAATTTCAACCAAATTTTAACTATACCTTTTATACCTCTCAAGCTACATTCTACACAAATTTCGTGACAAAACTCAGTAATTTGATCATTCAATTAAATACTCCCAAAAAAATATGAACTTAGGGATCTTAATCATGATATCATCATTAATTAGTATGTATACATTATCAAAACACTTACAACTCTTAACATAACTCCAACACATGAATACAAAAATGTCATAGGACAATTAGGATCCCAAAAGTTTAGTCCATCACAAAAAGGTCGTAGTGTGCCTTTTCATTCTTTCTCACTTTTGACAGTAACGTCGGTAGGGGTGAGCATTCGGTTAATTCGGTCGGTTATGGTTAATTCGGTTCGGTTAAATGGTTAATTTATGGTTTGCGATTTAAACCATTAACCTAACCAAATTGAGTCGGTTAATTCGGTTATTGTCCAATCGGTTAATGGTTAATTCGGTCGGTTAATTTGGTTAACCAAATAACACTCGTGTAATAATATTATTTGAAATAGTCATAGAATTTGGGACAATATTGTTATATTATAGTAGTATTGTTGTAAATTTAATTCTGTATGGCTTGTAAAAACTTGATTACTACATATATGGGGAAGTATTTTGAAATAAAAGTACAACTATATATGTATATATGCATGTGTAGGATATTATTTATGAATAAATTCTGACTATTCGTTTAATTCGGTTAACCAAACCAAAAATATCTTTAACCGTCAAATTAACCATTTAACCAATTAACCGAAATAAATTAACCAAATTAACCGAATTAACCAAATTGACCCAAAAAAATTAACCATTCAGAATTAACCGTTCGGTTAATCGGTTATTAACCAAATTCTGCTCACCCCTAAACGTCGGAGTGTGCCTTTTCATTAGATTTCGGTAGGCTGATTACATTTATTGAGGAAATATGCTAGGTGGAGGTTGGCAGATATTTGCTCTATCAAAGAAAGGTCATATCATGATTGTTGGGCTGCACAATGTTCGGGACAGCGAACACACTTTGCTCATGTTAAACATCGCGATAACTGATATCTAGAAAGGAAAAAAAGAGTCTTCTCCCAAAACCCTCTCACTTTTTTTTTCTAAATTCTTAGTAACCTCCTCATGTTTAGATAATTCCAAGCACCCCACTAACTAATCTGAATGATTCCAGTTATCTCACGTAACAAATTAACGGCTGGACTGATTTCCATTTTGCTTTACACACAACTCTCATATAGTTAATTTTTCATTTTTTAATTTTATTTTTTCAAACTCCAATCAGGTTCACATATTTGGACGAAAAATAGATGATACTAATCATAGCATGTCATTAGGACTGTACATCGGTCAAACTCAGACCGTACCATACTGGTTTGGACTTGACTGGACGAAGACCCAGTTAATAACAACACTACTACAGATCCGTTCTTTGGCGTCAGTTATTTAAGCCCTTTTAGCGACGACGGTTTCCAAGCGACGCCTATGTGGGCACCGCTAAAAGTCGAACCCTTTCAACGTCAGTTTTCCAACCGACGCCACAACGCTTCGCGCCACCGAAAACGCGTCAGCAGGGCCCCCATCGACGTCAGTTATATGTAACTAAACCGACGCTATAATCATCCGAGCCACAAAAAGGGCGCCATCTAAGACACTATCGGTGTCGGTTTTCTACTAATAACCGACGCCATATCACCTGCCGCTACGGCCGTGCAGGCCAGCAAGGCGTCAGTTTTCTACTAATAACCGACATCACATCACCTGCCGCCGCTGTGCTGGCCAGACTGTCTGGAAACATTAGGCGGCGGTTTTTTTACTATTAACCGACACTGTAAGCCTTTGTTGTTGATTTTAGACAAATAATCGACACCTATGGTTTAATTTTTTTTCGAATCAGTTTGCAGGCCTGCTGTGGTTGGTCAGCAGGATGTAGAAACCTGCAGTTTAGTTCTGAACTGCAGGTTTACGACATCCATTGATATCAGCCAACAAACATGCCACAAACCTGCAAAATCAACAAATATTCTTTTCACACATTCACACATATGTAGATACATTCAGACATCAATTCAATTTTCACATTCACACATATAGAAATATTCAAATACATGTAGAAACATTCACACATGTAGAAACACATGCATAAACATTCATTTACAAAATATCATTCATCATCGCTATTAGCATCCCAATTATATCTTACAGTCCCCACTGCTTGTTTGGCTCTTGCCCATTCTTCTCTTACGTCATTTAATACTTCCATCGTATGTGGAGCATGTACATCTTTTAAGGCTTTACCTGTAGTGGGGTTAGATTTAAACACCTACAAAGAGAATGATGTATATATATAAGTAATAATATATAAATAAGATTGATATATTTCATACTATCTAATGAGACTATATATAATACCTTACGTATGGCATTGATTTCATCTGTATGTTTGATAATCATGTCCATAAACCGCATCACATAGTATGCACATGCCTAGCCGTTGTCTTGTGTAACACACTATAAAATGGATACAAAATATTAAAAAATACAAATAAGCACGGTTCACATAAATAACATATACATTAGAGTCGGGAACTTACTTTCACGTTCTCCCAAATTATTGGCTGGGTTTTTTTACTGGGGACCTTTCCTCCAGCCTTTTTGAATGCATCTAAACCCCTACATGTTAATTTAATACAATAAATTGCATAATTAAATAGTAATGTAATAATAGATGTTAACATATATAAAAATGAAATATTTCTCACCAGAATAATGTCATTCTCATTACATGTCCAATTTTTGGATTCAATGTACTCCCGCAAGATCTAGATAATAGACAGTGAACGTCCCGGGGAGAATAACTAGTAACTCCCAATACTTAGCGCTAGAGGTAAAAAAGTTAAAAATTAATAACTCAAAATTCACAATAAAAATATAATTTTCTTAAGTCCAAATTATAAGCAAAGTAAACTTACTTCACATTGAATGGAGCTATTATTATCATCTTCTTTTTTTGACCAAAAATTGTAAAAGCTACCAAAAATTGTAAACTTACTTCACAATAACTAGTATTGTTGAACGCTATCAGGGTCTTTAGCTACCAGACTAATCAATGATAGAATCAAAAATCCCACATGTTCAAATCTAAATTGTTTACATTGAATTTCGACTAAATAGCTGCAAAACATGTATTACGTATGCACTAATTTTATAAGAAACCAGATCACCATATCCTACACAAGGTATATGGATGTATAAACAAGATCTCACCTTATCCATGCCTCTATCATTGATGTATTCAGCCAATCATAGATAAACAACTCAATAATATCTTATATAAATAGAGAGCTTTCGTATGATTGACCTGCATAATCCACTTCTAAAGAAACAACTATAGGGCAATGTATATTATCTGTGCGTAGCCATACTGTCATTCCCTCACAAGCAGGATCTAATGATAATTTTAGGTCAGTTGGAACCCAACTTGGTAATACAGGAAGTGGAGGTGGAGGCCTAGATGCTCTGGTGTCTTCTTTTTAACTGTATATATAATTTCAGATCAATTTACCTCATATATACATTAATAACTTAACGTAATGTAAATTTATCTTACAATTTCAGTAGTGTAGATGACATCTGCTTTGGACCACAATAGAACCCCGCCTTCTGCCTCAGCAAGTGTATCAATATTCGGATGGGCATATGGCAATGCAACTTCCCTCCAATCAGGGAATACACGTATCGGGCTCACACGAACATAACCCTGTGGTATTGGAGTCCCGTGAATCATTGCCCCATGAAGGGACGGGTAAGCATGCACCTCTGTAACAATATAATCTTCAATTTTTAAGCGGCATGACTTCAACGTCTACAAATTTACGTAAAGAATGTTATACATATATACATATCATCTTGAAAATATATCATCTTGAAAAGACTAGCTACTATATCATAAACAATACTTATAGCAGACGTGCTAGGTGGTGAGTCTACAGGATTACTCTTAGCATGTACATCAGGAGAAGAGTTGGCCGCCATAGGCTGATTGGAAGCCTGAGATGCCTGCCACCGTAACATTTCTTCCTTGACCTTCTTAGCAACTATATCCTCGACTCTCTTATTCTCCTATACATGGATAAAAGAAACATTAGCTTCTTATTATTGAATTCTCTTTTGCATTAATGTTCTAAAAAAAGAATAGGTTACCTCTTCTTATGAAAGTCCTGCTCTTGGGACAGGTTTGCGCTGGGATGACCCAAAGAACGCTTTGATGTCCACACCAGCGCCTGCACCCCTAACACGTCCAGGATGCTCTGGGTTACCCAGAGCAACTGTCAACTCATCCCTTGTACCCTGAGGGATGAACGTGCCCTATTTCCTCTGCTCGTGCAGCTCCCGCTAATCACCATCAACAGAAATTGGTAAGTAAACACCACAAATAATCAATATTCGAACGATTGCTCTAAGAGTTGTATTTTACCATTTTCACAACCGCCTTAGCAGTTACAGGGGCTTCATTATTTCACCCTTCTTGTTTTGCCTCCCATCTATCTAGCCATCATGGCGAGGCATGGGTGTACATGTAGTAGAGGACTCCCTGAGTAGCAGTAGACTCTGCCTGTAGTCTTTGGCGAATGCCTGCATAGCCCTTTGGACCCATTGTGTGGTCATGCACATTCAATGCACGCCTTTCTCTTTGCGCCTCACTGATAGCCTGGTTAGTATGCACATTGATTTGGTTAGTAACACTAAAGGTTAATCTTGAATAGGTGAATACAACATATATTAATTAAATTGGGAGTGACACTTAATACCTTGAATTCGCCAGTTTGTCTTGAAGAAACAAACGTGTCCCAATCTGCTTTGTCCAAGTAGTTCCACTGTTCAAGGGTTGACTTCTTCTTCTTATCACCATCTTTTATGTATTCTCTATTGAGATTTTTCCTATAGTTCCTTAGCATCTTTCCAGCGTGTTGCATCACGCTTTTACGATGTAACTTATCATCCAATGCAAACAGATTCTGTAAAATAGAATTGCTATTAACTAGTATCAAAAAATAGAATTGCAAATAATAGAATTTGTAATCTACAAAATAGAATTGCAAATAATAATAACTCACGCATAAATCCTTCCATATCAAGTATTTCTTCACCTGAGGAGCTTTATGCCAATTATCATACTTAACACCACAATGGCTTCGGGTGACAACCCCAAGATAGTTTACAAAATTATTGCGGTTCACTCCAATTGCATTTCTTACATTATCAAACTCCACAACCAATCTGGATCCACTTCCACTTAGCGCTATTAACTTCTTCAGCAGAGTGATGCCCCTTTTCTTGTTAAGTTTTTGGTTATGCGCATCAAGTGCCTCCAGTGCTTCAGAGGGTACATGTGCATCATCAACCTAAAATTTGACAAAATAAACACACTGAATTAACCCAATATAGAAATATAGGATATATGACATAACTAGAAGATAATGAATTTCTATAGAAATATAGAAAACTTACATTGGTATCCTCACCATGCTCATCATGGACATCATCCTCATCATGGACATCATGCTCATCATGGACATCATGCCCATGGTCATCCATCTGAAAATATCATTAAAAAGGCAAACATTTAGCATTTGTATTAACTAGAAGATAATGAAACATCCTATATTTCTAATCCTATATTCCTATGTTCCTCGACAAATCTAATAAACTGATCAAGACCAGATATAAACTCTGGGGTGCAGCGATTGCGAATGGACATCCATGATCTATCCATTCTATGATCAAAGAGAAAACAAATATATATTAGGACAAGATTAGGGTCTAGGGTTAACAAATACATGTGATGTCATTCTTATATATAATAAATGTACATGTACCACCTATCCCATCCTTGAACACCTAATCTCAATAGTAAGTGTATAATGTGTATTGGGTTTTCAAGAAAATTTCGGCAGCATTTCCCCGCTGTTCTCCAAGTACATGTGTACTTAGAGAACAAATGGGGAAATGCTGCCGAAATTTTATTGAAAACCCAATACACATTATACACTTTCATCCTATATGAGATTAGGTGTTCAAGAACAGTCCCAAACTGGGGACTATCCAAGATTTACTCCTAATGAGTAAATCTTGGACGGGTTTCTAGGCCAACAAATACATGTATGTTGTCACTCCAATACCTACAATCCTAATTTCATCTTATATATAATAAATGTGTACCACATATCCCATCCTTGAACACATAATCTCACTAGTAAGTGTATAATGTGTATTGAGTTTTCAAGAAAATTTCGGCAGTATTTCCCCGCTGTTCTCCAAGTACATATGTACTTAGAGAACAAACGGGGAAATGCTACTGAATTTTTTTTTAAAAACCAATACACATTATACACTTAAATCCTAAGTGAGATTAGGTGTTCAAGAACAGTCCCAAACTGGTGACTATCCAAGATTTACTCCTAATGAGTAAATCTTGGACAGGTTTCTAGGCCAACAAATACATGTATGTTGTCATTCCAATACCTACAATCCTAGTTTCATCATTCATATCTTAGGTTTCATGTAACATCATTTAATCTAGGTATCATATTCTATAACATTGATTTCAACATTTCAAGTGTCCATGCATGTTCATCATCTTGGATAGATATGTAAATGTTAGGGTTTCATCACAATTGATGTTAGGGTTTCATCACAATTTTAGGTATCATATAGAGTATGTAGATGTTAGGGTTTCATCATGCAATAGGGATTAATGTAGATGTTAGGGTTTCATCACAATTGATTTCATCATAATTGATTTCATCACAAGATTTGAACATAATTGATTTCATCATATAATTGAAAATAATTGATTTGAACATAATTGATTTCATCATATAATTGAACATAATTGATTTCATCACAAATTCATAATTAATTTTCTTTGAATATATACCCTCTTTTCTTCCTTCTCCCTCCTTACCAACACCAAACACGGTCGTGGCTAGCCCACACGGCCGTATTTGCTGTTGGTAAGGAGAGAGAAGGAAGAAAAGAGGGGCAAGGAGCAAGAAGAGGAGGAAGAAGGGTACCTGCAAGAGTAGCGAGCGGGTGGATGGAGTAGCAAGGAGGCGGTGAGTGGGCGGCGACCAGGAGCAGGAGACCGGCGAGTGGGCGGTGACCAGGGCAACCGACGGCGGCGTCGGCAAGGAGAGCAGCAGTGAGTGGCGGCGGCGCGGGGGAGCAACGACGTCAGGATCGATCGCCAGACCTAAATGATCGACTAATAAAATAGTGATAGTGGGGAATAGTCTTTCACGTGGGTGCTATTAACTGTACCATCAGCGTCGGTTGTTTAAGCAACCGACACCTAAGAGCCAATAGTGTCGGTTGTTATCCCACGAAAACCGATGCCCATTGTTATGACCCATAATTAAGTGAACTAATAAGTATGGTGATCATAGCATCATTATGATTAATTAAGTTGAATTAATCACTCACTGATGCATTTAGTGTTTGGATCAAGTGAGATAGTCAAATTAGCATGATTATTCACTTGTGATTGTAGTGGATTTAGTGCTTGGCATTTTGCAAAAGAAATCATCTCAATCGGACCCACGGAGAGAAAGTTATGAAGCTTTTAGTTCTTGGGGCGAGTTTTGCAAATTTTCCAAATATTTTGCCTTTTATTTCTTTCTTTTCTTTTCTTGTCCTTCCACCCTTATTATCTTCCTCTTTAACCCGATAGATCTACAGAACCGCAAAAGGCGGTGTTCGCTTTGTGGCGCTCAGCTAGCGCTCGATCTAGAGCAGATTAGGGCGATCTTGAGCTCCTAACCCCGAATCAGTAGCGCCAACACCTCCGTCCTCCATTCCTCACCTTCCTTTCTTCTTCTTCCTCTTCACTTCCTTCTCCTTTCCTAGCCCTAGAGGTGCTCTACCAGCCACCCGAACTGCTTGGGCGGCTGACCAGCAGGTGCGGCACCCTCGTCAGCAGCTCCACCTGCAGGGGCGGCTGGCCATCAAAGTAGAAGCGGCGGCCATTCAGGGCTCGTAAAGATTGATCCGCAGGCGCACTACTCCTTCTCTTCCTCTACCTTGGCCTAGGGCGGCGCCCTACTTGCAGCCGTATCACAGAACAGAGCTGCGGCCAGCAGTTGCGGCCAGCAGCCAGGAACTCTCCTGGGCGTGGCCAACACCAAGGAACGAAGTTTGACCTTGGCTTTGAGGTTCGAGCTAGCTACCGCAGCCCCCAACCAGCAGCTGACTTACTTGAGCGCCCCATCTAGTTGCAACAGTAGCTGCGTGAGGGCATCCTGGCACAGTAAAAGCACCACCAAATGGTTGCTTTGACTTTGGTCGTGAGCCCAAAGCAGATGAATTGCAGCCAATAGCCTCGATTCTTCACCTAGCTCAGCCCCCGCTTCAACCTGTGCAAGTGCAGAGTTGCTCGCGTGAAGCATGTTTAGATTGGATCTATTCCAAGGTAGAAGACAATAGAAATCCACCCGGAATCAGACCTGATTGCATCCCCGGACGAATCCGGACAGCCCAAATCACTGTGAGTAGAATTTCATTTATTTATCATTAATAAACTCAGGCGTTTGAATATTTTCTGTTTTGTGCGCGAATTACGCCGATAACAGGCGTTATCAGGCGTAGGGTGGCGTTTGGCGTCGCCCGACTTTTTATTTCATAAATTGCTTCTAGACGCTGTTATATGGTTAAATTTAGCAATTGATCAGTGTGGATTGAATCGGTAGATTTATATGGTTCATTGGAACCTAAATTGCTTATTTGAATGTTGAAATTAGAAATTCATGTCTAAAAATGGTATGGTTTGGGTATGAACCCAGACAATAAGGATTTCTGATAAATTATCAGATGTACGATTTTAAAGTTGATATGAATAAATAAAATATGCAATAAAACCCTAAATTGCATATATCTTTTGACGTTAATATGTGTAAATTGATATTTACATGAAATGGCACATTTCTCTGAAATATTACCAGAAATTCTCAAGTATTGTTATTAAATTGTGTTGTGATAGGTAATTAACTCTTAATTGAGTTAAGTGATGCACAAACCAGGATTAGGGTTAATGTGCACGTTTTTTCGAGAATTTTAGAGAATTGACAAATGTTGAGAATGGTTCTCATATGTGAAGTAAATTTCTTTAATTTGTGCAATAACATGTTCAATTGCGTAAATTCGCTATGTATGTGCCAAATTGAAATAAGTTGGGTTATTTATACATTTCTAATTTTCCTGAATGCATGGTATGAGAATTTCTCAGAAATTACAATGATTTGAAATATATGGCTCTGTCGGTTTAGAATGACAGTGTATTGTGATCTGATATGAAATCAGTAAATGTGATATTCCTGTTTAAATGGTTATATGTTAAATCAGTTAATAGACTTAGGTGCCCTAACACCGTAGAACCCCTTTGACAGATCTACTTCTTAGGGGTGAAACTCGTGTTGCAACATCATCCGTGCTTGTGTCATGGACACATGAGGAAAGAGAGGCAGTGTCCAACATCAACCTGTGCTTGTGTCACGGTGGCACTGGAGGAAAAATGGGGGTTATTCAACATCATCCGTTCTTGTGTCAGGGAGGTAACCCGGTGAGACTCTCCGCCTGTGTACTCAGGTTAGAGGAGGAGTCTAGAGCACTCAGAGTAGTGCCTTGAGACCGTAGAGCCTATGAGTCAGGCCGGAGAGCCTGGGGTCCTGTGGCAGAGCAGGGCTGGCGTCAGACTTAGCATTTCCCGGGTGTGCCGCTAAGTCTTGTACGGTGGGATCGTAGTTCACTACGGATCTTCATATGCAGGGTACACTGCATATGATTAGGGCATAATAATAATATAAATTGGTACTCATATACGATCACAGTAAATTTAAGTATTCGAACTTTTGTGCTATTTCTTTATATCTGTTTATCTGTTCAAATTATCTGTTATTGCATGGAAATGTGATTATATTCTGCAAATCTGTTATGTTAATAGTACTACCCTGCTTAGTACTGCACTTATGTTTAATTTCAATTTATAAACCTGATCAGTTGTTTAGTGATAGCTAAATGAAATGCTATTCACTGAGCGAGTAGGCTCATACCTCTACTCAAAACATTTTCAGGTCATCATCAGCAGCAAGAATCTGAAGGATCTTTTCATCCTAACGCTTAGATGATAGAAGGTTTGTAGTTAGTCTAGTTAGAGGTCTCTTAGTCCCTTCCCCTCGGTCCTTGGGACATGGTGTGGGTGAGAGAGAGTATGTATGGCGAATGTGTAAAAGATGTAAATTAGCTGTTATGTTTACTTTCTGTTAAACAATGTTACATGTTGTAAACTCTGTTTATGTTCTCTAGCCAGTTTAAGTGAAATGCTTCCGCAATAGTTATTTATGTTTTAGTTTACAAAAATAATCCGGATATTATTACGAGGTTTTAAAAAGAAAAAGTTCTCAGTGATTTGTTTATGTGATAATCCCTCCGTCGCGCCCTAATCTCGTGATTAGTGGTTAGTGTGAGATCGTGGTGTGACAATTTTGGTATCAGAGTGAGGTTGAGTATATGAATACTCTAAGTCAAGGTCAGGGGACGATAAGAGACCAATAGGATTAGGACTTAGGTATCTTCCTTCTAACTGCACTTTTATAACAGGAAGTGTTCTGTTATATATTTGCAGATGGTAGGAAGATGATGTGGTCACGAGAATCAAGTTGAGAGTTAAGCTGAGTCATCAGAGATCATTAGGATCAAAAGATAAAAGTTATAAGTGAGGTACATAAAAAGTGTCGTGTCTTTAGCTCTGGAAGGTCTGAGTGTTTAGATACCCTGGCCAGGTGTCTGAATACTTAGATTGACCAGTATCAAGCTACTCTGTCTATTCTTCTCTGAATACCCTGGCCAGGTATGCAGAAGAAGGATAGGCTAGAGAAAAACCCTAGAAATCTTAGGGTTAAGAAATCGGAAATTGATATAAGAATAAGAGATTAAAAATAGGATGTGATACAACTCTTGTTTTATATTGCTTATTTGATTAGAGATTGCTAGAAATGCTTTTATATGCATGAAATTAGATTTTCAGTTTGTAAAGTAAATATGATACTTTTATGTTGTTGTGTGTCATGAAATGATTTATTTATTATTTAAACTCTTTGTATTAAGTAGACTAGAAGTTATGTTTAAATGAGTTTGCCCTAAGTGGATATTCTTTTCGCATGTTTGAGATTAATAGGAGTTGGTTAATCCTGAGTAGCTCTTGGCTTCAGGACTACAGGTTTGGCCTGGTCCGGCTGGCAGGATGCGATACTGGGATTTAATTACTCCTATTAACAATATTATAAAAGTAGACTTTGAATAATGTAGTTTCATATCATAGTGAGAATGTACATATGTTAAGATGTTGAGATATAAGGGAAAGATTAGAGCAGCTAAGAAGTAGCTAGAACTGATATCGGAGACTCAACGTTGGAGTCTCATTTGAGCAATCCTTAATTGGAAATAAAAGAAAATGATATAAGGTTCAAATTAAATTCAATGATTTGTATTATATGAACTCTAAATATAAGAGTATGGAAAGGATATGAGAAAAGTATGTAAGGGCTAGGACGTAAGAACCAAATTTGGGTTGGATCATGGAATGGAGTAAAATACTTTTATGTACTTCAAGGCAAAGGGAAAATAGAAGAAAATAGTTGAGCATACAATAAGTACATAGAAATAAAGAGTCTTTTGAAAATCATAAGACCAAGACAAGAAACTTAGTTGGATTAAAGGAAATGTTAGAAATGATGACTTTGATTAAGGAACGAGAATTACAAGACATAATTGAGAGTATGGAATGCATATCTTTATTATAAAGTTAAATACATTCATACATACTACCTTTGGATTCTAAGTCTCTATAGACTAACAAATTAGTTTTTAAAATAAAGAACAAACACATAACTTAGAAAATGAATGCATGATATAAGAATTTCTCAGTATTTACAATTATTTTAAGTACACTGTTCTGACAGTTCTAGAATGATATCATATTGTGATTTGAACTGCAATCAAATGAATGAGGTAATTGAAACCCTAAGGATAGGGTGTTCAATGAATCAAGTATTTTGATATCAAAATTCTCAGTATAAGATGTGTGATGCTTAACAGTTCAATTGCACAATTTTAGTGTATAAAGTGCCAAATTGACATGCATTCTGTTTATTTGAGAATTCCAGTCTGCCTGCATGCATATTGATATTGATTTCTCAATAAATTACAAGTGGACATGTAATTAGATTATTTAAGAATTTGAAATCTGCATGCATGCTTATTATGTTGAATCTCTTGATATTTGCAATACCTGAATATATGGCTTGTCCAGTTTGAAATGATACTCATGTTACGTTATAAGTTTCCATTAAATTGAAGAGATATCATGGAAATACCAAAGTCCAGAACAAATGAGAGAAAGGAAATTCCAATGATAAGATAAGGAATAATTTAGTAAAACTTATGAGATCTAAAGTTTGAATTTCAAACTAAGGGAACATAGTCACATCACAATAACGCTATGTTATTGATAAAGAAGAAACTCTAGAATGTTTAGAGTTGTAGTAGTTCAAGGGATATCAATAGTGATTTGACCTTGAGTACTAGCATCCCTATAAAATAAGATCATGAGATTTGTTCTATGAAAGGTAAGCTAGAATTAATAAAATCTAGGGTTTAAAGGTAGATAAACAATATGAAAATGACTTGGAGAAAAGAGTAAGATATAAATTTGAAATGTAACAATAAGTAAGTAGCATAGAATGAGGAGTATTACCTGATTCATGATCTGAAGTTAGCTGTTGTAGTTCATGCTCTTAAGACATGGCGTCACTATCTTTATGGTGAGACATGTCAGGTGTTTACAGATCATAAGAGCTTAAAATATATCTTCACTCAGAAGGATCTGAATCTTAGACAACGCAGATGATTAGAATTGATCAAAGATTATGATGTGACCATAGATTATCATCCTGGTAAGATAAATGTGGTAGTTGATGCCCTAAGTAGGAAGTCTAGTTCAATAGTGGATGTATTTTCCATGGCATATTTCAAAAGAGACATGCTAGTGGAAATGTGAAAGTTGAACTTAGACTTAGGGGTGACATAGCTAAATGGTTTGATTGCACAGATGCAAGTCAAGCCTACTTTTATGATCAGATCAAGGAACTACAGCAGGGTGACAGTGAATTACATCAGATCATGCATGACATGACAGGGGGAAAGAGACCAGAGTTTAGACTTCCAGATGATGATGTGTTGTATCAGCATGACAGGTTGCATGTACCTCGAGATAATTAATTGAAAGAATAGATTCTTGAGGAAGCACATGCACCGATGTATGCTATGCATCCATGTAACACTAGGAAGTACAAGAATCTCAAGGAGTTGTACTGGTGATCTGATATGACAAAGGATGTAGCTGAGTATGTGACTAGGTGCAGTGTGTGTCAGCAGGTTAAGGTTGAGCACCAGGAACCTACAGGTACTTTGCAATCTTTTCCTATACCAGTATGGAAATGGGAACATATCACAATGGATTTTTGTGGTGGGGTTACCCAGGACACCTAGAGGTTATGACTCAATATGAATGATTATGGATAGACTAATTTAGTCTTCTCGCTTTCTTCATATTAAGTCAACCTCTGATGTTCCAAAGTTTGCTAAGATATTCATGGATGAGATAGTCAGGTTGTATGGTATCCCAGTTTCAATTATAACATATAAAGATTCTAAGTTTACATCCAGGTTTTGGAATTTGATGCATCGTGCTTTGGGATTCAGACTCTTGAGTACATGTTGAGAGCATGTATCTTGCATTTCTGTGGAGGTTGAGAAGAACACTTGAGCCTTATAGAGTTTGCATACAACAATAGTCACCATTCCAGTCTTGGTATGGCCCCGCATGAAGCTCTGTATGGTAGAAAGTGTAGATCACCCATATGTTGGTATGAGGTTGGTGAAAAGTAGATTCTTGGACCCGAGATAGTGGATTTGACAACTGAAAAGATTACAATGATCAGAGAGCAGTTGAAAGCTGCTCAGGACAGGGCAAAAGATTTATGCCGAGAAGAGGCATTGACTTCTTGAGTTTGAAGTTGGTGATGAAGTGTATCTGAAAGTTTCACTATGGAGAGAAGTGTTGAGGTTTGGTAAAAGAGGCAAACTAACTCCTAGGTTTATGGGCATGTATCCTATCATTGAGAGGATTGGACCTATAGCCTATAGGTTAGAATTGCCATCTGAATTGTCTAATCTCCATGATGTGTTTCATGTATCCATGTTGAAGAAATGTTACCCTGGTACAGAGAAGATAGTAGACCCAGAACCTGCATAGTTCAGATCAGATGTGTCCTATGTTGAGGGACCAGTTCAGATAATTGATCGGTGGATCAAGAAGCTCAAGAATCACGAGATACCATTAGTGAAGGTTTTGTGGAGGAATCATAACTTAGAGGAAGTTACGAGGGAGCTTGAATTTGAAATGCGTAACAAGTTTCCTTTTCTCTTTTAGGAATTTCGGGACGAAATTCTTATAAGGGAGGGAGATTGTTATGACCCATAATTAAGTGAACTAATAAGTATGGTGATCATAGCATCATTATGATTAATTAAGTTGAATTAATCACTCACTGATGCGTTTAGTGTTTGGATCAAGTGAGATAGTCAAATTAGCATGATTATTCGCTTGAGATTGTAGTGGATTTAGTGCTTGGCATTTTGCAAAAGAAATCATCTCAATCGGACCCACGGAGAGAAAGTTATGAAGCTTTTAGTTCTTGGGGTGAGTTTTGCAAATTTTCCAAATATTTTGCCTTTTATTTCTTTCTTTTCTTTTCTTGTCCTTCCACCCTTATTATTTTCCTCTTTAACCCGATAGATCTACAGAACCGCAAAAGGCGGTGTTCGCTTTGTGGCGCTCAGCTAGCGCTCGATCCAGAGCAGATTAGGGCGATCTTGAGCTCCTAACCCCGAATCAGTAGCGCCAACACCTCCGTCCTCCATTCCTCACCTTCCTTTCTTCTTCTTCCTCTTCACTTCCTTCTCCTTTCCTAGCCCTAGCGGCGCTCTACCAGCCACTCGAACTGCTTGGGCGACTGACCAGCAGGTGCGGCACCCTCGTCAGCAGCTCCACCTGCAGGGGCGGCTGGCCATCAAAGTAGAAGCGGCGGCCATTCAGGGCTCGTAAAGATTGATCCGCAGGCGCCCTACTCCTTCTCTTCCTCTACCTTGGCCTAGGGCGGCGCCCTACCTGCAGCCGTATCGCAGCACAGAGCTGCGGCCAGCAGTTGCGGCCAGTAGCCAGGAACTCTCCTGGGCGTGGCCAACACCAAGGAACGAAGTTTGACCTCGGCTTTGAGGTTCGAGCTAGCTACCGCAGCCCCCAACCAGCAGCTGACTTACTTGAGCGCCCCATCTAGTTGCAACAGTAGCTGCGTGAGGGCATCGTGGCACAGTAAAAGCACCACCAAATGGTGGCTTTGACTTTGGCTGTGAGCCCAAAGCAGATGAATTGCAGCCAATAGCCTCGATTCTTCACCTAGCTCAGCCCCCGCTTCAACCTGTGCAAGTGCAGAGTTGCTCGCGTGAAGCATGTTTAGATTGGATCTATTCCAAGGTAGAAGACAATAGAAATCCACCCGGAATTAGACCTGATTGCATCCCCGGACGAATCCGGACAGCCCAAATCGCTGTGAGTAGAATTTCATTTATTTATCATTAATAAACTCAGGCGTTTGAATATTTTCTGTTTTGTGCGCGAATTACGCCGATAACAGGCGTTATCAGGCGTAGGGTGGCGTTTGGCGTCGCCCGACTTTTTATTTCATAAATTGCTTCTAGACGCTGTTATATGATTAAATTTAGGAATTGATCAGTGTGGATTTAATCGGTAGATTTATATGGTTCATTGGAACCTAAATTGCTCATTTGAATGTTGAAATTAGAAATTCATGTCTAAAAATGGTATGGATTGGGTATGAACCCAGACAATAAGGATTTCTGATAAATTATCAGATGTACGATTTTAAAGTTGATATGAATAAATAAAATATGCAATAAAACCCTAAATTGCATATATCTTTTGACGTTAATATGTGTAAATTGATATTTACATTAAATGGCACATTTCTCTGAAATATTACCAGAAATTCTCAAGTATTGTTATTAAATTGTGTTGTGATAGGTAATTAACTCTTAATTGAGTTAAGTGATGCACAAACCAGGATTAGGGTTAATGTGCACGTTTTTTCGAGAATTTTAGAGAATTGACAAATGTTGAGAATGGTTCTCATATGTGAAGTAAATTTCTTTAATTTGTGCAATAAGATGTTCAATTGCGTCAATTCGCTATGTATGTGCCAAATTGAAATAAGTTGGGTTATTTATACATTTCTAATTTTCCTGAATGCATGGTATGAGAATTTCTCAGAAATTACAATGATTTGAAATATATGGCTCTGTCGGTTTAGAATGACAGTGTATTGTGATCTGATATGAAATCAGTAAATGTGATATTCCTGTTTAAATGGTTATATGTTAAATAAGTTAATAGACTTAGGTGCCCTAACACCGTAGAACCCCTTTGACAAATCTGCTTCTTAGGGGTGAAACTCGTGTTGCAACATCATCCGTGCTTGTGTCATGGACACACGAGGAAAGAGAGGCAGTGTCCAACATCAACCTGTGCTTGTGTCACGGTGGCACTGGAGGAAAAATGGGGGTTATTCAACATCATCCGTGCCTGTGTCACGGAGGTAACCCGGTGAGACTCTCCGCCTATGTACTCAGGTTAGAGGAGGAGTCTAGAGCACTCAGAGTAGTGCCTTGAGGTCGTAGAGCCTATGAGTCAGGCCGGAGAGCCTGGGGTCCTGTGGCAGAGCAGGGCTGGCGTCAGACTTAGCATTTCCCGGGTGTGTCGCTAAGTCTTGTACGGTGGGATCGTAGTTCGCTACGGATCTTCATATGCAGGGTACACTGCATATGATTAGGGCATAATAATAATATAAATTGGTACTCATATAGGATCACAGTAAATTTAAGTATTCGAACTTTTGTGCTATTTCTTTATATCTGTTTATCTGTTCAAATTATCTATTATTGCATGGAAATGTGATTATATTCTGCAAATCTGTTTTGTTAATAGTACTACCCTGCTTAGTACCGCACTTATGTTTAATTTCAATTTATAAACCTGATCAGTTGTTTAGTGATAGCTAAATGAAATGCTATTCACTGAGCGAGTAGGCTCATACCTCTACTCAAAACATTTTCAGGTCATCATCAGCAGCAGGAATCTGAAGGATCTTTTCATCCTAACGCTTAGATGATAGAAGGTTTGTAGTTAGTCTAGTTAGAGGTCTCTTAGTCCCTTCCCCTCGGTCCTTGGGACATGGTGTGGGTGAGAGAGAGTATGTATGGCGAATGTGTAAAAGATGTAAATTAGCTGTTATGTTTACTTTCTGTTAAACAATGTTACATGTTGTAAACTCTGTTTATGTTCTCTAGCCAGTTTAAGTGAAATGCTTCCGTAATAGTTATTTATGTTTTAGTTTACAAAGATAATCCGGATATTATTACGAGGTTTTAAAAAGAAAAAGTTCTCAGTGATTTGTTTATGTGATAATCCCTCTGTCACGCCCTAATCTCGTGATTAGTGGTTAGTGTGAGATCGGGGTGTGACAATTTTGGTATCAGAGCGAGGTTGAGTATATGAATACTCTAAGTCAAGGTCAGGGGACGATAAGAGACCAATAGGATTAGGACTTAGGTGTCTTCCTTCTAACTGCACTTTTATAACAAGAAGTGTTCTGTTATATTATTGCAGATGGTAGGAAGATGATGTGGTCACGAGAATCAAGTTGAGAGTTAAGCTGAGTCATCAGAGATCATTAGGATCAAAAGATAAAAGTTATAAGTGAGGTACATAAAAAGTGTCGTGTCTTTAGCTCTGGAAGGTCTGAGTGTTTAGATACCCTGGCCAGGTGTCTGAATACTTAGATTGACCAGTATCAAGCTACTCTGTCTATTCTTCTCTGAATACCCTGGCCAGGTATGCAGAAGAAGGATAGGCTAGAGAAAAACCCTAGAAATCTTAGGGTTAAGAAATCGGAAATTGATATAAGAATAAGAGATTAAAAATAGGATGCGATACAACTCTTGTTTTAAATTGCTTATTTGATTAGAGATCGCTAGAAATGCTTCTATATGCATGAAATTAGATTTTCAGTTTGTAAAGTAAATATGATACTTTTATGTTGTTGTGTGTCATGAAATGATTTATTTATTATTTAAACTCTTTGTATTAAGTAGACTAGAAGTTATGTTTAAATGAGTTTTCCCTAAGTGGATATTCTTTTTGCATGTTTGAGATTAATAGGAGTTGGTTAATCCTGAGTAGCTCTTGGCTTCAGGACTACAGGTTTGGCCTGGTCCGGCTGGCAGGATGCGATACTGGGATTTAATTACTCCTATTAACAATATTATAAAAGTAGACTTTGAATAATGTAGTTTCATATCATAGTGAGAATGTACATATGTTAAGATGTTGAGATATAAGGGAAAGATTAGAGCAGCTAAGAAGTAGCTAGAACTGATATCGGAGACTCAACGTTGGAGTCTCATTTGAGCAATCCTTAATTGGAAATAAAAGAAAATGATATAAGGTTCAAATTAAATTCAATGATTTGTATTATATGAACTCTAAATATAAGAGTATGGAAAGGATATGAGAAAAGTATGTAAGGGCTAGGACGTAAGAACCAAATTTGGGTTGGATCATGGAATGGAGTAAAATACTTTTATGTACTTCAAGGCAAAGGGAAAATAGAAGAAAATAGTTGAGCATACAATAAGTACATAGAAATGAAGAGTCTTATGAAAATCATAAGACCAAGACAAGAAACTTAGTTGGATTAAAGGAAATGTTAGAAATGATGACTTTGATTAAGGAACGAGAATTACAAGACATAATTGAGAGTATGGAATGCATATCTTTATTATAAAGTTAAATACATTCATACATACTACCTTTGGATTCTAAGTCTCTATAGACTAACAAATTAGTTTTTAAAATAAAGAACAAACACATAACTTAGAAAATGAATGCATGATATAAGAATTTCTCAGTATTTACAATTATTTTAAGTACACTGTTCTGACAGTTCTAGAATGATATCATATTGTGATTTGAACTGCAATCAAATGAATGAGGTAATTGAAACCCTAAGGATAGGGTGTTCAATGAATCAAGTATTTTGATATCAAAATTCTCAGTATAAGATGTGTGATGCTTAACAGTTCAATTGCACAATTTTAGTGTATAAAGTGCCAAATTGACATGCATTCTGTTTATTTGAGAATTCCAGTCTGCCTGCATGCATATTGATATTGATTTCTCAGTAAATTATAAGTGGACATGTAATTAGATTATTTAAGAATTTGAAATCTGCATGCATGCTTATTATGTTGAATCTCTTGATATTTGCAATACCTGAATATATGGCTTGTCCAGTTTGAAATGATACTCATGTTACGTTATAAGTTTCCATTAAATTGAAGAGATATCATGGAAATACCAAAGTCCAGAACAAATGAGAGAAAGGAAATTCCAGTGATAAGATAAGGAAGAATTTAGTAAAACTTATGAGATCTAAAGTTTGAATTTCAAACTAAGGGAACATAGTCACATCACAATAACGCTATGTTATTGATAAAGAAGAAACTCTAGAATGTTTAGAGTTGTAGTAGTTCAAGGGATATCAATAGTGATTTGACCTTGAGTACTAGCATCCCTATAAAATAAGATCATGAGATTTGTTCTATGAAAGGCAAGCTAGAATTAATAAAATCTAGGGTTTAAAGGTAGATAAACAATATGAAAATGACTTGGAGAAAAGAGTAAGATATAAATTTGAAATGTAACAATAAGTAAGTAGCATAGAATGAGGAGTATTACCTGATACATGATCTGAAGTTAGCTGTTGTAGTTCATGCTCTTAAGACATGGCGTCACTATCTTTATGGTGAGACATGTCAGGTGTTTACAGATCATAAGAGCTTAAAATATATCTTCACTCAGAAGGATCTGAATCTTAGACAACGCAGATGATTAGAATTGATCAAAGATTATGATGTGACCATAGATTATCATCCTGGTAAGATAAATGTGGTAGTTGATGCCCTAAGTAGGAAGTCTAGTTCAATAGTGGATGTATTTTCCATGGCATATTTCAAAAGAGACATGCTAGTGGAAATGTGAAAGTTGAACTTAGACTTAGGGGTGACATAGCTAAATGGTTTGATTGCACAGATGCAAGTCAAGCCTACTTTTATGATCAGATCAAGGAACTACAGCAGGGTGACAGTGAATTACATCAGATCATGCATGACATGACAGGGGGAAAGAGACCAGAGTTTAGACTTCCAGATGATGATGTGTTGTATCAGCATGACAAGTTGCATGTACCTCGAGATAATTAATTGAAAGAATAGATTTTTGAGGAAGCACATGCACCGATGTATGCTATGCATCCATGTAACACTAGGAAGTACAAGAATCTCAAGGAGTTGTACTGGTGATCTGATATGACAAAGGATGTAGCTGAGTATGTGACTAGGTGCAGTGTGTGTCAGCAGGTTAAGGCTGAGCACCAGGAACCTACAGGTACTTTGCAATCTTTTCCTATACCAGTATGGAAATGGGAACATATCACAATGGATTTTTGTGGTGGGGTTACCCAGGACACCTAGAGGTTATGACTCGATATGAATGATTGTGGATAGACTAATTTAGTCTGCTCGCTTTCTTCATATTAAGTCAACCTCTGATGTTCCGAAGTTTGCTAAGATATTCATGGATGAGATAGTCAGGTTGTATGGTATCCCAGTTTCAATTATAACATATAAAGATTCTAAGTTTACATCCAGGTTTTGGAATTTGATGCATCGTGCTTTGGGATTCAGACTCTTGAGTACATGTTGAGAGCATGTATCTTGCATTTCTGTGGAGGTTGAGAAGAACACTTGAGCCTTATAGAGTTTGCATACAACAATAGTCACCATTCCAGTCTTGGTATGGCCCCGCATGAAGCTCTGTATGGTAGAAAGTGTAGATCACCCATATGTTGGTATGAGGTTGGTGAAAAGCAGATTCTTGGACCCGAGATAGTGGATTTGACAACTGAAAAGATTACAATGATCAGAGAGCAGTTGAAAGCTGCTCAGGATAGGGCAAAAGATTTATGCCGAGAAGAGGCATTGACTTCTTGAGTTTGAAGTTGGTGATGAAGTGTATCTGAAAGTTTCACTATGGAGAGAAGTGTTGAGGTTTGGTAAAAGAGGCAAACTAACTCCTAGGTTTATGGGCCTGTATCCTATCATTGAGAGGATTGGACCTATAGCCTATAGGTTAGAATTGCCATCTGAATTGTCTAATCTCCATGATGTGTTTCATGTATCCATGTTGAAGAAATGTTACCCTGGTACAAAGAAGATAGTAGACCCAGAACCTGCACAGTTCAGATCAGATGTGTCCTATGCTGAGGGACCAGTTCAGATAATTGATCGGTGGATCAAGAAGCTCAAGAATCACGAGATACCATTAGTGAAGGTTTTGTGGAGGAATCATAACTTAGAGGAAGTTACGAGGGAGCTTGAATTTGAAATGTGTAACAAGTTTCCTTTTCTCTTTTAGGAATTTCGGGACGAAATTCTTATAAGGGAGGGAGATTGTTATGACCCATAATTAAGTGAACTAATAAGTATGGTGATCATAGCATCATTATGATTAATTAAGTTGAATTAATCACTCACTGATGCGTTTAGTGTTTGGATCAAGTGAGATAGTCAAATTAGCATGATTATTCGCTTGAGATTGTAGCGGATTTAGTGCTTGGCATTTTGCAAAAGAAATCATCTCAATCGGACCCACGGAGAGAAAGTTATGAAGCTTTTAGTTCTTGGGGTGAGTTTTGCAAATTTTCCAAATATTTTGCCTTTTATTTCTTTCTTTTCTTTTCTTGTCCTTCCACCCTTATTATCTTCCTCTTTAACCCGATAGATCTACAGAACCGCAAAAGGCGGTGTTCGCTTTGTGGAGCTCAGCTAGCGCTTGATCCAGAGCAGATTAGGGCGATCTTGAGCTCCTAACTCCGAATCAGTAGCGCCAACACCTCCGTCCTCCATTCCTCACCTTCCTTTCTTCTTCTTCCTCTTCACTTCCTTCTCCTTTCCTAGCCCTAGCGGCGCTCTACCAGCCACCCGAACTGCTTGGGCGGCTGACCAGCAGGTGCGGCACCCTCGTCAGCAGCTCCACCTACAGGGGCGGCTGGCCATCAAAGTAGAAGCGGCGGCCATTCAGGGATCGTAAAGATTGATCCGCAGGCGCCCTACTCCTTCTCTTCCTCTACCTTGGCCTAGGGCGGCGCCCTACCTGCAGCCGTATCGCAGCACAGAGCTGCGGCCAGCAGCCAGGAACTCTCCTGGGCGTGGCCAACACCAAGGAACGAAGTTTGACCTCGGCTTTGAGGTTCGAGCTAGCTACCGCAGCCCCCAACCAGCAGCTGACTTACTTGAGCGCCCCATCTAGTTGCAACAGTAGCTGCGTGAGGGCATCCTGGCACAGTAAAAGCACCACCAAATGGTGGCTTTGACTTTGGCCGTGAGCCCAAAGCAGATGAATTGCAGCCAATAGCCTCGATTCTTCACCTAGCTCAGCCCCCGCTTCAACCTGTGCAAGTGCAGGTGAAGCATGTTTAGATTGGATCTATTCCAAGGTAGAAGACAATAGAAATCCACCCGGAATCAGACCTGATTGCATCCCCGGACGAATCCGGACAGCCCAAATCGCTGTGAGTAGAATTTCATTTATTTATCATTAATAAACTCAGGCGTTTGAATATTTTCTATTTTGTGCGCGAATTACGCCGATAACAGGCGTTATCAGGCGTAGGGTGGTGTTTGGCGTCGCCCGACTTTTTATTTCATAAATTGCTTCTAGACGCTGTTATATGATTAAATTTAGCAATTGATCAGTGTGGATTGAATCGGTAGATTTATATGGTTCATTGGAACCTAAATTGCTTATTTGAATGTTGAAATTAGAAATTCATGTCTAAAAATGGTATGGATTGGGTATGAACCCAGACAATAAGGATTTCTGATAAATTATCAGATGTACGATTTTAAAGTTGATATGAATAAATAAAATATGCAATAAAACCCTAAATTGCATATATCTTTTGACGTTAATATGTGTAAATTGATATTTACATGAAATGGCACATTTCTCTGAAATATTACTAGAAATTCTCAAGTATTGTTATTAAATTGTGTTGTGATAGGTAATTAACTCTTAATTGAGTTAAGTGATGCACAAACCGGGATTAGGGTTAATGTGCACGTTTTTTCGAGAATTTTAGAGAATTGACAAATGTTGAGAATGGTTCTCATATGTGAAGTAAATTTCTTTAATTTGTGCAATAAGATGTTCAATTGCGTAAATTCGCTATGTATGTGCCAAATTGAAATAAGTTGGGTTATTTATACATTTCTAATTTTCCTGAATGCATGGTATGAGAATTTCTCAGAAATTACAATGATTTGAAATATATGGCTCTGTCGGTTTAGAATGACAGTGTATTGTGATCTGATATGAAATCAGTAAATGTGATATTCCTGTTTAAATGGTTATATGTTAAATCAGTTAATAGACTTAGGTGCCCTAACACCGTAGAACCCCTTTGATAGATCTGCTTCTTAGGGGTGAAACTCGTGTTGCAACATCATCCGTGCTTGTGTCATGGACACACGAGGAAAGAGAGGCAGTGTCCAACATCAACCTGTGCTTGTGTCACGGTGGCACTGGAGGAAAAATGGGGGTTATTCAACATCATCCGTGCTTGTGTCACGGAGGTAACCCGGTGAGACTCTCCGCCTGTGTACTCAGGTTAGAGGAGGAGTCCAGAGCACTCAGAGTAGTGCCTTGAGGTCGTAGAGCCTATGAGTCAGGCCGGAGAGCCTGGGGTCCTGTGGCAGAGCAGGGCTGGTGTCAGACTTAGCATTTCCCGGGTGTGTCGCTAAGTCTTATACGGTGGGATCGTAGTTCGCTACGGATCTTCATATGCAGGGTACACTGCATATGATTAGGGCATAATAATAATATAAATTGGTACTCATATAGGATCACAGTAAATTTAAGTATTCGAACTTTTGTGCTATTTCTTTATATCTGTTTATCTGTTCAAATTATCTGTTATTGCATGGAAATGTGATTATATTCTACAAATCTGTTATTTTAATAGTACTACCCTGCTTAGTACTGCACTTATGTTTAATTTCAATTTATAAACCTGATGAGTTGTTTAGTGATAGCTAAATGAAATACTATTCACTGAGCGAGTAGGCTCATACCTCTACTCAAAACATTTTCAGGTCATCATCAGCAGCAGGAATCTGAAGGATCTTTACATCCTAACGCTTAGATGATAGAAGGTTTGTAGTTGGTCTAGTTAGAGGTCTCTTAGTCCCTTCCCCTCGGTCCTTGGGACATGGTGTGAGTGAGAGAGAGTATGTATGGCGAATGTGTAAAAGATGTAAATTAGCAGTTATGTTTACTTTCTGTTAAACAATGTTATATGTTGTAAACTCTGTTTATGTTCTCTAGCCAGTTTAAGTGAAATGCTTCCGCAATAGTTATTTATGTTTTAGTTTACAACAATAATCCGGATATTATTACGAGGTTTTAAAAAGGAAAAGTTCTCAGTGATTTGTTTATGTGATAATCCCTCCGTCGCGCTCTAATCTCGTGATTAGTGGTTAGTGTGAGATCGGGGTGTGACACCCATATTGGAACTTTAGCGTGAAATTTTATCTACTTTAGGCGCCGGTTTTGAGGTAAACCACTGACACTGCATGTGACAGTTTGGGAGCAATTTTTCACTCAAAAATTGGATTTCGTGGGCTATTTTAGGCGTCGGTTTCTTTTCTTCAGCCGATGCTGAATTAAAAGTGATACCTGTGTTTGGATGGTCTTCAAACATAGATGTCGGTTTTCTTAAAATGCCGATGTTGAAGGTTTCCAGCGTCGGTTTCTGTAAATAACCAACACCTCTAAAATCGACGTTGAACGTTGTTTCTGTAGTGCAAAATCATATACCGAGGACTGGACCAAATAAGAACTTGTTGGTCCCAGACTCAACTGGAAAAATTAAGGATCGGATCAGGACTGGACTGAAATTGGACAGGATAACAAAGCATAGTTGTGTATTTGTCTATAAACTAACATATATAAACTCTTGATTATAATATATCAAAGAACTATGTTACAAACAATATAAGAATGGATAAATCATTAGAGTTGGTAACACAAACCAAACTACACAATTAAATTCTTACAACTCAAGATATTAAACTATTATAAACTATTGGAAACATTACTAATGTAATATTGACACATTCAAGACTAATAATTCTTCATTCTTAGCACACAAAAAAGTAAGACACACAAGTACTATAAAATTGCATTAAGGGCCTGTTTGGTAGGGTGTAGCCGGATGACAAAGTGTGTGTTTAATGTACATTTTTACATTGCGAACTCACACAACTGCACCCTACTACACCCAACCAAACTAGCCCTAAACGTAATACATTAAGTTATTAACAAGTCAATTTCAAGTGTAACTTCGTTTTAGTTATTTGCTACCACAATGTAATGTAATATTCAATTTTGTGTGAAGGTACTTCGTACTTGTATAAGTGTATTGGCTAATGCTATTAATATTTATTTATATAATGACATCAACATATAAACTATAATATTAATATACCTATTGATAATTCAAGAGTCATTGATAATGTGTTGCACAAACCTACAATCCTTCATAAGTATTAGATTTACTTAATACATGTAAGAAGTGTTGTATATTATCTGGTTGGAGTTGAGTATCTACCAATTTGGACCCGATTGAACCAAAAATAAGATATCGAAAAGATGACGGACCAAGGACCGAACCGAAAGTCAACTCAAGACCGGATATCAAGGAATTACTGATCTTATCTGGTCCGCCGGTCTAGAACCTATATGTCATTACTTATTTGATCGTATGATTAAAATATTTCATACAAAAAATAAAAAAATCAAATAAGCAAGTAACTAAACATAGTTGGGTGATGGACATAGTAAAAAAAAAGAGGAGAACCGTCATCCGTTAGTTTGCTAACGGGGGCTAACGGTTGGTCGTGTATTTAGAATCGTCTCAATAGTCGAGGGGAGTGGTTAGGATTGTCTAAACATGAGGGATTTATCTGGAATCGAGGGAAAAGTGAGGGGGATTTTAGAAGAAAAAAACTAAAAAAATCAATTTTTGGAAAAAAAACTTAAAAAAATGATTTTTGAAAAAAAAAACTAAAAAAAATCTTTAACCCGCCGACATTTTCTATAATTTATTCTCGCTCTTCCGCAGTACCAAGTACCATTATCGTGTGCCTTAAAACCTTTCCATTTCAATTGGATGTGCTGATCCCATTTATTGGCCGGTTTTGCGACCTGTACTCTGACAAAGAACAGTCATCTTAGGGCTGTGCAGGGTGGTCCAATGACATGGCCAGGTCACAGGCTATGTTCATGCAAAAAGTCTTGATATTTAACATGTAGACAACATGTAAAACATGTTATATTTTCAAACAAGATTAAAATTTGATCAGATATTGTGAATTCTAATTCTGTTTGTGTATGATTTATTCCAATGAAATGACACTGATCCGAAGAAGGACAAATAATGTTGGGAGGAAAGGATGAAGACAAATTCATCCCAGTTTTACCTTGAAGACCGAGACACGTTCAATTATGGCCGGCCAAAGTAACAACCTCATACACCCAACAGAACGGTAACGCAAGCACCGTTTTGTCAGATGCGTCATGGATGATTGCTCGACTCTTGGCTCTCAATACAAAAGTACGTCTTTGTTTAATGTGACGATTGACATGAAACCCAAAGAATAAACAAATAAAATAACATAATTTATTCATCATGTTTTTTGTTTAATATTTAAAAATATAAAATTAATTCCATTTCTGATTTAGAAGTTGTATCCACTCCTTTTTTTTCCAATATCGTCAGGATTAGAGAGAACACTGAGTGGGATAGAGATGTCCAGATGGATAGATTTGTTACGCAAAGTTACGTTTCTCGAAACCTGAATTGGAAAGATTTTTTTTTAAATTAACTAGAGGATTTTCATATTCATCTCGCCCCTCCCGCGAGCAAAGATCCGGTATGCAATATTGGACTGTAGTCCGCAAAGAGCGAGACTAATTGATTTCATCACAATTGATTTCATCATAATTGATTTCATCACAAGATTTGAACATAATTGATTTCATCATATAATTGAACATAATTGATTTGAACATAATTGATTTCATCATATAATTGAACATAATTTATTTCATCACAAATTCATAATTAATTTTCTTTGAATATATACCCTCTTTTCTTCCTTCTCCCTCCTTACCAACACCAAACACGGTCGTGGCCAGCCCACACGGCCGTGCTTGCTGTTGGTAAGGAGAGAGAAGGAAGAAAAGAGGGGCAAGGAGCAAGAAGAGGAGGAAGAAGGGTACCTGCAAGAGTAGCGAGCGGGTGGATGGAGTAGCAAGGAGGCGGTGAGTGGGCGGCGACTTGGAGCAGGAGACCGGCGCAGGGCAACCGACGGCGGCGTCGGAAAGGAGAGCAGCAGTGAGTGGCGGCGGCGCGGGGGAGCAACGACGTCAGGATCGATCGCCAGACCGAAATGATCGACCAATGAAACAGTGATAGTGGGGAATAGTCTTTCACGTGGGTGCTATTAACTGTACCATCGGCGTCGGTTGTTTAAGCAACCGACACCTAAGAACCAATAGTGTTGGTTGTTATCCCACGAAAACCGATGCCCATATTGGAACTTTAGCGTGAAATTTTATCTACTTTAGGCGTCGATTTTGAGGTAAACCACTGACACTGTATGTGACACTTTGGGAGCATTTTTTTCACTCAAAAATTGGATTTCGCGGGCTATTTTAGGCGTCGGTTTCTTTTCTTCAGCCGACGCTGAATTAAAAGTGATATCTGTGTTTGGATGGTCTTCAAACATAGATGTCGGTTTTCTTAAAATGCCGATGTTGAAGGTTTCCAGCGTCGGTTTCTGTAAATAACCGACGCCTCTAAAATCGACGTTGAACGTTGTTTCTGTAGTGCAAAATCATAGGCCGAGGACTGGACCAAATAAGAACTTGTTGGTCCCAGACTCAATTGGAAAAATTAAGGATCATATCAGGACTGGACTGAAATTGGACAGGATAACAAAGCATAGTTGTGTATTTGTCTATAAACTAACATATATAAACTCTTGATTATAATATATCAAAGAACTATGTTACAAACAATATAAGAATGGATAAATCATTAGAGTTGGTAACACAAACCAAACTACACAATTAAATTCTTACAACTCAAGATGTTAAACTATTATAAATTATTGGAAACATTACTAATGTAATATTGACACATAATAACACATTCAAGACTAATAATTCTTCATTCTTAGCACACAAAAAAGTAAGACACACAAGTACTATAAAATTGCATTAAACGTAATACATTAAGTTATTAACAAGTCAATTTCAAGTGTAACTTCGTTTTAGTTATTTGCTACCACAATGTAATGTAATATTCAATTTTGTGTGAAGGTACTTCGTACTTGTATAAGTGTATTGGCTAATGCTATTAATATTTATTTATATAATGACATCAACATATAAACTATAATATTAATATACCTATTGATAATTCAAGAGTCATTGATAATGTGTCGCACAAACCTACAATCCTTCATAAGTATTAGATTTACTTAATACATGTAAGAAGTTTTGTATATTATCTGGTTGGAGTCGAGTATCTACCAATTTGGACCTGATTGAACCAAATATAAGATATCGAAAAGATGACGGACCAAGGACCGAACCGAAAGTCAACTCAAGACCGGATATCAAGGAATTACTGATCTTATCCGGTCCGCCGGTCTAGAACCTATATGTCATTACTTATTTGATCGTATGATTAAAATATTTCATACAAAAAATAAAAAAATCAAATAAGCAAGTAACTAAACATAGTTGGGTGATGGACATAGTAAAAAAAAAGAGGAGAACCGTCATCCGTTAGTTTGCTAACGGGGGTTAACTGTTGGTCGTGTATTTAGAATCGTCTCAATAGTCGAGGGGAGTGGTTAGGATTGTCTAAACATGAGGGATTTATCTGGAATCGAGGGAAAAGTGAGGGGGATTTTAGAAGAAAAAAACTAAAAAAAATCAATTTTTGGAAAAAAAAACTAAAAAAATGATTTTTGAAAAAAAAACTAAAAAAAATCTTTAACCCGCCTACATTTTCTATAATTTATTCTCGCTCTTCCGCAGTACCAAGTACCATTATCGTGTGCCTTAAAACCTTTCCATTTCAATTGGATGTGCTGATCCCATTTATTGGCCGGTTTTGCGACCTGTACTCTGACAAAGAACAGTCATCTTAGGGCTGTGCAGGGTGGTCCAATGACATGGCCAGGTCACATGCTATGTTCATGCAAAAAGTCTTGATATTTAACATGTAGACAACATGTAAAACATGTTATATTTTCAAACAAGATTAAAATTTGATCAGATATTGTGAATTCTAATTCTGTTTGTGTATGATTTATTCCAATGAAATGACACTGATCCGAAGAAGGACAAATAATGTTGGGAGGAAAGGATGAAGACAAATTCATCCCAGTTTTACCTTGAAGACCGAGACACGTTCAATTGTGGCCGGCCAAAGTAACAACCTCATACACCCAACAGAACGGTAACGCAAGCACCGTTTTGTCAGATGCGTCATGGATGATTGCTCGACTCTTGGGTCTCAATCACAAAAGTACGTCTTTGTTTAATGTGACGATTGACATGAAACCCAAAGAATAAACAAATAAAATAACATAATTTATTCATCATGTTTTTTGTTTAATATTTAAAAATATAAAATTAATTCCATTTCTGATTTAGAAGTTGTATCCACTCCTTTTTTTCCAATATCGTCAGGATTAGAGAGAACACTGAGTGGGATAGAGATGTCCAGATGGATAGATTTGCTACGCAAAGTTACGTTTCTCGAAACCTGAATTGGAAAGATTTTTTTTTTAAATTAACTAGAGGATTTTCATATTCATCTCGCCCCTCCCGCGAGCAAAGATCCGGTATGCAATATTGGACTGTAGTCCGCAAAGAGCGAGACTAACACGCCGCAAAACAAACTGAAAAAGTAACCCAAAAAAAGAGGGTGGGGGGGGGGGTGGGGGTTAACCCAAAAAAATAGAGTAGCTCTGACCATTGCGGTCCATATCGCATTGTTCCTCTGTTGCTTGTGGAAGCTCATGTTTAGCTATGCTCATGAAGATGCCATTCGATCTCGCCCAAGGGATTAAAGAAATCGCTGCCTTGTTCCCTTCCGGTGGTATGCAACAACAGGTGATGTTCCGTCTGATGAAGAATTGGATCTGGCGGATGCTCCTCCGCCACCGCCACGGTGTCTTAGTATCCATCTGAATAGCCCGGTAGAGCAAGGTATCGTCTATCTCTATGTTGCCTGGTATTTGCCCATTGACTGTGCAAATGTTACAAGCATAGATTAGGCCCTTGATCCCAATCTCTAGGCCCTTCTCTCGCTCCAATGGGGTAGCAAAAGACAAGGACGTCCTTCCATTGGAGGCCCGAACCAGAACCCCAATGGCTGCTTTCTGCTGCTTCTTGTTAGAGAACTAGGCAGAAATGATATTTTGGCCTACGACAAGGATGATTGGTCCCATGGTAGACTTTCTAAAACTCAGAATAGTTGTAACACGTTAGAAAAATTATTTAAGAATATGATCATATTAGATACAACATCAAACCACATAAGCCTGTAGAGTTGTATGCATTTGCATGACATTATATATAAGAAAATGATTATAATCGATGGACTATGTATGACTTTATTTGTGGCTTGTAATGAAAGGGTAGTCCGCAGAAGGAACGTCATAACATGAAAATATAAAAAATTGGGAACGAATGATGCCAAGCCAAGGATGGCAAGGTAAAAGGATGAATCATTGTCCTAATATACCTAATGCCTTCCTGAACAATAAAAAATCATTACAATCTTAACAATGGTGATGAAAAAAAAGCGGCTACTGATTTTAACTGATTCTAACGACAACAGAGCAATAGCTTAGATCAGAAGTTGGCACTGAAGGAAAAAAAATCTCAGCATCTTGAAACATAGAAATTACCAGCAGACATACAGAAATTTGCAGCATAGCTGTTGATCCGAATCACCATGGCAAAACACTGCTACCAAGAAAATCTAGACAAGGACAAAAAAAGTTGAGTTCTAAAACCAGAAGAGACAATAGTGTAGAAGACCATTAGATTCCTACTGAAGCATTTGATAAATGTTCTGCATCCCCACGCAGAGAGTAGAGAATTTTCAGCTGTATAATCCAGGCTACTGAGACTGAGACAATGGAAATTAAGCCCATTTAATAACAATTAACAACAAATAAAAGTTACACAAGTTTAAATACTTAGATTTGAGTCCATGTGTATTCATATCATTGCTAAGTAATCACATTGAAGCAGCAATATATATCTAAGTCCGTGAATCCACATACAGGGATAGGAGTCATCTAACCACCCGGTACTTATGAATACAAGGGGCTTAAATCGAATTATGAAAAGGCAGCTTCACAGAGAGAACATTATGATGTGAGAATTTTAAACCCAGCGAGACAAATGCAACAGTAAAACCCAATTTTTAGAAAGGTGCTGGTTATAAAACCATAAATGTGGGACGAGGGTTAAAACAGCGTTAAAACACAGACACTGAAAAATATTCACAATAACACTTTAACACCTTACCCAAGTGTACATCTAACAAGGAACTTTAACTAATTACGGAACTTTGACCAAGCGGCCATCATGAGACGGAACTCGTCGTCAAAGTTGATGAGGTCGTCGCCCTTGCGATGGACATCATTGATCATCTTCTTGTACTGCGCACGGTGGCGCGCTCCCCGATCCCCGCCCTACGAACCACATGTTCAGCTCCGCAAACTCCTCAAGGTTGATGAACCCGTCGCTGCAGGAATCTGCCTTTGCTATCCGCCTCAACTCCTTGTCCGTCGGGTCTCCCGTGAGGCTCGCCCAGGAAAGTCGCGAGCTCCTCCTCAGAGATCTTGCCGGAGGAGGATAGCCCGCAGGGAAAGGGGAGAACATCAACGTCTTCCTGGGATGAGGCAAATGCGTCAGCGGACTCGAAGAAAAAAGGGGATTGACGCTGGTCTCAGTCAAGCCTGTCGAAGAACGACTTCAAGCTCTCCGTTGCAAAGGCAGAATTTCAAGAGCCGGCAGCTATGGCGGATGGCAGAAAGCCGGCGGACCTCATCCTGAGAGCCCTAGCAGCGCAACCTAGCGGCGATCTAACGAGGAAGAATCGAGAGTATATTAACTTTTATTATGTATTTCTCTCCATCATTCCCTCTTTTCAATGGATCAACACAAATATCTAATATCTTTTAAAGTAGGACTCTTTTATTCTTTACGGAGGAGTCCTCTTCCCACACATTTTCAACCGATATTATATGTCCGCGTTCACTAGTGGAACTAAGCTCCGGGTTGTAATTTAGAAAAATAGATGTGAAAATTGCTGAGAAAATCCTAGACAGGCTTTCCTATATCTATACTACTATAAAAATAGCAAATTTGATGCTGCACTTGATTCACTCTCTTCTCTCCTTTTTTCAAAGAATTTTACTCCTACAAATATTTATTCTCACACTCTCCAATTAACTTTTATTATCTTTAATTATGTATTTCTCTCTCTATCCCATGGAAACGGTTCCTTGATTCTCTCCTTTCAAACAACCAATACAAATATCTTTTACGGTAGGGATCCTTTCACGGACGAGTTCGACGTCGAGTGCCGCAACTGTGTCTCACGACGGGAGGGCATTGATCATCGACGGTGAGAGGAAGCTCATCGTCTCCGGTGCGATCCAGTACCCATGGAGCACACACGAGGTGCGTATCGGTTACAAAATTAGCGGCCGGACATAAAACATGTACATTGTGTTCCCGACGCTAGCATTTATTTACTTTCAATATGTTCACCGACTTTGTGGTTTCCTATGCATACCGTTACCTAAACTAAACCACTGAAAGCCATCCCACATTTTCCCCGCACATTCTCACAACCCGACCCTTTGCTTCCCTCCATGCAGATGTGGCCGGACCTGATCCAGAAGGCGAAAGACGGCGGCCTAGACGCGATCGAGACCTATGTCTTCTGGAACGCGCACGAGCCACAACGCCGACACTACAACTTCAACGAGAACCTCGACATCATCCGGTTCCTCTAGGAAATCCACGCCGCAGGGCTCTACGCCATCGTCATGATCGACCCATACGCCTGTGCCGAACGGAACTACGACGGTCTCCCCGTCTGGCTCCACCAGCTCCCCGACATAGAACTCCGAACTGACAACCAGAGGTTCAAGGAAGAGCAGTCGATCGTCACTCTGATCGTTGATATGTTCAAGCAAGAGAAGATGCTCGCATCATAGGGTGGTCCGATCGTTCTGACGCAGATCGAGAACGAGTACAGGAACGGTGACATCGGGCCGCAGTACGGGGAGGCGGGGAAGAGGTATGTCAAATGATGTGCACAGATGGCAGAGTCGCAAGGGACGGGGATCTCATGGATCATGTGTCAGCAGGATGATGCTCCGGCTCCGGTGATTAACACGCATAATGAATTTTATTTTGGGGATTTTGTTCCCAATAGTGCGAGTAGTCCCAAGATGTGGACTGAGAATGGGTCTGGTTGGTTCTAAGGATGGGGGATGGGGCATATGCATAGGCCTGTTGAGGACTTGGCTTACTCTACGACAGTGTTTTTCCAGTCCAATGGGAGTCTGCTCAACTACTACATGGTGTGTGTTTTGTTGCGTTTTAATCTTTTAGTTCAACATTAATTCCTTTGATGCGCTTGTCAAATGGAATTTGTGTTGACATTGCTCTGTTTTATTGTCAAGGATCTGGATAATATAAGGGTGCTGGTCGACGCGCTGGAGATCAACATCAACACATTGCTGAGAGGCGTGGACTTTGCACTGGGGAAGACAACTGTAGGAGGAGAGGGAGGGAACTCTGGCGAGAACGGAGAGATCGACCTCGTGGCCGTCCGCGTCAGTGTGGAAGAGGTGCGCAGGAAGTTGTCAGCATTCACTAAGGGCATCGATGAGCTCGGGGAGCAAGTGGACCGATGCAGACGTGACATCCAAAGGGCGAGATCCGTCGTGCTGCAGAGGATCATCAAGTAACCAAAGTCCCACTGAAGGGAGCTGGGTTGGCCGACAACAAACGATTGATCCATCAGTAAGCAATCTCAAACACGAATGATTGCTTCGATCGTCCAAACCATCCATCCACACATTCACCTTCTTCTACCCCATACACTCCCACATTCCCTCTAGGCGATTCACCGCCTAAGCTCGCTGCTTTCATTCATTCATGGTTCCCCCAGATTTCTAAAGAAAAACAATATTGTTTGTTTTCATGTGAATTACAATATTATATTATTTATTCACCGTTAAAAGACATTTGGATCTTTCAATCACATTCGTTATTTGGTGGTGTTTGGCTTGAGCTTAACTTGATGACGACCGACTGACAGTGTTTGTTGCAGATTCCCTTGAATATCTCGCATTATTGCTTCACTGTTTTTTTCCTACTGACTTTTCTTTTGGACAGATTTATCTGCTATAGTACTCCTTTATTTGTTAGCTTTTGGACAGTCTTCCCATTCGCGTTGATAAAGCATCTCTTTAGAAGTTTGATTATCTTTCATTTGTTTAATTTGGGAGAAATTTATCATTTTCGTTCTTCAGTTTTAACATGACAATTTAGATAACAATGGTGTGTAGGTGTTACATTGTAAAATCATCTCCTGTTTTTGTAAAAATTATTGATATCCATAATTTTGATGTTTGATGCAGGTAAGGATAAGGATAAACCTTTGCCCTACCTTACCTTATCCTACCCATTTACAACACTAATTTTATTAGATACGTTGATGTGTACGTGTGTGTTTACTAATAGTATATATAGATGAGCCAAAAGATAAGTCCGTGAATCAGGACGTGAGGAATAGAGGAAATGAGATGAGGAGTGAGAGGTGTACTAGGGAAACGCCGGAGAGAAGAGTGGTCCTTTTCCTTTAACAGTTCGAGTGTTTTATGAGTCCGGATTTGCTGTTATTCATTTGGTTAGGAATAGGCTGTTCCTTTCCTGATCTGTTTGCAGGTCCCTGCGCATTAAATGATAAGGTGTGGATTTTGTTCATTAACATGTAACATCATTCAACATAAGAAACAGTCTATTCCACTGGTTGGAAGTAAAACCAACCCTCGCGACGAGGAATAGGTCCGATGACGATTATTGAGGAGATCTACCAAACTGGCGGATTCCACGCATCGCGTACGCCAGATGCAAAAGAAATCTTACCATTTCACCAACCAACCAGAGAAGGCCACAGTTTCTCCTTTTCCCAGGACGCTGATTGGGAAAGCCAAACAACCAGCCGTTGGATATGAATGCCACGTCCTAATCCAATGGTCGCCAGCCGGGTGTTTAGTACTACTGCCGGTGTCAGATCACACATGGGAATTGGATCCACACGTGACGACTAAGTTTCAGTGTGATCGGTCCCGGAAAGCAAACAGACAAATGAAATCTACAGTAACACCTCTCCATTCATCACGAGAACGGCGCCGTTCTGCTTTTTAGGAAAAATTCTACCCATAACATCCCACATACGCGGCCACCTACCCGGACATCGGGACTCACCAACTCCTGCTCCCACCAGCTACTGCGCCAGCCCACTAGCCTCTGCTGCCGCATGCACAATTAAATTGATATCTGCAGCAACGATTCTGCATGTTTTTACATGCAAAAACGATGCATGAAATAATTATCTCGCCACCAAATAAAAATCCACTATCATTCGATTTCCCTCTAATCATTCCCTCCATTCAATTTCAAATCACTTGTATAGATGCAAATCTCCTCAAGCTTCCCCTCCATTTTCATGTTCCTCCCAGCTCCGAACAAGTACTGTACGTACCAGTTCTGCCCAACATTGGGTAAGTTATTTTATTATGAATCACAACCTGTATCCATCTATTCATTCAATGCCTTTTTATAACCAATATCATATACAACTGCAAATCCCTTCTATTATCTACGTCCTTTTTCCCATCAACATTCACTCCATTTTCATTTTTAGCAAAGATATGAATAAGTATTGTACGTACAATTATTGAATTAGTTCTTCCCGACAGTGATTAAGCACCACCTGTTTCAATATATTCATTCCATGCCTATTTATTTCAAATATCATATAGATCTGCATCTCCTATTCATTTCTTTTTATTTCGAAAATCATATACATCTACAACTCCCATATGTTATATACGTCCCTCTTCATTATGACTTCCAAATGTATAAATAATGTACGTACCATAGTTATAATTCAGTCATTTATGTGATATATTGTGGACTCTTCAGTTGAGTCACATAACCATAAAGGGCTTCAATTCAGGTGTGTCTATTGTTCCAGTATTTTATCTAACGATACGTACAGTACAAATTTTATACAACTCCCCTCTGTTATGCAAACGTATAAGTACTGTACATATCATAGTCATAATTCATTTAATTAGTTTATATATTGTTCAATCTTCAGTTGAGTCACATAACCATAAAGGGATTCAATTCAGATGTGTCGAGTGTTCCAGTATTTTGTATAACTATACGTACAGTACACAATTTCTACAACCCCCTCTTTTATGCAATTGTATAAGTACTGTACGTAACATAGTTACAGATCATTCATTTATTTTTATTTCAAAAATTTCTTTTTATGCAATTGTATAAGTACTGTACGTATCATAATCAGGATTCATTCATTTAGTTTGTATCTTGTTGAATCTTCAATTGAGTCACATAACCATAAAGGGATTCAATTCAGATCTGTCGAGTGTTCCCGTATTTTGTATAACGATACGTACAATACACAATTTCTACAACGCACTCTTTTATGCAATTGTATAAGTACTGTACGTAACATAGTTACAGATCATTCATTTTTTTATTTCGAAAATATCTTTTTATGCAATTGTATATAATTTTTTTTACAGATTATTCATTTTTTATACAATTTCCAGATTCATTATAACTTGTATTTATTTCAGATGGATTTAGAAGGCAGCATGGATTTAGAAGGCAGCAATAATTCTTCTTGTATGCCGATTGAAAGTGTAACCCCATTTCAAGTTGTAGTGTCCGATGCCCCTCAGGTTGAAAAACTGAATACTGCGTACAATACTTATACACATAACTCTTATTGTTATTATTTTGTGATATATTTACAAAATCATACAGATTGACTCAAGCCCAAATGAAGTTCATTATAACTGTGCATCTCAAGAAGTAGAAGCTACGTTAAAGCCAGAAATTGGTTTATCATTCTACTCTATAACTGAAGCTCGAGAATTTTACACCAATTATGCGGACAAATGTGAGTTTGGTGTTATAACAGCGCACTCTGCTAAAGAACCAGGTGATAACTTTGTTAAAAGAGTGACATTTGCTTGTGCCAAGTCAGGTCCACCGCCAAAAGATCAAAAAGACTCTTTGTACAGATACAAGCCTACTGCTAAGACAAACTATCCAGCTCGTATAAGACTGCGTCGGAATTATATTGGCAAGTATTATATTTCTGTCTTTATAGAAAATCATAACCATGAACTTCTAGAGCCTCGCTTGGTAAGACTTTTACCATCCAAAAGGAAGATTCCTCAAGACATACAAAGACGCATAGAATTAAACGATAGTGCGGGTAAATAAGTACTTTCAATTAATTGTAATTTAATGCATCATACATCCAACTATTAGTATATAAATACTTCACATACAGTACATTAGTAAGTTGAATACACACCTGTACAGTACCTCTTATCAAGTAGTTCCTACATGTCCACGTACAATACTTATTAAAGCACATTACATAACAGACATGTACTGTACTGTTATCAAATAATCCATTTACTGCACTTTGTGTATATTAGTAACTCTTCAGTTTCTATTAGTAAAGAAACAATTGGATACTGTACTTAATATGTAATTGTGATCAATGTCTTGTTGGTTAGCATACCTATGCTTCGCAAGGGCTGAACTTGTTAGTGATGGTAAAGTACTTCGAGGTGTTACTAATGGAGTAACATAATTAGGTTTATTACTGATGCAATAATAAAAATAAAAGTATTGTACTTATTGATGAATTGTATATGACGTTAATGGTTTATGAAAGTGTTGTACTTATTAATGTCTTGTTGGTTAACATACTGTATTGTACTTTCGTGTATATAAGTGATACTTTGCTGAGTACTGTACTTGGTCTGATGTACCATGTTCTTTTTGAGACTAATACTTGTATTAGTCATGTACTTAGTGTAATAATTATGTCTTTTTTGTGAGTACTGTACTTATTCTTATGTATGGGGTAGTTCAGAAATTGAAATCAAGAATAAGGGTGTTCGTACTGTACTTTTATTATGTTGAATTACGTGATAAATAATATATCAGTACATTACTTTTGTAGAAGCTGGCTTATGAAGTGTATATTTTTGTTTATAAGATGGAGAACGAGCGTGGCTTTCAATCCAGATGCAGTTGCAATCCAGCGTGGCTTTCAATCCAAGTGAAAGTTTGCTGAGTACTGTACTTGGTCTGATGTACCATATTCTTTTTGAGACTAATACTTGTATTAGTCATGTACTTAGTGTAATAATTATGTCTAAGACAAACTGTGGCAATAAAAATATTATGTAAGTGTAATTGTGAGTCTTGTTAGTTGAATGATTATGGTAAATAAGTACAATACCCACACAAATTTCAAACACAAATTTAAATAAGTACTTTCAATTAATTGTAATTTAATGCATCGTACATCCAACTATTAGTATGTAAATACTTCACGTACAGTACATTAGTAAGTTGAATACACACTCGTACAGTACCTCTTATCAAGTAGTTCCTACATGTCCACGTACAATACTAATTAAAGCACATTACATAACAGACATGTACTGTACTGTTATCAAATAATCCATTTACTGCACTTTGTGTATATTAGTAACTCTTCAAATTCTACAGGTATCCAACCAGCCAAATCTATGTCTAGTTTTGTTGCTGAAGTTGGATCTTTTGACAATCTTCCATTTACGCAAAAGGATTTGATGAACTATGCTGCAACGTCTAGAAATATCCACCTTGGCAAAGGCAATGCTCAAGCAATTCAAAAATATTTCATTGCAATACAAAAACAAAACAATGATTTCTTCTATGTACTTGATATAGATGACCACCTTGGCGTTTTACAGAACATTTTTTGGGCAGACTCAAGATCTAGGCATGCGTACAGATATTTTAACGACGTTATCACATTTGACACAACTTACTTGACCAATAGATACGAAATGCCATTTTCCCCCTTTGTCGGCATTAATCATCATGGTCATTCTATTTTACTGGGATGTGTATTATTGTGTGAGGAGACCACAGAGAATTATGTATGGTTATTCAAAACATGGCTGGAATGTATGGGTAGGTAAACAAATACTTCGTATCACGTACAGTACTCGAATATTTCATGTATAGTACTTCCCCAAACGTAATATGTTATTCCATTTGTTGTAATTTCAGGTGGTGTCGAACCTAAGGGGATTGTCACTGATCAGGCACAACATATTATGAACATTGTTAAAACTGCTTTCCCCAATTCTCGTCACCATCTCTGTATGTGGCATATTATGAAAAAACTTCCAGAGAAATTGGAAAAGAACTCAGCCGTTTCAAAAATAGTTAAAGAGGCTGTTTATGAGAGTACTTCTGTAACTGAGTTTGAGAACATCTGGAAGAGTGCTATTCAGCTTGCTAGTAAGAAAGAATAGAGCTAGCTTTCTAGTATTTACGAGCTCAAACAGCTTTGGGTGCCTATCTATGTTGATAATTATTTCTGGGCCGATATGTCAACTACACAAAGAAGTGAATCTATGAATGCATTATTGATGGGTATGTGAATTCACGCACATCACTAAAACAATTTGTTTCTCAATATGATTCTGCCCTTAAATCTAAATATGAAAAAGAGAAACTAGCAGACTTTGAATGCGCCCACAAAAAACCCCACCTTAGAACAACTTCTAAGATCGAAGCATAGTATGCTGAAACATATACTATTAATTTATTTAGAAAATTCCAAAATGAACTTGAAGGAATGATGTTTTGTGAGTCCAAACTCATATATGGGGATTCTATTCAGTCGTCATTTGATGTTACAGAACACAAAGATGTGATGATAAATGCAGAGGAATGCAAATCAGTTATGAAGAAGTTTCACGTACAGTACGTTAGTCATGAGACCATGATCAAATGTTCATGTTTATGCTTTGAGTCAAAGGGTATTTTATGCAGTCATATTTTGTGTGTCATTAGTAGACATTTGAAACTGGAAAAGATCCCTCAACAATATATTTTGGACAGATGGCGGAAAGATATACATCGTGATTACAACTCTAATCACACCATTCTTGCTAGTATTGGTGAGGAGCCTGAGCAACGTGCAGAGCACATTTTAAGTATATGTGGGGGATTTGTTAATTTAGCAAGATCATCTGTCGAATATTATGGTCATGTCAAACGAGAGCTAGCAGATGCATATCAAAGAGTAAACAGTATATTGAAAGAGAAAGGTCATGTCACAACGGTAAGACACGTACTATACATACATACATTTAACATTTACAAGCCATGTACAGTACTTTCCACATACATTACTTTTACATTTAGCTTTTTAATGTATATATTTTTGTATCAGGAAAACACACCAGCTATACAAGATCCTGCTGTAGCTATTCATGTTGGACGACCTTCAAGTTCCCGAAAGAAATCAAAGAGAGAGCTAGCGGCATCAAAAAAAAAGACACCCAAAAAGAAGGCAGATACCGACATCAATAAAGATTCGGGCACAATACGTACAGACAACATCACTACACATTTAGATCAAGATCCAATTAACATTGAAGTGCCAGACCCATTTGAAGCGTGTCCAAATACACTTGTTCAAGATCTCAATGAGTCTCCTTACACTTCACCGACTACGAAAGAAGTTCGACCTCCTAATATATCCAATCCTACTATGACAACAAATACACAATTGTTCGATAGATTTCATAATGGGTGGTTCAATAATTGTCCGCCTAGAGGCTGAAATGTATTAGGAATTACTTTATCATTCTTTGAGTATGTATTTATGTTTTCTCACATATTACAAACTATTTTAATTAATTTGGCTACAGACATGCACATAGGTTAGGTGCGAACTACTTTCGAGCACAGTACCTCAGCATACATTATGGCAGTACATAAGTTATTTACAAACTACTTTCGAGTACAGTACCTTAGCTTCATGCATACAATTTGAATAATTTGTGATTTCACTATACATATACCCTGCATACACTCTTTCATATACAAAACATCTTCAAACACACCAACTTCAAAGTATTGATCAACAACCAAGTACAGTACGTATATTATGCAAACACAAATCATTTTGACAATCAATATGCTGTATAGTTTTTATTTTTTCTTTAGGTCCCTCTTATACCCACACTTCCATTTTAATTTGAGTTTTTTCAAAGTTGCGTACAACAACGAAATACAATACCTTTACAATTTGAGTTTTGGGCGTGAATTCACATACACACAAGTACTATACTTCACATGCCAATTCCGCTTAATAGTCGAATGCAGTACCCACATAAGACCCTATCACATAGAATCCACAATATTGCTTCAAAAAGCAATCTACTGTTATAACAATATCCAATAAAACATCAGTTAACTGATGCGTGTACATTGTTCAACATTATAATATTGAAAATTTATTGCCCATTGGTCATTCAAATCATTTTTATTGCAAACTTCGAGTTCATAAGTGTCATTGCATACAATTGTATTTATGTTATCTCATATATTTCAAATTATTTTAATTAAATTGGCTAATGACATGCACATAAGTTATGTGCAAACTACTTTCGAGTACAGTACCTCATCATACATTATGGCAGTACATAGGTTACGTACAAACTATTTGTGAATACTGTACATCAGCTACATGCATAAAATCTGAATAGTTTGTGATTTCACATAAGTACCGCAACAGATACACATAAGTATTGTACCTCAGCTACATGTATATATACTGCACCTCAACAGATACACATAAGTACTGTACCTCAACCGTTACTCTATCATAATAGTAACATACAGTACCGTCATACACACAAGTACTGTACCTCAACTGAAAGTTTAACATAATTGTCACATACATTATACGCATAAACAATATTTCATCACACGGAACACACCAATATAAAACCACAAAATCGCTTCTAAACTGAAGCTGCTTTTATAACAATATTGAATACAACATCAGTTTTATGGATTCGAATAAAAAACATTCAATCGAGTCTAAATTGTTCACCATTCAGTACTTATAGATTGCTCAACATTGTACTTTACAGAATAAATTCATAATTGGCCATTCAATTCTACTTAATAGCGAACTCTGAGTTCATCAATTGCATAGCATAAAATCCTCTGAGTGGATGGACATCATCGCCATGGGTGCTATGAACTGAGCCATTTTCTAATATTTCCTCGATCCATCTTATAACATATAACGCACAGTCATTTGAATGTGGTGGCTGCTGTGGTGCATACCTATCAAAGATCATGACCTAGTCGTGAGCAATCCCACCATGTTTAACTAGAGCGTACTTAATTGCATTTCCCTGTATAAGTCAGAAATACAATATTATACAACTGTATTTTAAACGGTCAATATTGTAGTACTTTGCATATCAAAGTACAGTACTTACCACATACTTTGCATTGTCATCAACTTCACTGTTCTCAATTTTTGTTTCTAAACTGTTATAGTGCATGAAAGCCTTACTGGTAGCACATGCGGTAATAAGATGCCAGTGATCGCCAGTCAATATAGGCAACAACAAAACCTTGGCATTTTTAATCTTGTCAATTTTCGAAATCAAATATGTAACCATTCCACCATGATTTTGATCTCTTATGGCTTGTGGCAGTGATGTATTAAAAATGAATTAATCGTCACAATTCATCTTCTCATACATGCACCTTTTTAACTGCATAACAGCTTCCATCACCTAGAAGAATATGGTATATTAAATAACAGATAGTATTTATCAACATACAGTACGTGCTTAGTAAAGCACAGTATGTATGTAGATGTGTACATAACTTATAAAATTAGTCAATGTGTACGTCTACCTGATTCGTGACCATCCTTCCTACTTTGACCAGTTCTTTCAGATCCTTCCGCACAATTATTGCATGTGGAGATCTGAAAACAACTGTATCTTCATCACTCCCTTGACAAGTTAGCTGCAAATAGATTTCATAATTAAAAACTAATAAAAAACATACCATATTCATTAAAGTATTATACATAGATTAAAAAAAAACCACCAAGATGAACAAAGTGTACATCAATGTATATACCTTTATCAGTGTTTGTTTTTCTTCTTTAGACAAAAATTGAACAATGGTGTTATCAAACTCCCGCATTTTTTTGAACGGACCTTTTGAAACTTCTTCCAACATTTTAGCCTTTCTTGTCCGTGGTCTATACTTAATATTTTTCACAAGTGAACTTGGGCTCATTTTCTTCTCAAATTTCTCCATGTGGTCAATCAATGCATCAATCCATTACTGTTTATTGAGTAAATAACGTCCATAAATTATTTATCTTGACAAACAATTCAATTTCTACAGTGAAGATACAAATACCTGCCCATCTTTATTCATTAAATCATCAAATTCATACTGGAGTCTTGTTTTTGAAGATTCTCCAAGTTCCACCAAACCTTCCAGCATTCTTTGGGATGCATATATAGTTTCAATTTCTTTGTCAAGGATAAATCCAGCTTGAGTCTCCTTTAAGTAAGATCAAACAACTTTACATTACAACTGTACGTAGGAAGCTAATAAACAACTATATATTAGTATTATACGTAGGAATATAAAAATCAACGATACATTAGTACTGTACGTAGGAATATAAAAAACAAATGTATGTTAGTACTGTCTGTATGTATACAATAACTTACTTCTTGATTTGCACTAGAAATGCCAACATCTGCCACATCTGGAGCTGTATTTACCATTTCCATTTCATCATCTTTATCCTAACATAACAGAAAATAAATGTTAGATAATTTCGTATAATATTTTATACGAATCAACGATACATTAGTACTATACGCATGAGTAGGAATATAAAAATCAACGATACATTAGTACTGTATGTAGGAATATAAAAAACAATTGTATGTTAGTACCATCTGTATGTATACAATAACTTACTTCTTAGTTAATAGGACCACAAGGGCAGCGATCTGCAGAGCCAGTGGGATCAAGGAAACGGATGATCTTGGTAAATATTTGGGTGTACCATTGCTGCACAAAAGGGTCAACAAACAAACCTACTCATTTCTTACAAACACCATGGAGGAAAGAATCAACGGCTGGACAGCAAAATCGCTCTCTTTAGCTGGTCGAATTTGTCTAGTCAGGTCTGTTTTGACAACACTGCCAACATATGTTATGCAATCAGCGATTGTTCCGAAAGCTATTTGTACTAAACTCGATAGAGCCATCCGCAAATTCATCTGGGGGGGATGCCACAATACCAACCCAGTATCTGTGGTCGCTTGGAAGAAAGTTTGCACTAGCACAAACAATGGGGGCCTCGGCATTAGAAACATGGAGGATTGGAACAAAGCATTAATCTGGAAGAATTCATGGAAATTGCTTCGCAATACGAATGCTCTCTGGGTGAAGGGGATGAGTCAAAAATATAAGAGTTTCAATATAAGATCTCCGGGCAGAGCAACACCTTTCTATAAATGTATCCACAAAGGAATGCAGTTCATCAGAAACAACTGTACTAAGATCATAAAGGATGGGGACTCCACCCTAGTGTGGACGGACCACTGGGTTCCATGGTATCAGCAGCTTCTTGATTATTGCACAAGACCAGTCACCAATGAAGTACTGGACCTTACTGTCGGTTGCCTTCGTAACATGAACGGTGAGTGGGACAGGGAGTTCTTACTACATTACCTCCCTGACCACTGTGTTGATCGAATCACTGATTTGCCTGTTCCGGGCGGGGGAAAAGGGGAGGATACATGGAGCTGGATGCATGAAGAAAGCGGGAATTTCACTACTGCATCTGCGTATGCACTGATACATGGGGATTTGCAGTACCCTGTTAACAATATATGGTCTACCATTTGGAAACTACAGCTACCTAGCAAAATCAAAGTTTTCATTTGGACAGTGGCCCATGAAGGAATCATGACTAACGGGAGGCGCAAGCAAAGGAAGTTCACTGAATGTTCTATCTGCCCTAGATGTGAAGCACAGGAGGAAGATACGCTCCACGCTTTATTCAGGTGCCCTTATTCGAAGGAAGTCTGGAACAAAGCCAGTCGTAACAACATGGACAACATGGCCCATGAGTCTGTCCAACAGTGGCTGACGTACCACCTGCAAGGGAAGGATGAAGACGTTGTTCGCTTCACAGTTATCTGCTGGGTCATTTGGAAAGCTAGGAACAACATGGTCTTCGAAAGTGTCAATGTTAGCACCACTCAACAAGCGATTCAGATCGATAGACTCTGTACTAGCATATCTAACGCTAAACGCAGGCAGAAGGAAGACAGTGAACAAGATAAATCTATTCTTAATGATCTGGACGGGGAGCTGAATGGATATTTGCTGCTGTATGCCGACGCTGCTGTCAAAGGTAAAGATGCGGCTATCGGGATGGTTGTGCTGAATGAGAACAAGGCATGGCAAGGAGGAACGGCCATGTATGTCCAGGTTGAATCGGTCACAGAAGCGGAGATTAGGGCTGTAGAGCTTGCTATCAGAACCTATAATGCAACAACCATGGGACCAGCAGTTATCATTACGGATAGTTCTAAGGCTATCAAAGCTATTGAAGGTCCTCTAGAGAAAGTCCCTGCGTTCACCATTTGGGTCCAATCCATCCAAGATATGATCAGCAATAAACCAGAGTTACGAATTGTATATCGTCCGAGAGAACAAAATGTTTTGGCGGACATGCTGTCCAAACACCACCTTCAAAACTATAAGGATAGTCGTACCTATACGACCCCTCCTATCGACCCTGAGGGTCAACCTATCCCCCATCCCGTCTGTAATGGTAGGAGTCCTACCAAGGTTAGTTTCATAGCTGATAATGTTTTGAACACCAGTTTAATGCCTGCAGGAGAAGCGCGGGATGAATAAAAGTAGCTTCTGACTTCACCAAAAAAAAAAATAACTTACTTCTTGATTTGCACTAGAAATGCCAACATCTGCCCTATCTGGAGCTGTATTTACATTTCCATTTCATCATCTTTACCCTAACATAATAGAAAATAAATGTTAGATAATTTCGTATAATCTTTTATTCATGCAATTTAAAAGTATTTAAAGTACAGTACTTAAAAGCATGTAAAGTACAATACTTTATCGCTATTATTCTGTTCATCAACAACACTCTGAACTTTATCATTAGATTTTTGCAGATCCACAACTTCAGTTGCGTCACCATCATTTTCTTTTTCTTCTATTTTATCATTCGACACAACACACGATATTGACAAATTTTGAGTCTAAAATTTAACAAAAAAAGGTATATATCAACTACAATATATAATACAAATAACCATAAGTACAATACTAAAAATATTTTAATCATGTATATATACAAATTCCTAAGTCCTGTACCTCATCTACCCCTATGACAATATTGTCTTCACCAACCAAAGCTTGTTCAACTTGGATTACATATTCACCTTCACCAGTATCACCAGCAATCTCATTGACAATCTCATCCTAATATTATAAAGTTTCATACAATACAATAAGAGTACCACATATTATTCAAGTAATGTACAATAAATGTGTAACATGTATGAACTTACTTCCTTTTATTGAATTTCAGTTTCAACTGCCACATCTTTTTTGGCAATGGTTACCTAACAACATAGCAAGAACCAAATATGGGTGATTTTACCAAGATGCGTAATACAGACAAAAAATTTGATAGTCAAAATAACTATCACACACTGCACTTAAATCACCTCATCAACAACGATCTGTTCCTCAGCAGCACTATCATCTACTCTTTCACAGACTGGCTCACTTACTGCTACACCTTTTCCCTTATCCTTAATAATAATCTTGAGTTTCTTTTTTTTCGGCATTGCTCCCTTCTTCAGTAGTTTGTTTAGTTTCTGGTAAAAAAACACATATTAGTCATGTAAAAATAAGCACACCCGTGAAAAAATGCCATTCTCACCATTACTCCTTTCTCGTTCTTATTGTCCTTCAACTGCAAAAAATTAAAAAGTAACTGTATAAATGATCTTATAAGGTACTGTACAAATGATTTTGTAAAGTACTGTACAAATGAACTTGTAAAGTATGTAACGTACTATACCAATTCAAATATTAAGTACTGTACTCGACACTTTTAATGGAATGTAATATTGCAATTGATCTTACGCTTGTAATGACATCTCGCACGGCATCCGCAACAAAATCCGACGATGCTTCATCATGATTACTCTCGATTTGCTGCTTCCGCAGATCAGTCACAAAATCATTAAAAGATGATTCACTAGCTTGCACCGTCGGTTGCTTATCACGACATATAACATTTTCATCCACAACATCTTGAAAAGAGCCAGAATTGTTAATTACTACATGTTATTGACAATTACAATATTAAGTATAATACTGTAACAATTTTCTCACTTTTGCATCAACATACAACGTAAGTGTCGGATCAGCAATACCATGCATCTGTAGTTCTTCTCGCATAAAATTTAATGCATTCTTTGACCTCTCATAATCAACTTTCACATCATTTATTTCTTTCCTTAGGTCATCTATCTCAACCCCTAGAAGTTTTACCTCTTTCTTGTGTTTCTTAATGCATCTCTTCATATCCTTCTTCAACCTCTTCTTATCTGCTTTCAATGTTTCCAATTCCTCTTGCAATTCTCCCAACTTACCCGCGCTGCTTCCCTCATCAACTTTTCTCTTACCCTTGCTTTTTTTTTTCTACATCCAATCTTTCCGAATGTACTCCGCGCTAAAATTCAACACACTCATTTTTCTCTTATGCAAGAACACACTCAACTTACTATCATAATTCCATTTATTAATAAATGGAAACACATCGTTGTCCTCAGGAGGAAGTATAGTCTGACACTCCCTGAACCATGCCTGAAAAGTAATTCCAAGCAATATTAACACAATCAACATTGAAGAAACATAGTACTAACATCATACTCAAGTACTATACTAACTGCAAGTACTGTACTAATCACAGTACAAAATTATATAAATACATACAGTACGTCAAATTTTACCATTAACACCGCGCTACAACCTTTGAGGTACCCCTTGCTATTAGCAACTACATCAACAAGTCCATTTTGTAGGAATTGTGTGATGGCTTCTGGCCAATTATACTTATCTATGGATTGCAAATCATCTACTATATCAAAAAATATTCTGCATATCGCAAACTCCCATAAGGAAACAAAAAATCAGCCAGTAGAACCAAAATCTAGATCTTCACAAAATCATTGAGGCTTTTCTCATCCTTTTTCTTCTTTAACATTTGCAATGTCTCCATTGCATCTTTCACTTTGGGATCCGCCCCAAAGTACTCTGCTCTGACGACAGAGTTCTTACCAGCAACCTTGTCGGTTGAGTCTAACACGACCTCTTCACCTATTTAGTGATTAATAAATTTATTTTATTAAATCTAATCACAAACAGTAGTATACCAAGTACAGTACATATTTCCTAATTGTTTGATATGTAGTGGACTTACCCTCAGAAATTAAGCCAAAGATATATGACACGTGCTCAATCTTTAGCTTAATCACCACATTTCCAAGCACAAATCCATTTAATTCCACATCATAACACCGTACTAAATCTTCTATTAATCCAAGATCTAAACCCTTTGGACACTTCATGTCCAAAAAACCACCAAAAATAGTTTTCTTAAACTTTTTTTTGTGCTCTGTGTCTGCTATTTCGCAAACCTTCTTGAATTTCCTGAAACTGCACCTGGATTGAAAGCCACACTCATTCTCCATATTATAAACAAAAACATACACTTCATAAGCCAGCTTCTACAAAAGTACTGTACTGATATATTATTTATCACGTAATTCAACATAAGAAAAAGTACAGTACGAACACCCTTATTCTTGATTTCAATTTCTGAACTACCCCATACATGAGAATAAGTAGAGTACTCACAAAAAAGACATAATTATTACACTAAGTACATGACTAATACAAGTATTAGTCTCAAAAAGAACATGGTACATCAGACCAAGTACAGTACTCAGCAAACTTTCACTTGGATTGAAAGCCACGCTGGATTGAAACTGCACCTGGATTGAAAGCCACGCTCGTTCTCCATCTTATAAACAAAAATATACACTTCATAAGCCAGCTTCTACAAAAGTACTGTACTAATATATTATTTATCACGTAATTCAACATAATAAAAGTACAGTACGAACACCCTTATTCTTGATTTCAATTTCTGAACTACCCCATACATGAGAATAAGTACAATACTAAAAAAAAACATAATTATTACACTAAGTACATGACTAATACAATACACAATTACACTTCCATATTTGTCTTTTTACACTGACGTTGCTGGATAAATCAACTAAATCCATTTTCTAAGTGCATTTCAAATCTTTTATATGAATGTAAGTACAGTACTTATTCCTACATGAGCATTGCAAATAATTGACATAATATTTTTTTAATCATAACAAGAAGTGCAATACTCAGCAAAGTATGACTTATATACACTAAAGTACAGTACATACAAATTACAAAAAAATATTGGGCATGTCGGAAATAAAGCATGTCTGAATCATCAGGACACTACTCACCGTCTTAGTATGCAATTCGATTCTTGAGATACAAGTATTAGTCTAAAAAAGAACATGGTACATCACTTATAAGTACAGTACTCAGCAACATATCACTTATATACACGAAAGTACAATACATTATGTTAACCAACAAGACATTAATAAGTACAGTACTTTCATAAACCATTAGCGTCATATACAATTAATCAATAAGTACAATACTAACAATCCATTAGTCACACCTCGAAATACTTTACCATAACTAACAAGTTCAGCCCTTGCGAAGCATAGGTATGGTAACCAACAAGACATTAATCACAATTACATATTAAGTACAATACCCAATTGTTTCTTTCATTTCAGTACCCAATTATTTTTTTCATATTAAGTACAATACCCAATTGTCTTTTTCATTTCAGTATCAACCATAAGTCCTGAGATACAAGTGTTAGTCTAAAAAAGAACATGGTACATAAGACCAAGTACATTACTTTCATAAACTATTAACGTCATATAAAATTCATCAATAAGTACAGTACTTTTATTTTTATTATCGTATCCATAATTACAATTAATCACAATTACAATCAATACCCAATAGGTATTGTAACCAACAACACATTAATCACAATTACATATTAAGTACAATACCCAATTATTTTTTTCATTTCAGTATCAACCATAAGTCCTGTGACTAGAACATCGAATACCTAAATACAGTACATACTATGACTATCATTTCAGTATGATAAAAAAGTACAGTACCTAGCAAAACATTAAGTCATTTTACAATTCAATATTAAGTACAGTACCCACTTATTCTTCTAATGTCAGTAACAAAATTTAAACACTAAACTCAACCAGACATTAGTAACTCGTGCAGTCCATTTATAAGTACAGTACCTAAGCCTATTTGAATGACATAATCAAACATAAGTACTGTTTTCAACATAGTACAACATTATGCTATGCAATATCAATAAGAGACGCATATGCCATCAACTGATACATTACTTCCTGATGCATATGCCATCATTCTTTGCTCACAACTCAGTACACATGTAAGTACTTTACCTTCAATGTCTCACCTATTTAGGTGATATGTGCCCTAGTACTGTACTTGGGGAGATGTATGTCAGAAGTTCTCTCCTGATTAGGTGCTATGTTCCCTAACATCGGGGGATGCATGTCGGAAGTATCGAAGCGGCTGAAGTATTTAGCGCAAAATAGAGTACCTGGAGAGACTGGATCAGCGCAGTTGCTGCTGGAGCACAAAGCTGTTAGAGCAGGGGGAGCGAGAAGTACAGTACTCCTACGGGATCCGGATCAGCGCCACTTGCGAGACCTAGGGAGAGGAGGCGCTGCTGCACTAGAGAAGAGAACCACCTTGCGGGAGCGAGAGCGGAGGCGCTGCTGTAGCTTGTCGGAAACCTAGACCCGAGAACCACCTTGTGGGAGCGGAAGCGGTAGTCGTAGCGTGAGCGGGAGAGAGGGATTCTTTTCATCTCTCTTAGAACCGGGAAATGGGAAAATATTATGGGACTTGTGCAAAGCGGGATACAAAAGCGGCGGAAGGGGCCGGGGTTAATTTTTTCCTTTTACTGATAAACCGGGTGGGTCACCGGGTCTGAAAGTGTCTATGTGTAGCGTAGCTCCTTTTCAGGCACACCGTAGTTGCTTAAAAGTAAAGACAAGTTGTTTGGTGCAAAGATAAAAGGAAAGCACACTGCAGTTGCTTAAAAGTAAAGACAAGTTGTTTGGTGCAAAGATAAAAGGCAAAGTGGGTTTTCCAATGTTTTTTTTGGGGGGGGGTTTAGAATTCTTTACTCCCATTTCGGATATGATTGGGTTTTAATCCGAATGAGAAGTCGTTTGTGATTAAGTTAGGCTAGAATGGAATAATGGAATTATCAGAATATTATTCTAGTCTCATTTGTTTGGCACACACTTAATTTTGTTTTTAGAAAGCGGTTAACAAATGTTGTTTGGTAACATGTACATGGTATAGGGTTAGGAGATGGAAAAAACTTAAAAGAATGTTATCTGTTAAATGGCTATAGAAACATTGTCAAGGCATATGCAAATTCTAAATTCAAGGCATAAACTTTGACATGTGGAAGGTGATGGTCACACCATTAAAGAAGCCAACTGGAGCTGTTGTAACATGCAGTGAAGCTGTACTCAAAGAAGCCCAACTCAATGCCAAATCCATAAGCATCCTCTATGCAGCCCTTACCCCAACAGATTTCAACCGGATCTCATCTTAGGACACCACCTATGAGATTTGGAACAAATTGTGCATCACCTATGAAGGCACAAAGAAAGTCAAGGAGGTCAAGATATACATGTTGAATAACCTTCTAGGGAACTTCCAGATGGGCAAGAAAGAAGGGATTGTGGAGATGTACTCAAGACTCAATGTCATCATCAATGGACTGGCTGCATTGGGAAACACTTTAGATAGAGGTGTAATCAACTCTAAGATTTTGAGGACTCTACCAAAGAGATGGGAGTTAAATGCCACCTCCATTGAAGAAGTGAGGAGCCTTGGTGACATCCCAACCGAAGAGTTCATTGGCAACCTCCAAGCCCATGAGCCAAGGCTTGGCAAACAAGAAGAAGAAGCCAGGCAAGAAGAGAAGGAAGCAAGAAGATCAAAGATAGTGCATTCAAAGCACAAGCGGAGGCGGTCATCCTACAACAACAACTTGCTTTCTGGACTTCTCCCTCCTCCTCTAGTGAAGATGATGGCCCAAGTGAGCATGAAGCCAACTACATCAAGGGCAAACACTTCAAGGAAAAACAAGTCTCCTCCTCCTCTACTCCTAGATGCTACAAGTGTGAACAAAAGGGGTACTACAAGAGTGAATGTCCCAAATCAAGAAAGTCGCACCACAAGGGAAAATCAAAGAAAGAAGAGGAGTACAAGAAGGAGAGAAAGTACAAGAGGAAGGAGAAGAGACACAAGAATGCAACTCATGCACCTTGGGAAGCTTCATCTTCAAACAGCTCAAGCTCTAAAGAAAATGGAGAGTGTCACCTTGCACTCATGGCCTCTAGTAGTGAAAAAATTAGTGAGGTAAACTTGCATGAGTTATCTAATGAATCTATCATTGACATGCTTATTTCTACCCGTTCATCTTTTGCTTAATGTAAATCTGAAAGAAACGGTTAGGAAAAATTATTGATGATTTATATGCTAAACTTGAAATTCTTGAGCTGAATGAGAAAACTCATCTTGAGAGTATTGATAACTTTCAAGGGCAATATCTTGATCTTGAGCTCCAATAAAATAGAGTTGAAGTTGGGAATGGTATCTACCTTAAGAATATTGAAATTCTTAAGGAAGAAAACCAAAATTGCCTAAAGGAGATTGAAATGATTAAAACTGAAAATGCTGAATTTAAGCTTCTTGTTGATGCTCGTAGAGATGAAAAAGATGTCTATCTTAAAGAAATCCATATACTTAAATATGAAAATGCTAGGTTTCTTGGTGAAGTTAATGATTTATCTTCTAGACCTATCTTGCCTAGTAATGATCTTACTTCCATTTCTCTTGAGAAGGATCCATATTTAACTAAAGCCCTCTGTCTTGAGGCCGATCTTGTTCATGCTAGAGATGACATTGCTAGCTCATCTTCTACTATTATTTCTCTAAATGATGATAATCATAGATTAAGAGCATCTCTACATAATTTCCTCAAAGGGAAAAACTCTCTAAATGAAATCCTTGACCATTCTACCAAACAAAGTGGTACTAGTGGTTTGGGATTTGTAGGTAGAGCACCAAACGACAAGAGCAAAGCCAAAGGTAAGAAAAAGAGCAAGGAGACATCTTTTTTTGTAGGAGAGTCTTCCGGCACTAAGAATCCTATGGTTTGTTCTTATTGCAAGTGTGATGATCATTGTTCTACTTATTATCCTTACAAGCCTAAGGGGACCAACTCAAAGATGAAATGGGTCCCCAAGCTAACTCCGGATCTCAAAGTTTGAGTTGGAAACTGACATTCTCTTTTTTGGTAGGAAATAGGAAGATGGATTGTTGATAGTGACTACACTAAGCATATGACAGGTGATATAAGCCATTTCAACAACTTCACTAAAAAGAAAGGAGGTCCGGTCACCTTTGGGAACAATAAGAAAGGTAAAGTCAAAGGTGAGGGTGATGTAGGTGAATCCTTGTGTATGAAGAATGTTCTTTTTGTGGATGGCCTACATCACAATTTAATTCATGTTAGTCAATTATGTGACAATGATTAGCTTGTATTATTTACTTCCTTTGAATGTTTGATTATAGATTCCCTCACCTACCAAGTCATATATAAGGGAACTAGAAGTGGTAATCTTTATGTTATTGTTCTTGACTCTATTAAGCCTATTTTTGGTAGATGCCTAGTAGTCAACTTGAATGATATTTATCTTAGGCAGCGTCAACTTGGTTATGTAAATATGCATCGGTTGAAGAAGTTGAGCAAAAAGGACTTGGTCAAGGGACTTCTAAACTTGGATTTTGAAAAGAATGAGGAATTCCAACCTTATACCCAAGGAAAGCAAACCAAGTCCTCCTTCAAATCCAAAAGATCCCTTAATACCAAGAGAGCTCTTGAGCATCTTCACATTGATCTATTTGCACCAATGAGAACTCAATCGCTTCATGGTTCCAAGTATTGCCTTGTTATTATCAATGATTTCTCTAGATATACTTGGACCTTCTTTCTCATTTCTAAAAGTGATACACTTGATGTTTTCTCGAGTTTTCATAAATGAGTTGAGAATGAAGCTTCTTTCCGCATAGTTTCTGTAAAGAAGTGAAACCACTTCTCTACTAAAAATATGAATAATAAAACCTCCAACCCAAACACACTCAAAAAGGTATGATGGAGTGGGTGTAAAATTTTCAAACCTTTATGAATGGTAATCAAAAGACCAAAATATAGCAACGGAATAAAAACATGACTATATTCAATTATGAAACAAAGGGTTACAAACTTACATCACAAGGATCCTTGTAGAGGAAATCTAAACCACCTCAAGATTGTCTTCAAGCTTTAACTTTACAATCTAAGTCTGTGTCCACATGTCAAGCCATCCATGTCCTCCATCTTGGGTTGGAAGCATACCCCAGCAAAAGAGAAACAAAAGGAAACATCAACAAAAGCTGGTATGTGCATACTAAAAAGCAAACTTGAGCAATTTATAAAGAATAAGGGATATCAAAATAAAAGGCTTCCCATGCAAGAGATAAGTAACACCCAAATGGGTATCAAGAGAAAGAATCACATTAAAGGAAATACTTGCCATAAATAAACATAAAAAGGATTGTGCCATAAATAAATCCACTACCATGGTGGGAAACAAAGCACAAGTAGGGCACACACCCCACAATTAATATCCTGCATGCATGTGAGATAAACATAGCCCTAGAATAATATAAACACAATTGGCGGCCAACCCCCATAAAGTTGAAGCCTGATAGAGAAAGGAATACTACCAATCTCCCAAATATAAATAAAACGGGTCAAGACATGCATCTTTCCCTGGGTACGAGGTTCCTTACCGTCCCAAAAAGAGCAGGAAATATCACATATGCTATAAGAAAAACCAATGCAATTACACTACTCTAGTGCTACTGAATCACGTAGCATGTATAATGTAGATGCAAGTAGAAAGTATAGTTAGAATTGTACAATGTTGCAATCACACAATGAACAACACAAACATATAAACATCCACTTCAAGGTGGGCACATAACATTATATAAGACCAACATGCACCAAGGCACAAGAAAGATATCAAGAGAATATCCAAGTCCATAACAAGCAAGATAGTTCACATGAACCATGATATCAAAAGATAAGAGCAATGTGTATAGGTTATTGTCCATAGGACCAAGAGAAAGACAAAATATAGGTGAAGTGCTCAACATGAAGTAATCGAGGTTACAACATACCTCAACTTCAGAGTCAAACAATCCAAAGTCACATATAGGTCCAAGCCTAGGCATCCAAAGAACCTATTAAGCATATATGTGGAAATAGGGTTAGGTTTCCATTAATTATTCAAAACCCTAAAAACCACCTTTTTATCATATGTGAGTTAGATCATCAAAACCATGCCATGTTTTAGGTTATATTTTTATGAGTTCATAACATATTTTATTATGTTTTTCCGACTTGTAACTATTTAGTTATGAATTTTACAAGTTATTACTTATTTAATTAGATCCATAAAAATCACGTCTTTAAAACATCAGATTCATACGTCAAAACTAATACCATTAGAAAGCTTGCATTTTTCTAAATCCAACAAGTATTTTTCCATATTTTTCAGATTAGTAGATAATTAGTTATTGATTTTACAAAATCAGCCAATGAGAAGCCAAGAAAAATCATCAGGAAGAGGGGGGGGGGGCGCATGACCTTACCCAAACCGGAGTATCCAAATCATCAGGTCAGGGGCCTAGCTTACTCGTGACATGGTAAAGAAAACATGGCTGAAAATTAAGATGATTTTACCCCAACTGAAAAACAAAACAAAGCAAGAAAAAGAGGGACATAAATGTCAGACAACAAAGGATCATCTTCTTCGTTTAGCAACTCACGGGGAATACCAAGAACAAACGTTCCCAAACCTGGGTAAAAAACCCCAGGAGCAGCGAGAACCAGAGCAAAGTAAACAAAAATGCTTGTGTACAAGTCTTTACTCTCGATCAACCGAACCCAGAGGGCAAAGGAAAGAAAGAAACCGGAAGAGAGAAAAGCACGATACCGAATATGAAGGGGCAGAATTGGGGAAAAAAGGAAATGAATAGAGAAAACCTCAAGCCAACCCATCCACATAGTTCTGATACCTACTGATGACCTCTGCGAGCTTCCTAGTTCAAGGGCAAGCTTCCGTGAGGGTCAAAATCTCCCAGGTGAACCAGCGGCGCACAAGTCGAGTAGGGGAAAAGTGGGCGGAGCCGAAAGAGACAAAACCAACACAAACTGTTGAGGCAGAGGGACACCACAAAGGTGAGGGAACAAATTTCTTGCAGTCTGATGTCCGGTAGAGGCGAGAATCAAGTGAAAGAGAAGGAGAACTGGGGCGAGACAGGGGACCATGGCGGCGCCTCACAAATTGGGGATATCGAGGTATAAATACCCAAGAAATTGGGATTAGAAGGTGTGAGAAAGCAAGAGTAATAAGTAGGGAAAATACTCAGATAAGGAATCAAGATGAGGAGGGAAAGAGAAGAGGAAAGGAGAAGGAAAGATCTGCACCAGCACTGTAGCCGCGTGAAATAGGAAGGAGAGGAGGTAGGAGAAAAGAAGATACCACACGATCTAAATCCAATGCTCCAAAAGAAGCCTGAGATTCCAAAGCCAGTGTGACACATATAAATAAAAAATCGAATCCAATAAAATCAAAGTGGGGCCACATTAATGCACTTTTCTCTCTCTCTCTTCAGTGTAGGGTTTTACCATTATCCAAATTAAACCAAATTTTGCATATAGGTTAAATTAGGTATGTAGATTCCGAATATAAAATTATATTTTCCTTTTGAAAACTTTTAATGTGTTAAATAAATCAAAACCTATTTTCTCTTTCCTCTTTCATTAATGGTATTAGGATTATCCAAATTTTATGAAACTTGACCCACAAGTCATATTTAATGTGTTAAATATGAATTTTCCATCAATTTTAGATGTTGGAGTTATTTTTGTAATTATTTAATATTTTGAAGGTTCTACACACTTTCTCTCTCCTGATATAACCTTTTAAGCAAACTTTCTCCAAATTGGATAAAAATTTACCCAAAGGCTGTATTTATTATATAGATTACGAATCCAAGATTATTTTCCTCTTTTGGAGTCATTTATTATTTTATTTGATATTTTTGTAAAAATATAGATCTTCTTTTCCAATTTGAATTAAATGAATTATTATTATGTGAATAATGTGAAATTTGACTCCTAAGGTAATTGGGACCCAAGGAACACAAAATTAAACTTAGATTTTATTTTTGGAACTTCTTTTTATGAGGTAGGTCATATGGCCCATTAGTGGCCCATTTTATCTAATTAAGTTCTTTAATTTCTTATTATCATCCAAATGAATTATGTGACATATTAGATTACATTTTCCATGCATTAGATTATTAGGATCACTCTAACCTCAACCTTGTTTGGTCAAACCCAAAAGGTCAAACTTCTAGGTAGAGTTCAAGATCTGGTATGTTACAGTTTCCATCCGTAGTGACCATGGGGGAGAATTTGAAAATGAGCTTTTTGAATGTTTTTGTCAAGAATCTGGTTATGCACACAACTTCTCTTCACCTTGAACACCTCAAAAAAATGGGGTTGTAGAAAGGAAGAATAGGTCTTTATAGGATATGGCTAGGACCATGCTTCTAGATTATGATACTCCAAAGAAGTTTTGGGCTGAAGCTGTCAGTACCTCATATTTCATGCAAAAATGGGTTTTTACTCCTCCTTCTTTGAAGAAAACCCCCTCTGAGCTATGGCTGTGTAGAAAGCCTTCTATCGAGTATTTCCATGTTTTCAGATGTCCTTATTTTGTTTTGAATACAAAAGATTCTTTCAACAAGTTTGATCCAAAATCTTACAAGGCTTTCTTTCTTGGCTATAGTACTACTAGAAAGGCTTATAGAGTATTTAATGTTGATCTTGCTAAAGTAGAAGAATCCATAAATGTTAAGTTTATTGAGACTAACCCCTCTATTCCCAAAGATATTGTTCCAAATGATGATGTTATAGGTGAAGTAATTCCTATTCTAAAAGAGCTCAACATCACTCAAAAGGGAAAAGAGGTGGTTACTCAAGAAGAAGAGAAAGATGAACAGAAGAAGGATCCAACCCCCTGATTTACAAAGAATCATCCAAAAGGAGCTGATTTTAGGTGATTCATTTGAAAGAGTGAAGACGCGGGCTGCATTCAATAAAGAACAAGACAATAGTGCCTTCATCTCACAACTCAAGCCAAAGAACGTCAAGGAAGCTCTTGGGGATGATGAGTGGATCCTAGCTATGCAAGAAGAGTTGGAGCAATTTGAAAAGAACAAAGTTTGAACCCTAGTGCCAAGACCAAGTGATAGAAAGATCATTGGCACTAAATGGGTCTACCGCAACAAGCTTGATGAAAGCGACAAAGTGGTAAGGAACAAAGCAAGGTTAGTGTCTCAAGGCTACAATCAACAGGAAGGTATATATTTTGATGAAACATATGCACCTGTATCTAGACTTGAGTCCATTCGTATGTTGCTTGCCTTTTTCAGTTATAAAAACTTTCTTCTATATGAAATGGATGTTAAAAGTGTGTTTTTGAATGGTACAATATGGTGCAATTGAGGAGGAAGTGTATGTTATACAACCTCCGGGCTTTGAACATGATAGTTTACCTAACTGTATTTATTTGTTGCAAAAAGCTCTCTATGGTCTCAAACAAGAACCTAGAACTTGGTATGATAAATTAAAGAACTTTTTGTTAGATCATGGGTATATCATGGGCAAAGTGGATTCTACCTTATTTCTAAAGCACACTTCTAACAATTTTCTTATCATACAAATATATGTTGATGATATCATTTTTGGCGGAATTAACCTTGATCTTTGCAAAGAATTTAGTGATCTTATGCAGAGTGAAATCAAAATGTGTATGATGGGTGAACTCACATTCTTCCTCAGCTTTAAAATCAAGTAAAGAAAAGATGGGAACTTCATCAACCAAGGCAAGTATACAAGTGAACTACTCAAACACTTCGGGATGGAGAACACCAAGCCAATGGACATACCCATGTCAAACACTACCAAACTTGACAAAGATGAAGAAGGTAAGAAGGTAGATTAGAAGCTCTATAGAGGTATGATTGGAAGTTTACTGTACTTAACTGCCTATAGACCTGATATAATGTTTAGTGTTGGCTTGTGTGCTCGCTTTCAATCAAATCCTAAGAAATCACATCTTATAGCTATTAAGAATTTTAAGGTACTTAGCCAAAACCCAAAATTTTGGAGTATGGTATCGCAAGTCAAGGGACTTTACTCTTACTGGATTATAGTGATGTAGATTATGCATGGTGCTTGATTGATAGAAAGTACACAAGTGACACTTGCTTTCTCCTAGGACCATGCTTGGTGTCTTGGTTTTCCAAGAAACAGAGCACAATGACATTATCAACCACCGAGGCTGAATATATTGCAGTCGGGAGTTTTTGTGCCCAGGTACGATGGATGAAGCAATTGCTCTAAGACTTTAACATTCATTTTGATTCTTCTCCTATCTATTGTGATAATACTAGTGCAATTAACTTGTCATATAATCATATCTTGCACAGTAGAGCTAAACATATAGAGGTTCGCCATCATTTTATCTGTGATCACATTGCCAAGAAGGATATCTATATCACGCATGTGGACACGGAAAATCAGTTGGCAGACATTTTCACTAAACCTCTGGCTAGAGAGAAATTTAATTTTATTAGATCAAAATTGCTCATAACTGCTTTGAATGAATCTGATATGCCTTCTAGCTAGTGGTCATCTATCCTATATGTTTTGCCTATGTTTTGCTAATATGCTAAAATTTTAGTTTTTCATGTTCTTTTTGCCTTATTTTCTCTTATTTTTGGGTATTTTTCTTAAATGCATGTTTTACCAAAAAATAGTACTCAAAGATGAGTGATATGTGCCTAAGTATGCTAAAAATACATAATGGACTTGAAAAATTAATTTAATTAGCACTCTAATAGCTAGAAACTAGGATTTCTAAGTTTAGGTCAGGTTGACCATCACACGAGTTGCCAACTCGACCAATTCGGAGGCCGAGAGATTTTTTAAAGAGCCTATCAGTCGCATTTTTGAGTTCACAGAACTTGACCGATGGTCAGGCTGGAGCAAATTGAAGATGGGTTCAGCCAACTATTCTCCCTCTCAACTAGAGAAAAGTCAACCGATCCGACCTCCAGTGTAAGGACCTTGACCCATATTTTGGGCTAACCCTCTTTGCTTTGCTTATGAAAGGTTCTTAGAACCTTAATCTAATCTCTCTAGATGTTTTGATATCATGTGGCAAGCTCATGTTTCAAGTTTGGTCCCGTTTGGATGCTGTTTGAGCAATGTTTGCCTGTTTTGGACCAAAGTACAATTTACCCAAGGTAAGGGGTTATATTGCAATATGTCACATGTAGAGCATGATTTTAGTTCTCTAGAATAATTAGAAAGATAATGATTCTGTGGGGCACCTTGTGGAGGACCTATGTTCCAAGTTTGAGCTTGGTTGGTTGATGCTTGTGCTTTGTGTGCTAGTTTTGGTGTAAATTGCAAATGACCCAAAATGGAGGGTCAATATGCAATTTATCAGCTCTAAAGTCTTGTTGATTCTGTTTGGCATCACCTAGGATGGGGATGGAGGTTGGGGCGCCTTTCTTGGATGATAGTTGAGGATTAACATCTCTATATGACCTTTATAACATATATGTGTCACATATGCTACCTTGTCCTTTAGTGTATCGGCTAGAGCTTGAAGGTGTGTCGCCCAAAAGGGTGTATCGGCCATGGTAGTTGCCCAGCTGCACGATACACATTCTAGAGTGTATCACCAGGACATGCATGATCAGCTTGGGTGGCAACATGTGTCGTTAAGTGCAAGAGCAAGTAGCACCTTGGTTTATGTGGTTATGACACCTCTCCCTTGCTACCTCTCTCTTCCTTGGTGTATATAACCCCCTTCCTCCTTGACCAAGTGCTCCCTTTCAGCCACCTTCCTTACCCTACCTATATGGGATGATCATGTAAGCTTAGGAGCTTAAGGAAACTCCCATGGATCTTGGGAGGACGAGCACCTTGGCCATGGAGACTCCTTGCTCAAGATCCGACCTTGGTGAGTCATGCTTCTTTGCTAGCTTTTCCTTGTGCTTTCTTCTTCACCTTCTTCTTCCCCTCTCAGCCATGTATAGGCCCTTGATGTGATTAGACATGTCCGTGGTTATCTCCCCTCCTTTCTTCTTCTTGAGCTATGCATAACCATGGTATCTTCTTCTTCTTTTTCCTTTGTTTCTTGAGGTGATGATGATGGTGCCGAAGGCATGCTTGGAACTTTGGATGGATGGTTTTCTTGGAGAGGAATGGGTGTTTCTGCTTGGACCAAGGAGATTCATGCCTTTCATGGAGACTCTCTTAAGGGGGGTTGCATAACTCTTAACTATCTCTATTATGTTCATTCTCCATATGTACATGTATTGATTCTTATCTTTAAATCAATACCCTTCTTCATGATAGCCATGCATATGGAACTAGAGATATGTTTTAATGAAGATGGTCATGTTTTATTACTTTCCTAAGCTTGTTCTCCATGTGTTAGATGGTAATGGGTGGCTAGAGGTTGAAGACGGCTAGTCCAATATGGGGCTTTACCCAATATAAGGGCTTTGCCCGAGACAACTATACTCTGCCCGATACAGTACCTTATTTAATAAGTTATGCTTCATTTGAGGGTTTGAGGCAATACCCCTTTCTCTCCTTTGGACTTGAAAGGTGAGCCTATGGCCTAGATGTTTTGGGCAATATGATGTAGTAACCGATATCTCTTTCCTACCCTAGGGTTAGGTTTGGACGATATGGTTAGTTGGTTGGCCCCTTGGCTGATATGTGCTCTACTTGGTGGCTCCTTGAGGTTGTTGCCCGATACCCTCTTCTAGAGTTGAGTCTTGGGTAATATGCTAAGTGAAACCTTTTTTGAACTTGTGACCGATATGCACCTCTACCCAAGATGATGGTGGTGGGCGATATGGTGGTTGGCCGACATGTGATCCTAACCTTAGTGTCTTGGCCGATATGGAGCTTCAACCCTAGCTTGGGAGATAGGGTTGTCCTGGGCAACATGGATGATCTACCCTTATTATACGACATGGTCTTGAGGTTGAAGATGACCAACTTGATATGGTTCTTGTGCCCTTGCACGATACACCTTTTAGGTGCCTTGAATGATACCCCCTCATCTAGGGTTTTCCTTGGACGTTATGTTAAGTAAAGTTATGTTAATGTTGTTGCCCGATATGACTGCTTACCATGGTAGTGTTGTTGGGTGATATGGATAGGTCTTGAGCCTAGAAAGGTGAAACCCTAGGTGGGCGATACCATGGCTGCTTCCTCGACCTATATGAGTGTGGTAGAAGGACTTTTGTGTTGGGCATGAGTTTTGTGCTTGCACGATTATGCGATGATTTTGAGTCGCATTTATAGACCTTTTTCATATGTGTTTTGTGCCTTAATTACTCATTTTCATGGATAATATTGCATAATTCACTTTATTTGGTCTTTGCCATCATTTTATATCAAATCCCCTTTATTTCATTATTTTAAGCATTATTGATCATCTTATCATAAATCGTGTGGATTTATTTGGTCTTGTTGTACAATTTCAGGAAAAACAAGTATCTACATCCGTCGATACCATCGACGGGTGTCGATACCATCGACCAAGCCACAGGTTGTCAGCCGAGAAGAGCAATACAGAGTCGATACCATCGACGCCCAAGTCGATGGCATCGAGATGTCTCCAGGCTGCTAGCGAGGATTAAGTCGATACCATCGACGGATGTCGATGCCATCGACACAAGGAGAGCTACAGCGTCGCTAAACGACAACAACCGACGCTAAAGGAGTCGATACCATCGACACCCAAGTCGATGGTATCGAGATCACCACAGGCGCTCAGAATAAAAGAAAGGAAAGCTGCCGCTAATCCGCTGGGTCGATACCATCGACCCGCGTCGATGGTATCGACGCCGGCAGATATGCGTTGGATCTGTTTTGATATCAATCGGACGGCTGTCATTATTTGACGACCTAATTAGGGACTTATACCTAATGACGGCCGCCCAGACAAAGGGAGGATCTCATATTTGGATTGCACGAGTGCCGAGGAGGAGAGAAAGGAGAACGGAGGCCGAGAAGCTCATACCGGGTGATTCGGACGCTGCCGAAGACAATTTCCACCACCGACAGGCGGGGGAAGCTGTGTTCTACGCCAAGGATCCACCGGTTCTTCTCCGTTCAGGGGTTTTCCCATCTATTTCACGTTTTTCTTATGAATTCCCCAATTTCTACCATGTATTTGTGTAAGATGAACATGAGAGGCTAAAACCCTCAATCTTTAGGACTGGGAGTAGCCCGGGGATACATTGTATGATGCTTTTATATTGATAATTCATATTTTTCTCTCATATCCGTGGTATAAATTCGTTTTCTCTATTGCTATTGTTATGCTTGATCGCCATAATAGTAAATTAATGCCCTTAATCACTTTGACAGAAGGATTAACGGTTGAAAAGAAACGAATTCTACATTAATTAATAAAACCCTTGACAAAGGAGTTGTAAAATTAATGGTGGGAACTGAGGGACCGATCCTAATGCGCTTAGTTTAGGGGAATGATTACTACGACGGTGGAATCAACCTAAACCTAAGTAGTGAATTACACCACGACAGTGGGTAATTCTCATTTCAGGCCACTACCCGGATAGAGAGAGAAGTGTGAGGAATTATATGAAATCTAATACAATGTTGACCCGCGGTGAAACCGCCATCCTAAAGATATCCTTTTAATTGATTAAATTAACCTTTAATCGATTATTTTCTTTGTTTCATTTTTATTTTCTTTTAATTTCAACAACAAATTCTACTTTGTTAATCGGTCTAGCTGATTGCGATTAGTTAGTAGAAGTCTCCAATAATTCACGTGTCCCTGAGTTCGACTCGGGCCTCACAAGGCCTATATTACTCGACGCGTATACTTGCGTTTAAGCGCGTAGTAAAATACACGTCAAGTTTTTGGCGCCGTTGCCGGGGACACGGCGAATTATTGGCACTTTGAGTGCTAAGAGCGGCCACTCTAGGCCACAATTTTTTTTATTTATTTTAAAACAATTTCAAAAATTCCTTTATTTCTCTATATTTGTGTTGACTCGACTAAAGCATTGTACTGAACCCCTATTTCCATATTTCAGGTGCTTTGCATGGTGCACACGCGTAGTCGAGACTACGTGAATCGCACACCTGAGGTTCCATCTGCGGGACCAGAGGACGAGGACAACTACGAGGAGGAACACCACAGTGATATACATTCTGAATCTGAGCCGGAACAAGAAGAAGTAATGGCTGAAGCACAGACAATATGGGAGAAGATCAAGGCGTCTTCTTCCTCGGCATCAAAGGGGCCTATAAAGAAACAAGGGCTAAACATACCTACATACAAGATCGACCCAGCACTGATTAACTTGGTCAAATCCAATGCATTTCACGGACTGAAAAATGAAGATCCAGTGGCACACATTAGTCAGTTTGTGGAGAACTGCGATATGGTGAAGATAGATCGCTTTCCGCAAGATGTGCTTTATCTCAAGTTATTCCCCAGTTCCTTGGCGGGAGTAGCAAGAGAGTGGCTCCACAACCTCGACGACGAGTTTGTTGAGTCATGGGATCACATGGTGGAGGTTTTCTTCGAGAGGTTTTTCCCTCCTGAGAAGACCAATGATATGATCCGGAAGATCCACAATTTCACCCAACAGGCGGGTGAAACTTATTCTGAGACTTGGGAGCGATTCCAAGTCATGTTGAGGAGATGTCCACACCATGGACTAGACAAGGAAACCCAAGTGAAGATCTTCTACTTTGCTCTCTCCGAGCACGATAGGAGCAATTTGGATTCAGCCGGGTCCGGATTTTTCTTAAACAACACTGATGATAGGTGCTGGGAGATTTTAAAGAACATGTCCAGAAAACAATCATGGGGTGACCGGGATAAAGTTGAGCATGTTCGAGCGATAGGGGAATCTAAAGCAGTCAAGGAGCTGAATGATAAGTTAGATCTCCTAGCCAAGAAGTTACTGTCTAAGGAAGATGCATCTGAGGATGAGGAAGCCCAGGTTAAATTCATGCAACAACAGGGCTACAGAAACAATGACTATGCATGGAGGAGAGACAAAAAGTTTTCTTGGAAGGATCCGAATAACTTTCTACAAGATCCGGATGCAAAGCCACAACCGAAAGCCGAGGACAAGAACACTGAATTGCTAAGTCAAATGGTCCAGCAAAACCAAGAGATGATGGCCATGTTTGGAAAACAACTGCAATCTCAAGGTGATATTCTAACCAAATTTGGGCAGACGCTGCAAAGCCATGGAGCGCAAATGCGGGCATTGGAGACCACCGTGGCACAGATTTCAAGTGAGGTGGCGGCTATCAAGCACGCCAATCAACAGAAACCAGCCGAGAACGCGAATGTGGTTCAAGCGCACCATCAGGTCAAATACATTTCTGTGGTGAGTAATGAAGAAGAATCTCAGGTGCAAGAAGTTGCAGAGGAAAGGAAAATGACGTTCAATGTGAATGCAACACCGGCAATACCATTTCCACGCACGTACTATGGACTGCCGGGTGGAAATCCTTTCTTCAGAAAATCTGATAGAGTTGTGAATACTGTATCTCCACCTGGGCAAAAAGAAGAAGTGCAAGTTTGTGCACATGCGGAGACAAAGAAGGTGGAAGAGGAACCACAACAAGCTGCTACTAATGAGGATGACTTGCAAAAGCACACGCCCGAGATAGTGAGTGAAGCAAGCTTATGGGAGGTACCCCCGAAAGACTCATATGTGCCTCCTCACAAGCGTGTCAATGCAGCAGATGTGTCAAATCGGGACAATCCAAAGCCGAAGAAGGAGCACCGACACTATAGGAAATTCTTGGAAATATTCCGCAAGCTGCATATCAACATTCCGCTGGTGGAGATGATTGAGAAAGTGCCCGCCTACGGGAGGTTCATTAAAGAGATCATCAACAAGAAGAGGCGGATAAATGATGATGAAATTTATTGGTTGAATGAGACGGTGAGCTCGATGATTCATGGGAGTTCACCAAGGAAGAGAAAGGACCCAGGAGTTTTTTACATTCCGTGTTCAATAGGTGGTCAACATGTTTCTAGAGCGCAATGTGATTCCGGCGCTAGTATCAATCTCATGCCTTTGGCTACTTTTCAGAAGCTAGGGTTAAAAGAGATCAAGAAGTTGGCTGCGACAATTGAATTGGCAGATGGGTCGACAGTGAGACCCTATGGAGTATGTGAAGATGTGCTAGTTAAGGTTGACAAATTCGTATTCCCGGTGGACTTTGTCGTCATAGACATGCCACCACTCCAAAGCTGTGAAATTCTTCTAGGAAGACCGTTTCAAGCAACGGCAGATGTCGTGACTGCCTTAGGGAGAGGTACTCTGTCTTTGGGCATTGGAGGAGATCGTGTTGAATTCAAATTACCGAATGATCCTCTAAGTGCAGTTTCCAAGGTGAAGAGATGACAATCGTCACACCGTCTAGCCTAAGACGCTAAAGAAAGGCGCTTGTTGGGAGGCAACCCAACCAACGGTACATTAGGCTAGTTTCATTTTAGTGATAGATTGTTTTTAATTCGTTTAGATTTTAGTTTAAAAATGATACCTTGATCCGTTTGTTAATTGTGCAGGATTAGGCAGAGTCGATACCATCGACACATCAGTCGATGGCATCGACTTGGGCACAGGTTGCAACCAGCAAAAATCGCACTGTGTCGATGCCATCGACGCATCCGTCGATGGTATCGACATGGTCACAGGTTGATCTCCAGGATAAAGTCGATGGTATCGACACCCCTGTCGATACCATCGAGATCTCTGGAGATATTCAGACAAGTTTTGCTCAGTCAACTCGATACCATCGACGGCCTCGTCGATGGTATCGACATCATCACAGGTTGAGAGCCAGAAACGGAGGTGTTGCAACAAATGCAGGTCGATACCATCGACACTCGTCGATGGTATCGACGGACATGTCACCAATCCGAATGAAGACATCGGCGACGACCGCGACAGCCACGTCAGCGATCCGGGGGCTGCGTCGATACCATCGACATCCGTCGATGGCATCGACTCGTCAGCGATCCGGGTTTCGCGATCCAGCAAACGTCAGCCGTCGATGCCAGCGACAGAGACGGCTACCCGCGAGACGTGTCGATACCATCGACCCGCGTCGATGGTATCGACGGGTTAACAGGGGCGCCGATCAAGTCTATTTAAGGGGACTTGCAACGTCATATGACATCACACCCTCAGAGCAAGTACCCCCCATTGCGTCGAGCACTCCCCCGAGCCCTCTACACCTGCGGAGAAGCGTCACCGAGCAAAGATCTTCATCGAGCGGAGATTTTCTCTCCATCTTCACCGAGCTCTTTTCTCTTAATCTCTTCTTCTCGCAAACATGGTGCATACGGGCGGAGCATCTTCATCGAGCGCGCATCCAATGGTGATCGAGGAGTTTGTTCCTCCTCCAACAGCTTCTATCTCTCGTCCACGCCTTATTCACGCCAACATGGACACGAGGAAAGTGTACGAGGAGATCATGAAGAGGAAGTTCGAGGCCACCCGGTATGTGGACCGGGGCATGATCAGGGACTTGGGATTCGAGGCCAACTTGGCCTATGTGTTGGCCGGGCAAGCGCGGCACACCGGTCGCTTCTATGAGATGGACTGTCATGCGGATGGGCAGCCGTTCTTTGGCGAATGGCCCACATACAAGGAACTGGTGGCCGAGTTCATGGCGTCCCTTGATATCTGCGTCGTACCAAACGACGTGGTACCATCGGACCAGACGTGGATCCAGGGGAGGGTGACCTTCCGTCTATTCAACAACAATTACAACTTCACGTTGAAGCAGTTCAACGACATCTTCAACTGGAACCACAGCCGCCACGATCACCGACGTCCCGACGCCCGCACCGACTACGACAAGATCTTCTCCGAGCTTTGTACGGTACCGGCAGGGAAGACTGTGAGCTACCACAACGCCGCGGTAGCTGATTTTGAACACCCGTTCGTCCGGGTATTGCATAGGATGCTTAGCTTGACCTTCTTCGGGCGGAGCGATCTTGCTTTGAGCAAGTTTCAGGAGAGCGACTTGTTCTTTCTGTACGCCCTCCTGAAGCGTCAAGAGTGCAACTGGGGAGCATTCTGGTTACAGCGCGTCATGGCGGTGAAGCGGAGCACAAGGAAGGCTCCAATACACTTTGGTGGTCTTGTCACCAAGTTGGCGCTTTACTTGGGGCTGAACTTTCAGTCCATGACTCCGATTTCTACGCGGAGTAAGGTGAACGTGCAACATTTGCACCGTTCAAACCTCATTCTTTTCCGGGACGGGTTGGCGTACGCTCATTGCCACGTCAACCAAGCTTACCAGGAGGCATCCCTGCCGGACGACGTCTTCCACATCGAGGGCAAGCAGCATTTCCGATGGCCCATCATAGCCATCGAGTCCTCGGAAGAAGAAGGCGGAAGTGACGACCAAGAAGGCGAGGCGGAGGAAGACGAGGAGGCTTCCACACCTCTTCGAGCACGCGTGGCACCACGGAAGCGTCCTAGGATGCATCCGGGTGCATCTTCATCATCTCAGCCCCCGCCGCCATCACCACAGCAAGAACAGCCAGCTGCGGATCCCTACTCCATGCAAGGGATGTATACCATGCTGCAGGACATCCAGCAGACGCAGCACCAGCATATGACTTTGTATACCGGCATCCATGAGACAACGGGCCGGTTGCTTGATAATCAAAGGGCTATGTTCGAGAACGAGCGGCTCGTCCTCGCCAACCAAGAACAAATGCACAACCGGTTGCAGCGGATAGAGACGCAGCAGGAGCCCTTCTTCGACCACTACTGGAGTCGAGACTACTTTGGAGGTTATCCACAGCCTCCGCCAAGGACCCACTATGATCCAAGCTTCCAGGGGGAGTACCCGTCTTGGGATCCTACGGCACCACATTACCCACCACCGCCTTCACAAGATTGATCAGGGTATCACTGTTCCACCCTTAAGTTGGTTTTTGACTATGGGGCCATAGTCGGATTCAAGCTTAGGGGGGTGGCTGGAACAGCTCTATCTTTTATCTCTTCTTTAGTTGTTTTAGTTTCTGCTTTGTTATTTGTTTTTGCAATTTTAAGTTTTTATTTAGGATCCACATCTATCTAGTGTAATCGTGGATGTCTTAAAATTTGTCATCTTGCTGTTTTCATGGGAAATTAAGGGAATTTAAAAATTTTCTGTGTCATTTGGATAGCTTTACTTGGTTGTCCTTGGGGAACTTTTTCTATGAAAATGATTGATTATGTCAACTTTGAACCAATATGTCATACCCACACCCTTTGACTCATGGAAAGTGGATAGTAACGGTTGTTTGAGCCTAACCTAATCAAATGGTAATGAGACCTTAATCAGATGTAAGAGAAAGCACCCTTTTTACTACTACACATGTCAATAAGGAGGGACACATAATTTTCTTTTAAGGTTCAGTCACTTAATCTTGTGATCATTCCACCCCATTTCCTATAATCCACCAAGAATTGGAAGTAAAGTGCAGTTTCAATTTCTTTTGCGTGCATGGCATGTAGATAGGTTTTGCATTGTTATTTTCATGTTTTTGCATAGAATAATAAAAAAAATATATAGTGATACATGCACATTACCTTTAGGTGCATGTCATGTAGTTGCACTCACAATTTCATGATTTTCATGCATAGGCACACCATGTATCTCAGTTTTCCTAAATAGGTGATCTAATTTGTTCCATACCCTCGAAATAAAGCAAGGATCTCCAATTGGAAAGAAAAAAAAACAGAAGAAAAAAAAAATTTCTGGAAATATGAACAAATGTTAAAAAAAAAAAAAAAAAAAAAGAAGAGAATTTAGAAGGAAATGGAATAAGAGGGAGAAAGGAATGATATCACTTGTATAACAGGGGAATTGAGTACATGATGTGGCTTGAGTAGATTTCTATCTCATTTTGAGGTAGAAGGTTAGGGCATGCATCATTCCACCCGCTTTTAGGCGGTAGGGCATTCTTAATGTGCATTTGCATCATTTAGGGCATTTTGTTATATGCATTTTGAAACTGTGTAATACTTCCAAATTCTCCCATGAACCACTCATTCCATCCACCCGTTGCTCGGATTGGTAGGCCACCGTGATTTTCTCCTCACTCATGTTTATCAGGAGAACTGCTTCCATGTAGATGGTAGTTAGGGCGAGCAACGTAGAGTAGGTGATCACAAGATGCACCATGGCTGAATCGGCGAACTTTATTATGATAACTGCCTTATGTGATAGTGTTCATCAGTTTGAAGGATAATTTCTTTTATTGATGGTTATTGTCGCCTATAGGGTAATTACTGTTCTGTGATTAGGGTAGGCCGGTTTGAGAACGTCCAGTGGGAGTCATTTGTGAGGTGGGTTGGTGTTTTGATTGTTAGTTGACATTCGCAATTTTATTCTAAGGATTAGTTGCTCGAGGGCGAGCAATGTTTAAGCTTAGGGGAGTTTGATGCGATGATTTTGAGTCGCATTTATAGACCTTTTTCATATGTGTTTTGTGCCTTAATTACTCATTTTCATGGATAATATTGCATAATTCACTTTATTTGGTCTTTGCCATCATTTTATATCAAATCCCCTTTATTTCATTATTTTAAGCATTATTGATCATCTTATCATAAATCGTGTGGATTTATTTGGTCTTGTTGTACAATTTCAGGAAAAACAAGTATCTACATCCGTCGATACCATCGACGGGTGTCGATACCATCGACGGGTGTCGATACCATCGACCAAGCCACAGGTTGTCAGCCGAGAAGAGCAATACAGAGTCGATACCATCGACGCCCAAGTCGATGGCATCGAGATGTCTCCAGGCTGCTAGCGAGGATTAAGTCGATACCATCGACGGATGTCGATGCCATCGACACAAGGAGAGCTACAGCGTCGCTAAACGACAACAACCGACGCTAAAGGAGTCGATACCATCGACACCCAAGTCGATGGTATCGAGATCACCACAGGCGCTCAGAATAAAAGAAAGGAAAGCTGCCGCTAATCCGCTGGGTCGATACCATCGACCCGCGTCGATGGTATCGACGCCGGCAGATATGCGTTGGATCTGTTTTGATATCAATCGGACGGCTGTCATTATTTGACGACCTAATTAGGGACTTATACCTAATGACGGCCGCCCAGACAAAGGGAGGATCTCATATTTGGATTGCACGAGTGCCGAGGAGGAGAGAAAGGAGAACGGAGGCCGAGAAGCTCATACCGGGTGATTCGGACGCTGCCGAAGACAATTTCCACCACCGACAGGCGGGGGAAGCTGTGTTCTACGCCAAGGATCCACCGGTTCTTCTCCGTTCAGGGGTTTTCCCATCTATTTCACGTTTTTCTTATGAATTCCCCAATTTCTACCATGTATTTGTGTAAGATGAACATGAGAGGCTAAAACCCTCAATCTTTAGGACTGGGAGTAGCCCGGGGATACATTGTATGATGCTTTTATATTGATAATTCATATTTTTCTCTCATATCCGTGGTATAAATTCGTTTTCTCTATTGCTATTGTTATGCTTGATCGCCATAATAGTAAATTAATGCCCTTAATCACTTTGACAGAAGGATTAACGGTTGAAAAGAAACGAATTCTACATTAATTAATAAAACCCTTGACAAAGGAGTTGTAAAATTAATGGTGGGAACTGAGGGACCGATCCTAATGCGCTTAGTTTAGGGGAATGATTACTACGACGGTGGAATCAACCTAAACCTAAGTAGTGAATTACACCACGACAGTGGGTAATTCTCATTTCAGGCCACTACCCGGATAGAGAGAGAAGTGTGAGGAATTATATGAAATCTAATACAATGTTGACCCGCGGTGAAACCGCCATCCTAAAGATATCCTTTTAATTGATTAAATTAACCTTTAATCGATTATTTTCTTTGTTTCATTTTTATTTTCTTTTAATTTCAACAACAAATTCTACTTTGTTAATCGGTCTAGCTGATTGCGATTAGTTAGTAGAAGTCTCCAATAATTCACGTGTCCCTGAGTTCGACTCGGGCCTCACAAGGCCTATATTACTCGACGCGTATACTTGCGTTTAAGCGCGTAGTAAAATACACGTCACACGACACTCCCTAAGTGGGTTGCCCGACATGGGCCATAGTGGTCACCCTACCCATGAACGACATGGTGTCTTGGAAGATATGATGAAGAGGGTGGTCGATAGAAACACTAACCCTAATTGAACGACAGGGTTTTTGGCTGATAAAGTAGTTATGATCCCTTTGCCTGGTACATGCTTGGTTACCCAACACATAGGGAGGTATAGGTCATTATATCTCTGAGCTTGGGCAATATGGTGTCTAGGACGACACATGTTGAGAGCTTTGATGGTATGGAATTAAATATGAAGATCCATATACTCATCCTTTTATAAATATGCAGCCTAGGGTTTGAAGTCTTTTGGCTTAGAAAGTATGCATCATATCAATGATCATCGATGAGGAAAAAGGGAGCTGACCATGCTGGGTTGACCTAAAGGACACCTTAGTTACTATAAGGTTATGTGGTTCTTGGCCGACATGGTTGCAAGCTTGCCCAACCCGATATGAAGTGAAACATGAGTTGCCCGACAACCTAGAAGATGGTCCCTTGACCATGAAGGGATGAGGTGTGTCTGAATGATATGACCTTGGTATCTTCTTTGCACGACATGCTTTGCCCCATACCAGGAATAGGTGGAGCTTGCGGGTCTTATCCGATATGAATCTTGTCTGATATCATCTTGGGTTGTGATGTTTAAGCTTTGTAGCTGATACCAGATTTTAGTGAGGGATTGTTTGGTCGCTACCTGCTTTTGGTAAGGGTAGGCGACACCTTTAGTGAGGGTTGTGCCTAACCCGATAACCCTATGCATGTTTCTTAAACTCACACCTTTGATTATGATGAGCTATGATAAGACAGGTTGTGAACCCTTATATAGTGGTTACCTATGGTTAATGATAGATGAACCTCTGATAAAGTTGGATGGTGGATCATGGTGTATGATCCTCAAATGACAAATCCTTAGGGATGATGTTCTTAATAACTTGAGATGCAAGGTATGGTGGGATACCCATAACATGATAGCAGTAGTATGTATCGATTAATACACCAGTTATGACATTAAGTTGCATATGTTCATAATGATGGAAGGATATTCCAATACTTTAAACCTTAATCTTAATATCATGATATGATCATGAGATATAGGGCATGGTGGATGCTCACAGTTTGATATCAATAATATAATTTGTTCACAGATACAACTTTGTACTTCATGTAAATACAATCATGGATGTTGTTCCAATCCCGTGCATCTAAATTCTTGATAGCAGGATAATCACAATATGTTCCCTGAGATCTATGTTCTATGTTTGGTGAATCCAGTTATCTCTCTCTTATGCATAACTAACCATGCAGGTGTATTGAATGATTTCATAGCCGGGTAAGAGCTATGAGATGTGTGTGTTTTGTATAACACTGAATAATGATAATCCTATTAATGAGATAATATATATCTCTAGTATGATGAGAAAGGCCCAATGATCTGATACAGGCTGAGTGCCTAGTTGAGGTGTTATCCTATGATGTTGAGATAAGGGATTGCTATCCCATGGGATGATGTAAGCCTTGAGAGACAATGATACCTTGAGGGATTTAGATCCCATGATGATGTATGATGGTGAAGCCTTGAGAGGCAGTGGCACTGTAGGATTAATGAGGGATTACTATCCCATGGCAATATGATGATTGTTGAGGGAAATGGAAATAGCAGTAGCAATATAAAATCAATGTAATGAATCTAATGTTGTTCATATTTTATATTGTGGTTGCTTAATACAACTTGATTGCCCCAACAATCTAATTAAAATGCATTAACTAATTACAGATGAATCTCTCATGTAGTTTGCCCTGGCCATAGATCCATCATCGTCAGTAATTAGGTGATGGTGAAATGGGTTCTCCTGCGGGTTAACCCAGAGAACATATTGTTGAATATGCAGGGTTTCTCCTAGCTGAAAATAGGAGGATTGGAATGGAACTGCGGTTGTAGACTCAATGAGATAGAGTATGGTAAACAGGCCCATGGCTCAGTGGGATAGATCATGAATGCGCTCATGGCTCAGGAGCACGGTGAATAGGCCCATGGCTCATGATGAAAAGGGTAGCCTGCGGGACTGACCCTGTGGCTGAGGCCACTTAATCAAGAGACTGCGGTCATGCTTGTTGATTGTTGTGCACTGACCACGAAGAGGTGAGGTCATGGAGTCCGGCTCTCCCAATGACCTTGAATGGCACTGGATTTGGGCTTCACAGCCGAAGGTTGGAATTCAGCGGTACGTCTCACTTCCATACTTACCTTTGTCTTCAATACTTAGGGCAAATACGAAACATTGGATGAGGCCTTATCTGTATAGTGATCTAGTTATAATCTGCAATTTAGTATATGAACCTTATATCATGTGATGATTTCTTATAAATCTTATCTTGTCAATCATGTTCCATAAAGAACATCTGGTTATAGGCCTCATAAATATCTTGGTAAGATTAGCCCTGCTCAATATACTGCTCTTATAACCTGCTTATATAAGTTATCTGTGATCATAATAAAGTTGGTAGAGGGTTATGTTTCTCGCTGGGACTGTGTGCCTCACTCCGCTGGTTAATAACCCTTTTTAGGTGGACGTGCCTGGCGAGATGAAGATCATGTGGCTACAGATGATATGCAGAGGTATCGTACCTGGTGGAATAGACAGTGTCTAGAAGTAGAGTCCTATGTGTCGTCCCTGTACACTCAGGTCTTGGGAAGCCTTTCGATGTTTCTTGTATTACGATCGATGTACGGTTTTCAATTTATGTATCTTGATGTAAATCAGCATGTGGAACAATTATTTCATGTAATGAGATAATGGGAAATTATGTTGTAGCACCTTGGAAATATGTTATGAAAGAAAAGTGTTGGCTCAAATATTATATCCTTCATCTTGTGGTGCTTGTTGTAAATCGGTTTTAATTTCCCGTTATTTTCTATAATCCGTTGGTTAGCATGTAATCGCGTTTTGTTGTGGATGGGGTTTTACAGTGTTTGGTATCAGAGCGCTAGGTTCACCGAGTCTACAGGGACACTAGGACTAGGATTAGGACGATGTCTAAGGTTGGACTGTGACATAAAATATGGTGCATACAACCTAATCTCAGTACTTGATGCCCTGGCCAGATATTCAAATATTGAAGACAAATGTAAGTATGGAGCATTAGATTGTTTCCTCCTTGATTTCTCTGATCAAGTAGTCATTCTGGAGCAATCTAAAGAGCATAACAAATCAGGAATATGATGCTAATACCTTCATCTTGTTATAAAGGGAGTTAATGAATGCACCATAACCTCTTAAAACATGGATGCTTGATAATCAAAAGAGGAAGTGATGGTTCTATGAAACCTAAATCTGTATAAGAATATGATGAGATAAGTTCTTGAAACCGTAATCTCAAGAAATATACATGACAAAAGACAGATTAACCTATGATCACAAGGTAAGTAAAAGCGTAAAACTCACACAAGATGAAGAAATACATGAAAGCAAAGATAAAGTTATAGGAAAGAGAAGAACAAGTGATGAGTAAATAAGATGGAACCTGAGATAGTCTCAGACCAACCAATAAACATAAGTAGAAATGAGAAAGTATAAAGTGCAAATTCGTGATAAGAAAAAGAAAACAAGGGAGATGATCCCCGTTCAATAAAGAATATGTGAAGAGTAATGATCTTTTTTCACAAAAAGAAAACAAAAATCTGATATAATCATGAATATGATGAAACGACAACAAGAGAAAAAGAGTAATAACATGTAATGGTCTTGATGATTCCTATGCTGAGTGCAAGGAAACCAAGAAGAAACAGGATAAAACCAGAGGGAACAAGGTTTAACGATGCACAAACAGTTGAAAGCTCATGTAAGGATCAAAGAAAGTGATAATATCCTCCCCTTTGATATGAAACCATAGGTGTTGTTGGGGTGTTTGGAGGAGTTTGTTCATTCCTTTCGAGGAAGTGGCAGTCAAGTGGATATGGTGTCACTTGATATGTATACTTTTGGAGTGATCTTTGGTTGGATACTTCGAAAAGTATCAGTTGATCTTGGACTTTAGTTTCCAAGATAGAGATATCTATGATAGATGATGATGGTAGGATCCTCTTGACATGTTTTGATCCAGTGACGATGGTAGAATATAAAAGCGATACCGGAAGTGATGTGTTTTGACTCAAAAGATGGATACCAAGGTAAGGAAAACTAGTATATGAGAAGCGCCAAGTGTATGGGAAGATGAGAACATGCCTTTTGGCAAAAGGTTAAGAATCAAGATGCTTAGATAAGTGAAGGTATGGTGGTGAACCATCTTATAGATCATACTTGACCTTGAACCCATAAGATTGAAGCTTGTTTTAGAAGTCTGGATCTATGAAGTGACCCTCGGAGCATCCGTTCAGCAACACTGAGGAACGCTGATAAGGATAGGCAAGTGAGGACTAGATGGTTTGACCAGGGTGTACTGGATGGTCAATGGAGTTAATCTCTTCTGCTTTGTCTTCTTCTTACCTCTTATATGCTTTTGTTGACCTAGTATAGGATGTACCCTCCTTTGAATTCTTATAGCGTGTTTGTCAGATGCTCCCTTTTTGTTAGTCAGGAAAGAGATAGCCTATTGTCGAGCACCTTTTTGGATGACCTAGTGTGTTGGATAAAGTATACCCTTCTAGTACCTTTCCTCTTCCTGGACATGACAGTCGGGTGAATCCATTTTTGTGTAACATGTCAAGGATCGTTATAACCCTAGGAATGGATATCCTTAGAAAGGTGTGAAGTTGTTTGACGTGGAGAGGTTGGCTTTGGTACGATCTGGCTAAGTGCCTATAGTATGGCTATCATATGTTAGGGGTTTATGCTCCACATAAACATGATATCAGAAGGTATGCAACCAAGGAAAGGAACTGAAGATAGGTCGTCTTGGGAAAGGTTCTTCAAGATAAGCCTGATTCCTTGGAATACTCCTCGTTAAGTCTCGAGTAAAGAAAGATCCAGGCAGGATGTGCATCAGATGGAGATGGATGAATGAGGTTTGTGAATCCTATCCAGATCGGATAAGATAGTGCATATATGTTACCACCTGTTTTAGTGCTTGTTGTACCTTTGGGAGCTGACAGGAAGACATGGCAGGCTTGAATCAGGATGATGTGGTCATTCTTAACTAAGAAGCTTGGTTCCTTGGTTGTCCGATAACTCATTTTTGTGTTCAGCCTTAAGCGATGCATAGTGAGGTGCCTTATGAGCCCTATCATGTGCATACAGGTAACCTATTCTGAGAAAGATCCCTCTTGAGTTAGAGACATCCTTTGTGAAAGGAGAAGGAACAGTTGGAACGTATATGGCAGAAGGATGGTGACTACAAGTTATGCGAAGCTTAAGTATCGAGCCCGTGAGATTAGAGTAGCATAGTGGAAACATAACGAGGAATGTGATATATCAGTAGAAGGAACTGATACCTGAGTAATAGAAGTTGCATGTGATGTTCCAGTGTCTAAGAGTCTTACCAGACAAAGGATGATGAGACAGGGGGCTGAGTCCGTGACCTGTACAAGGAAACCCTGAGTTAGCTCTGGGAGAAGAGAAAGTATGTTGGTCACAGATCTGTGACACTTAGGATCCTTGCGGAGTTGTATGATGCAATGCACGAGTAAAACCCATCTTCTTTCCGCTCGGGATTTCGGGGACGAAATCCTTGTTAGGGGTTTATGACTTGTAAGGACCCTGACCCATGTTTTGGGCTAACCCTCTTTTCTTTTCTTATGAAAGGTGATTAGAACCTTAATCTAATCTCTCTAGATGTTTTGATATCATGTGGCAAGCTGATGTTTCAAGTTTGGTCATGTTTGGATGCTGTTCGAGCAATGTTTGCCTATTTTGGACCAAAGTGCAATTTACCCAAGGTAAGGGGTTATATTGCAATATGTCACATATAGAGCATGCTTTTAGTTCTCTAGAAGCATTAGAAATAGAATGATGCTGTGGGGTTCCTTGTGGAGGATCTATGTTCCAAGTTTGAGCTTGGTTGGTTGATGCTTGTGCTTTGTGTGCTAGTTTTGGTGTAAATTGCAAATTACCCAAAATGGAGGGTCGATATGCAATTTATCAGATCTAGAGTTTTATTGCTTATTTTTGGAATCACCTAGGATGAGGATGGAGGTTGGGGCTCCTTGCTTGGATGATAGTTGAGGAGTAACATCTCTATATGACCTATATAACATATATGTGTCACATATGCTACCTTGTCCTTTAGTGTATTAGCTAGGGCTTGAAGGTGTGTCGCCCAAGAGGGTGTATCGGCCATGGAAGTTGCCCAGATGCATGATACACATTCTATAGTGTATCACCAGGCCATGCATGAGTAGCTTGGGTGGCAACATGTGGCGTTAAGTGCAAGAGCAAGTGGCACCTTGGTTTATGTGGTTATGACACCTCTCCCTTGCTACCTCTCTCTTCCTTGTTGTATATAACCCCTTCCTCCTTGACCAAGTGCTCCATTTCGGCCACCTTCCTTCCCCTACCTATATGGGACGAGCATGGAAGCTTAGGAGCTTAAGGAAACTCCCATGGAGCTTGGGAGGACAAACACCTTGGCCATAGAGACTCCTTGCTCAGGATCCGACCTTGGTGAGTCATGCTTCTTTGCTAGCTTTTCCTTGTGCTTTCTTCTTCACCTTCCTCTTCCCCTCTTGGCCATGGATAGGCCCTTGATGTGAGTAGACATGTCCATGGTTATCTCCCCTCCTTTCTTCTTCTTGAGCTATGCATAACCATGGTATCTTCTTCTTCTTTTTCCTATGTTTCTTGAGGTGATGATGATGGTGCCGAAGGCATGTTTGGAACTTTGGATGGATGATGTTCTTGGAGAGGAACGTGTGTTTCTGCTTGGACCAAGGAGCTTCGTGCCTTTCATGGACACCCTCTTAAGGTGGGTTACATTACTCTTAACTATCTCTATTATGTTCACTCTCCATATGTACATGTATTGATTCTTGTCTTTAAATCAGTACCCTTCTTCATGATAGCCATGCATATGGAACTAGAGATATGTTTTAATGGAGATGGTCATGTTTTATTACTGTCCTAAGATTGTTCTCTTTGTGTTAGATGGTAATGGGTGGCTAGATGTTGAAGACGACTAGCCCAATATGGGGCTTTACCTGATATAAGGGCTTTTCCCGAGATAACTATGCTCTGCCCGATACAAAACCTTGTTTAACAAGTTATGCTTCAGTTGAGGGTTTGTGGCAATACCCCTTTCTATCCTTTGGACTTGAAAGGTGAGCCTATGGCCTAGATGTTTTGGGCAATATGATGTAGTGACCGATATCTCTTTCCTACCCTAGGGTTAGGTTTGGACGATATGGTTAGTTGGTTGGCCCCTTGGCCGATATGTGCTCTACTTGATGGCTCCTTGAGGTTGTTGCCCGATACCCTCTTCTAGAGTTGAATCTTAGGTAATATGCTAAGTGAAACCTTTGTTGAACTTGTAACCGATATGCACCTCTACCCAAGATGATGGTGGTGGGCGATATGGTGGTTGGCCGACATATGATCCTAACCTTAGTGTCTTGGCCGATATGAAGCTTCAACCCTATCTTGGGCGATAGGGTTGTCCTGGGCGACATGGATTATCTACCCTTGTTGTACGATATGGTCTTGAGGTTGAATATGACCAACTTGATATGGTTCTTGTTCCCTTGCACGATACACCTTTTAGGTGCCTTGAACGATGCCCATTCATCTAGGGTTTGCCTTGGACGTTATGTTAAGTAAAGTTATGTTAATCTTGTTGCCTGATATGACTCTTTACCATGGTAGTGTTGTTGGGCGATATGGATAGGTCTTGAGCCTAGAAAGGTGAAACCCTAGGTGGGCGATACCATGGCTGCTTCCCCGACCTATATGAGTGTGGTAGAAGGACTTTTGTGTCGGGCATGAGGTTTGTGCTTGCACAACACTCCCTAAGTGGGTTGCCCGACATGGGCCATAGTGGTCACCCTACCCATGAACGAAATGGTGTCTTGGATGATATGATGAAGAGTGTGGCCGATAGAAACCCTAAACCTAATTGAATGACATGGTTCTTGGCCGATAAAGTAGTTATGATGCCTTTGCCTGGTACATGCTTGGTTGCCCGACACATTGGGAGGTATAGGTCATTATATCTCTGAGCTTGGGTGATATGGTGTCGAGGACGACACATGTTGAGAACTTTGATGGTATGTCATTAAATATGAAGATCCATATACTCATCCTTATATAAATATGCAGCCTAGGGTTTGGAGTCTTTTGGCTTAATAGTATGCATCATATCAATGATCATGGATGAGGAAAAAGGGAGTTGACCATGCAGGGTTGACCTAAAGGACACCTTAGTTACTATAAGGTTATGTGGTTCTTAGCCGACATGGTTGCAAGCTTGCCCAACCTGATATGAAGTGAAACATGAGTTTCCCGACAACCTAGAAGATGGTCCCTTGACCATGATGGGCTGAGGTGTGTTTGAATGATATGACCTTGATAGCTTCTTTGCACGACATGCTTTGCCCCATACCAGGAATAGGTGGAGCTTGCGGGTCTTATCCAATATGAATCTTGTCTGATATCATCTTGGGTTGTGATGTTTAAGCTTTGAAGCTGATACCGACTTTTAGTGATGGATTGTTTGGTCGCTACCTACTTTTGTAAAGGGTAGGCGACCCCTTTAGTGAGTGTTGTGCCTAACCCAATAACGCTATGCATGTTTCTTAAACTCACACCATTGATTACGATGAGCTCTGACAAGACAGGTTGTGAACCCTTGTATAGTGGTTACCTATGGTTAATAATAGATGAACCTCTGATAAAGTTGGATGGTGGATCATGGTGTATGATCCTCAAATGATAAATATTTAGGGATGATGTGCTTAATAAATTGAGATGCAGGGTATGGTGGGATACCCCTGACATGATAGCAGTAGTGTGTATCAATTAATACACCAATTATGACATTAAGTTGCATATGTTCATAATGATGGAAGGATATTCCAATACTTTAAACCTTAATCTTAATATCATGCTATGATCATGAGATATAGGGCATGGTGGATGCTCACAGTTTGATATCAATAATATAATTTGTTCACAGATACATCTTTGTACTTCATGTAAATACAAACATGGATGTTGTTCCAATCCTGTGCATCTAAATTCTTGATAGCGGGATAATCACAATATGTTCCCTGAGATCTATGTTCTATGTTTGGTGAATCCAGTTATCTCTCTCTTATGCATAACTAACCATGCAGGTGTATTGAATGATTTCATAGCTGGGTAAGAGTTATGAGATGTGTGTGTTTTGTATAACACTGAATAATGATAATCCTATTAATGAGATAACATATATCTCTAGTATGATGAGAAAGGCCTGATGATCTGATACAGGCTGAGTGCCTAGTTGAGGTGTTATCCTTTGATGTTGAGATAAGGGATTGCTATCCCATGGCATGATGTAAGCCTTGAGAGATAATGATACCTTGAGGGATTTAGATCCCATGATGATGTATGATGGTGAAGCCTTGAGAGGCAGTGGCACTGTATGATGAATGAGGGATTACTATCCCATGGCAATATGATGATTGTTGATATGAACTGTTCGAAGAAAACATGATTTACTTTAATAAAAGCATTCTTTAGCAGTGTATTACTGAAAATCACTAAAAACTAAAACCATTTACAAAGAGATCCAAACATAGGGAAAACTCTTTAAACAAGAACCAATGTATTTTATTTACATCCTAGTTCATAAGTACATATCCTGTACCATCCCTTCTTGAGGGTTACAAACATCAACTGCTCTGTTAAAACTATACACATGCAGCATAAAAACCTCAAGGCATTAAGCCAAAATCTCATATTGATTCATTAAAGTTCAAACTACTAACTCCGAGGACCTGAGGGTATAGAGACGACACATAGGACTTCTATCTACAAGACACGACAGACAGTACACTCAACCTGAGCTGTCACTGCTGTCCTTGCTACTGCTGATGTTCTTCCTCTGCAAGATGTTCTCAAACTCCTCCGTGCTCACCTACCTAAAAAAATGTTGAATCCCACGAGGGTGAGACAATTGAAAATTGCCCCAGCGAGAGATATAACTCTCCGCCAAAAACATTATTATTGCAGTTTAATAATATAAAACTGAGCAGAGGATGAGCAGTTTAGATCATTGTTCATCTTTTAAAGTATTGCAACTATCTATGATAGAACAGTAAAACATCTGTTCTCTTTATATGGAATAGGAATAACAGGGATATCATTTATCTATCATATCATTTCAACATCTCAAGCTTTTCCTTATTATCCTGATATGTCACCCATGATTCATTCTTGTTTCCATCTGTTGGCCTTAGCCAATCTACTAAATAGATATTGAATTATACCAGACATAAGAGTATACATCATCATATTCTATCTAAACATTTGACTATGCCAATCCTTTGGTTATAGGCTTCATACCTTTACCAGGTATTAGACCATGCCAATTTTGATTTCACAGCCAGGCATTAGACTCTACCAATCCTGATTATACAGCCAGGCATTGGACTCTAACCAATCATGATTACAGGCTTCATGCCTCTGCCAGGTATTGGACTTTAACCAATCCTAATTACAAGCTTCATGCCTCTGCCAGGTATTGGACTTTAAGCAATCCTGATTACACAGCCAGGCATTGGACTCTGACCAATCCTGATTATACAACCAGGCATTGGACTCTAACCAATCATGATTACAGGCTTCATGCCTCTGCCAGGTATTGGACTTTAACCAATCCTGATAATAGGCTTCATGCCTCTGCCAGGTATTGGACTTTAACCAATCCTGATTACAGGCTTCATGCCTCTGCCAGGTATTGGACTTTAACCAATCCGGATTACAGGCTTCATGCCTCTGCTAGGTATTGGACTTTAACCAATCCTGATTACACAGTCAGGCATTGGACTCTAACCAATCCTGATTATAGGCTTCATGCCTCTGCCAAGTATTGGACTTTAACCAATCCTGATTACAGGCTTCATGCCTCTGCCATGTATTGGACTTTAACCAATCCTAATTACACATCCATGCATTAAACTTTGGCCATGCCATCATACTTAATCACATTCTTTATGTAATACAAGTATTACTCTCTTCCCCTTTCAGCATATTCAAAAACATGTTTGATCATGATTTCATTATTATTATTGTATCCTTTTGTTATTATTAACATATTACTGAGTTTCCATTTCTTAGTTTATTATGAACATTATCATCTCTTACAAGAGACCTTTATAATCATCTTGGTACCTCTTACTAGGCAGCAACTTACTCATATGGCTCTCAAGGCCCATTAAAACATCTTTAATGTACAATTAGGATAACACTCTTCATATAATATTCATCCAAGTATGTTGGATTTGAGATGCATCAAGGGGTATCACTCTTAAAGAGCTGGATGTGATATCTATGAGGTCTTGAAATATTACTTCCCTCATCACTTTTAACTTTACTTAAGTTTATCAACTTATATTGTATTAAGGTATTTTCCCATCTTAATACTTTTATCCACTAACCTATCACCTTCATCATAAAGTGCATATGTCATAGAACACACGTAAGAATTGTCCAACTATCTTCAATGATATGGACTCATCTCAGATTAAAGCATTTCTTGCTATAAGGTTGCCTATAATCAACCACTTTAGATATTTCCCTCATCCGGATATTAGCCACTATTCCATTATTAAGATTAGGGTTTCACATACCATCACCCTTCATTAGGGTTAGGGTTTATCATGGCATTATCTGAAATTAGGGTTTCATGAAGCATCCCCTTGAATTAGGGTTTTTCATTATGTTACCTTGAATTAGGATTCCTCATGTCCTTACCCTAGATTAGGGTTACTCCATTACCCTATATTAGGGTTAAGGTTTACTATTCACATCAATTAGAATTTCTCATATCCTAATTCATCTCAATCAAGATTTCACCATCAATTAGGGTTTTCCCATCAATTAGGGTTTTCCCATCAATTAGGTTAGTTCAACCCTTCATTAGAATACATACACCTATGATTATCATAGTGTACTTATTTGCATTCATAAGCATCAAAGGATGAGTACTCTGATTTCATTAATTATTTAAGTACCCTAAAGGTACTTCCATTGTAATCAACATTAGTATAGTTTTCAACCACTCATGGGGTTATTGGTCTTTTCATAATTTGAACTAATTGAACCTTTAAATGGTCTGGATCAAATAGACCTCAATTGGTTTTGATCAATCAAACCTTCAATTAGTTTCAGACCATCTAATTCTTTATTGGGTTTAGGACCAATTTGGACCTCCATTCGGTTTTGATCATGACCTTTAAATGGTCTTGGGGTCACACCCTCAAACGATCTTGGGGTTAGACCTTCAAATGGTCTTGTCCCTTAGTCCCTTAAATGGTCTTGAAACTGTTTCCTTTCAAACAGTCAACTATCTCAAATGGTCAACGATCCTAAACGGTTTTGATTGTATTGAACATCTTAAACAGTTTTGATCAAATGGACCCCAAACGGTCTTGATCCAATTGAACCCCAAATGGTCTGAGACTTTTTGATCCCAAATGTTCTCAAGACCATTTGGTCCAAAACATCTTGAAACTGAGAGGATCAACTAGGGTTCCATTCACTGAAATCAATTAGGGATTTACTTCATTGAATCCATCATCAATTGAACTGTTAATTATACATCAGTTGGTAACCATTGGATCTTCAACCATCCAATCATACTCAACCATATACCTCCAAACGGTCTTGAGACCGTTTGGTTAACCTCCAAACGGTCTTGAGACCGTTTGGGTCAATCAACCCTTAAATTGATTCAATTCAATTAAGGATTCAACACTCAACCCGATTAGGGTTTGCAATAGATGGATCATTCACAATTGGAGTCATTAAGATCAAATCAATTGTAACCAATTGAATCAACCTTATACTATATCATCGCTTGTCCTCCAAATGGTCTGGGACCGTTTGATCCCAAACAGTCTTGAGACCGTTTGAGTCCAAACGGTCTTGAGACCGTTTGGATTCAAGTCCTTTAAAATCATTTAATTTAGATATTATTGAGATGTGTTCTTAGGATGATGTCATCATCATCAAGCTACGATCCTTCATAATTTTCTGTAATTCTCATAGTGGTTCCATTGATTTGATCAAATGAATTTCAAAAAGAACAAAATGATCAATAATTGATGAAGAATTGAATGCAATAATAATATTAAGGGTTTAAGTTATAAAACCTGCCTCCAAAGAAGCTTCAAAGCTTCAAACTCCACGTCTTAAATGGTGAAAGCAACTTCTTCAACTATCCAAAGCTCGTCCTCAAGTCTTTGAGTGAAAAGAATGGCTAGGGTTGAAGTTTGAAGGGAGAAAAGAAGAAATAAAACATTGATTTGTAATTTCCACCATGAAATCAAGGTGAAAGAGGACCATGGAGCTTACCTACAGGTTGGGTATCATCCTCCTCCTGCTCCTAAGCTCCCTTGGTCGTTTTGCAAGCAAAGAGTGAAAGTGGTTTTGAAATAACCCTTTCAAGTTATGAATATGTGAGTATATATGTGTATTATTGAATTTCTTTTTAAGAGAGAGAATGTAGGAGATAATTCCTCCATTTCCTTGAAACTTGCCCCCTATTCTTCCTTACATACGAAGCCTCCTTCTTTGCCTTTCATTCCCTTCAATTATCCATGATTTAAAGGAAAATAAATTAAGCACCTTAATCATATAATAATAATATCCATAAGTTAGTGGATATTACTTTTTCCTTTAACTAATGTGAGTGGGCTCTCCACTCACTTAGATATTTTTGAATGCCTTTGCAAGGCTCAAGGACGTCCACTCTTAAGAAAATTCAACCATCTCGTTTTTGGTTGAAGGCACTTCAATTATTATTTTTATTTTAGCATTAAATTGAATTAGGGTTCCAATTATGCTTAAATCTTGATTATTTTAATATCAAGATTCTCTCTCTTCAAAAGTGATTCAAATGAGGTGTTCCTCTCATTTTATTTTCTCTACATGATGCCAAGAAACATGAGGGACCCTCTAGTAGTGGTATTTTGCATATTGAACCCTGGGTTTTGTGTAAATTGCACATTACACCAAAACTAGATTTTAATGCACAAACATTGCTTAACAAGCTCTGTCTTGGTACTCTGGCTACCACAATCCATACCACAACATCATTCTCATTCTTATGATGCTTAAACATTTGAGGAACATTTTATCATATACAATTTGCAAGTTAAGCCCTCAAATTGGATAAATTGCACTTTAGTCCAAAATAAGCAAACATTGGTTCCACATTATTCAAAAAGGACTAAAATTGAAACATACGTTCCTCTTGAGTCTTAATTACTTTTCACAAAATAAAATCAAGGATCTAATTAACTTGCTTAAGCAAAACTCCCAGGGTTAAGGCATAACCCAGGTTAGGGATATTACAATTATAAACCCCTAACAAAGATTTCGTCCCCGAAATCCCAGATAAAGGGAAGCAGATATTATTCATTTATCATCTCATCAAGTCTTCACATAACATCTCAATGTTATGAAGATACCATTGAACTTTGATCGATACAAAGTTCTTCCACACAACTTATTATAGAAGATATGACCTGTTGTGCCATCTAACCAGCTGACACAACACTAGGATTTCTTACTACTTGTACTGACTATCTCATTAGTTGTACATTCTCTTATCATAAGGGAAGGTTATTTGCCAATTATAAGAATGTATCTTAAAGGTATCTTTAGATGTTGTGTATAAGTTGCTTTTATAGATTTAGATAGAGGTTATTTGTCAAATTAATTTGATAAGCTTTTCTCGCAATATTTTTTACAATTATTCATTCAAATAGTTCATCCTCATCAATGTTATGTTTATGCAAGGCATAAACCCCTAACATATGATGTCCATGTTACATTAGGTATCTCAACTTATTTCATAGTTAATCATTCCAGGAAATCATCATAAAATAATCTGATATTTCTCAGATATCAAAATCTCTTACCTTGGTATCTATCATATGTGTTGAAAACACATCACATCCTCATCTTCCTTTCATCATGAGACATTACTTGTAACATTTATCTTTATCTTGAGACCCAAGTTCAAGACAAACTGATACTTTTCTAAGTTTCCATCAAAAGAACACTTTAATTTATGTACATCAAGTGTCATAAGACCCACTTGATTGCCATGTCCCAGATAGGAAAGAGCATAAGAAAACACATTCTTCTTATCACTCCATCATCACGCAGGGTTGTTTATTAAAGAGAAGAGATTATCAATTACATGAACCTTCAACTTGTCCATAAGTCAGTCATTCTTGTCTCATCCTGGTTCCTTGTCACCTGCATAAGAAATTATAAGGATAATTACATGTCACCACATCTTAGTATTATCATCATTATGATTACTAGATCTGGGTATTCAAATGTTTGGTTCATCACTAATTGTTGTTACCTCCCATCAGGTAACTGTTACCTCTAGGTCTGAGGACCAGGGTATACATTATACTAAACATCTTCTTTTGTTTATAAGTTGATTTATAATTAAATCAAATTCCTCCATATATCAATTAGAATGTGGTAGAAATATCCATGCCACATCTCCTACTTCATTAGGCTCTTTTTAGATTGTTTCTGAATAATTACTTGATCAGGGTAATCAGAAAGATAACAATCGAGGTATGTCATACTTACCTTGCCTTCAATAAATGAATACCTGGCCAGGGTATTCAAGAACTGAAATTAGGTAGTATGCATTTATTTTATTTTATGTTTTTATCTCTTTAAATATCTCAGATTTCCTCTGAGTTCCTTTTATCTCTCTTCCCTTCCTTAATGAAGAGAGAGAAATTTTAACATTTTAAAAAGAATATTGAACTTAATACACATTTCCATCCTTTTTATCACTTCTCCTTGTCCTTAAAGGACTAACTGAAGAAAGCTTATTAATAACTACCTTACTCATAATTAGTAGGCAAAGAGAAGAAAAAGGAAAGGTAATTTAGAACGAAATTTTTATCCGACATGTTACCTTTATGGGTTATCTATTGTCTTGTCTGTTGGGTCACCTCATTACTTTCTAGTTGGACATTGCCACCTCAGATGTCCTTTCTGTCCACATCTATAGCAAGATCGGAGGCTTTTTGGTGACTGCTGCATTGGTGCACTATATTGTGGTTGAGTTGGTACTACTAAAATCTTTGATTGTTTAGTACCATCAATCCACTGTTCCTGTGATTGTGTAGACTTACTTTTAAGGTATGTCTCATGTTTCTTTGTCGTAGACCTTTCCATCCTCCGAATTGATTCCACAAATGTAGAGAACCTTTCTCTACTTTCTAATGTAGATGCTGGGATGGACATCTCAACATTCAATCCCTTCTCAAAATGTCGGATCTTTTCCTCCTCAGTAGCAGCCATTTGAGGACAAAATTGCAAAAGTTCCATAAACTTAACCTCATATTCATTTATCGACATGGCTCCCTATCGAATCTTCTCAAACTGTGAGATCTTTTCATCTAAGTATGTCTTTGGAAAATACTTATTGATGAATTCTCGACGAAATTCCTCCCAATCAACCTCTTCATCATTCCTTTTTATTTCTTCTATAGCCCACCAGTGTCCAGCGCTACCCTTCAAAAGGTACACAACATGTTTGACCTTGTCGACATATGGAATACTAAGGATCTTAAAAGCCTTTTCTAACTTAGTGAGCCAGAGATCAGCATCTACTGGGTCATATGTCCCAGCATATTCTATGGCTCCTATACGACGTAATCGTTCAAAAGTCTTACCAGACCCATATTCCTCATTGGGAACTGGTACCCTAGGTGCCAATGCTGGCATCCGGTCTATTATATGCATCATTGTAGTCATGATTTTCCCAAAAAGAGTATGAAAATTTGGGTTTCTCATCATGACTTCATCAACATGGGGATTCTCAGGCACTGTTTCTTCTCTTGCCTGGTCCTTGGCACCTTTTACTAGTCCAGCAACATTTCTCTCAGCAACATGTCCCTCATGTCCTCCAGACATCTTTGTGTTATATATATCTTCTTCTGCATAAGTAGAAGGCACTATAAGATACACTGGGGTACACTTAGAACAGACTCAACACCTTAGTCCTATGTCACTGTAGACTCAGCGAACCTAGAGCTCTGATACCACTAAATTGATATGAACCGTTTGAAGAAAACATGATTTACTTTAACAGAAGCGTTCACTAGAAGTGGATTACTGAAAACCACTAAAAATCAAAACCATTTACAAAGAGATCCAAACACAGGGAAAACTCTTTGAACAAGAACCAATGTATTTTATTTACATCCTGGTTCATAAGTACATATCTTATACCATCCCTTCTCGAGGGTTACAAACATCAACTGCTCTGTTAAAACTATACACAAGAAGCATAAAAACGTCAAGGCATTAAGCCAAAATCTCATATTGATTCATTAAAGTTCAAACTACTAACTCTGAGGACCTGAGAGTATAGAGACGACACATAGGACTTCTATCTACAAGACACGACAGAAAATACACTCAACCTGAGCTATCACTGCTGTCCTTGTTGCTGCTGATGTTCTTCCTCTGCAAGATATTCTCAAACTCCTCCGTGCTCGCCTACCTAAAAAAATGTTGAATCCCACGGGGGTGAGACAATTGAAAATTGCCCCAACGAGAGATATAACTCTCCGCTAAAAACATTATTATTGCAGTTTGATAATATAAAACTGAGCAGAGGATAAGCAGTTTAGATCATTCTTCATCTTTTAAAGTATTGCAACTGTCTATGATAGAATAGTAAATCATATATTCTCTTTATATGGAATAGGAAGAACATGGATATCATTTATCTATCATATCATTTCAACATCTCAAGCTTTTCCTTATTATCCTGATATGTCACCCATGATTCATTCTTGTTTCCATCTGTTGGCCTTAGCCAATCTGCTAAACAGATATTGAATTATACCAGACATAAGAGTATACATCATCATATTCTATCTAGGCATTGGATTATGCCAATCCTTTAGTTATAGGCTTCATACCTTTACCAAGTATTGGACCATGCCAATCCTGATTTCATAGCCAGGCATTAGACTCTACCAATCCTGATTATACAGCTAGGCATTGGACTCTAACCAATCCTGATTATAGGCTTCATGCCTCTTCCAGGTATTGGACTTTAACCAATCTTGATTACAGGCTTCATGCCTCTTCCAGGTATTGGACTTTAACCAATCCTGATTATACAGCCAGGCATTGGACTCTAACCAATCCTGATTACACAACCAGACATTGGACTCTAACCAATCATGATTATAGGCTTCATGCCTCTGCCAGGTATTGAACTTTAACCGATCCTGATTATAGGCTTCATGCCTCTGCCAGTTATTGGACTTTAACCAATCCTGATTACAGGCTTCATGCCTCTACCAGGTATTGGACTTTAACCAATCCTGATTACATGCTTCATGCCTCTTCCAGGTATTGGTCTTTAACCAATCCTGATTACACAGTCAGGCATTGGACTCTAACCAATTCTGATTACAGGCTTCATGCCTCTGTCAATAATTGGACTTTAACCAATCCTAATAATAGGCTTCATGCCTCTACCAGGTATTGGACTTTAACCAATCCTGATTACACAACCATGCATTAAACTTTGGCCATGCCATCATACTTAATCACATTCTTTATGTAATACAAGTATTCCTCTCTTCCCCTTTCAGCATATTCAAAAACATGTTTGATCATGATTTCATTATTATTATTGTATCCTTTTGTTATTATTATCATATTACTGAGTTTCCATTTCTTGGTTTATTATGAACATTATCATCTCTTACAAGAGACCTTTATAATCATCTTGGTACCTCTTACTAGGCAAAAACTTACTCATATGGCTCTCAAGCCCATTAAAACATCTTTAATGTACAATTAGGATAACACTCTTCATATGTTATTCATCCAAGTATGTTGGATTTGAGATGCATCAAGGGGTATCATTCTTAAAGAGCTGGATGTGATATCTATGAGGTCTTGAAGTATTACTTCCCTCATCACTTTTAACTTTACTTAAGTTTATCAACTTATATTGTATTAAGGTATTTTCCCATCTTAATACTTTTATCCACTAACCTATCACCTTTATCATAAAGTGCATAGGTCATAGAACACACGTAAGAATTGTCCAACTATCTTCAATGATATGGACTCATCTCATATTAAAGCATTTCTTGCTATAAGGTTGCCTATAATCAACCACTTTAGGTATTTCCCCCATCTGGATATTAGCCACTATTCCATTATTAAGATTAGGGTTTCACATACCATCACCCTTCATTAGGGTTAGGGTTTATCATGGCATTATCCGAAATTAGGGTTTCATGAAGCATCCCCTTGAATTAGGGTTTTTCATTATGTTACCTTGAATTAGGATTCCTCATGTCCTTACCCTAGATTAGGGTTACTCCATTACCCTAGATTAGGGTTAAGGTTTACTATTCACATCAATTAGAATTTCTCATATCCCAATTCATCTCAATCAAGATTTCCCCATCAATTAGGGTTTTCCCATCAATTAGGTTAGTTCAACCCTTCATTAGAGTACATGCATCTATGATTATCATAGTGTACTTATTTGCATTCATAAGCATCAAAGGATGAGTACTCTAATTTCATTAATTATTTAAGTACCGTAAAGGTACTTCCATTGTAATCAACATTAGTATACTTTTCAACCACTCAAGGGGTTATTGGTCTTTTCATAATTTGAACTAATTGAACCTTTAAATGGTCTTGATCAAATAGACCTCAATTGGTTTTGATCAATCAAACCTTCAATTAGTTTCAAACCATCTAATTATTTATTGGGTTTAGGACCAATTTGGACATCCATTCGGTTTTGATCATGACCTTTAAACGGTCTTGGGATCACACCCTCAAACGGTCTTGGGGTTAGACCTTCAAACAGTCTTGGCCCTTAGTCCCTTAAACGGTCTTGAAACCGTTTCCTTTCAAACGGTCAACTATCTCAAACGGTCAACGATCCTAAACGGTTTTGATTGTATTGAACCTCTTAAACGGTTTTGATCAAATGGATCCCAAATGGTCTGAGACCGTTTGATCCCAAACGTTCTCAAGACCATTTGGACTAAAATAGTCTCAAGACCGTTTGGTCCAAAACATCTTGAAACCGAGAGGATCAACTAGGGTTCCATTCACTCAAATCAATTAGGGATTTACTTCATTGAATCCATCATCAATTGAACTATTAATTATTCATCAGTTGGTAACCATTGGATCTTCAACCATCCAATCATACTCAACCATAGACCTCCAAATGGTCTTGTGACCATTTGGTTGACCTCCAAACGGTCTTGAGACCGTTTGGGTCAATCAACCCTTAAATTGATTCAATTCACTTAAGGATTCAACACTCAATCCGATTAGGGTTTGCAATAGATGGATCATTTACAATTAGAGACATTAAGATCAAATCAATTGTAACCAATTGAATCAACCTTCAACTATATCATCACTTGTCCTCCAAACAGTCTGGGACCGTTTGATCCCAAATGGTCTTGAGACCGTTTGGTCTCAAACGATCTTGAGACCGTTTGGTCTCAAGTCCTTTGAAACCGTTTTCTTTAGATATTATTGAGATGTGTGCTTAGAATGATGTCATCATTATCAAGCTACGATTGTTCATAATTTTCTATAATTCTCATAGTGGTTCCATTGATTTGATCAAATGATTTTCAATAAGAACAAAATGATCAATAATTGATGAAGAATTGAATGCAATAATAATATTAAGGGTTTAAGTTATAAAACCTGCCTCTAAAGAAGCTTCAAAGCTTCAAACTACATGTCTTCAATGGTGAAAGTAACTCCTTCAACTATCCAAAGCTCGTCCTCAAGTCTTTGAGTGAAAAGAATGGCTAGGGTTGAAGTTTGAAGGGAGAAAAGAAGAAATGAAGCATTGATTTGTAATTTCCACCATGAAATCAAGGTGAAAGAGGACCATGGAGCTTACCTACCGGTTGGGGATCATCCTCCTCCTGCTCCTAAGCTCCCTTGGTCATTTTGCAAGCAAAGAGTGAAAGTGGTTTCGAAATAACCCTTTCAAGTTATGAATATGTGAGTATATATGTGTATTATTGAATTTCTTTTTAAGAGAGAGAATGTAGGGGATAATTCCTCCATTTCCTTGCCACTTGCCCCCTATTTCTTCCTTACATATGAAGCCTCCTTCCTTACCTTTCATTACCTTCAATTATCTATGATTTAAAGGAAAAGAAATTAAGCACCTTAATCATATAATAATAATATCCATAAGTTAGTGGATATTACTTTTTCCTTTAACTAATGTGAGTGGGCTCTCCACTCACTTAGATATTTTTGAGTGCCTTTGCAAGATAAAGGACGTCCACTCTTAAGCAAATTCAACCATATCGTTTTTGGTTGAAGGCACTTCAATTAATATTTTTATTTTTGCATTAAATTGAATTAGGGTTCCAATTATGCTTAAATCTTGATTATTTTAATATCAAGATTCTCTCTCTTAAAAAGTGATTCAAATGAGGTGTCCCTCTCATTTTATTTTCTCTACATGATTCCAAGAAACATGAGGGACCCTCTAATAGTGATATTTTACATATTGAACCCTTGGTTTTGGGTAAATTGCACATTACACCAAAACTAGGTTTTAATGCACAAACATTGCTTAACAAGCTCTGTCTTGGTACTCAGGCTACCACAAGCCATACCACAACATCATTCTCATTCTTATGATGCTTCAACATTTGAGGAATATTTTATCATATACAATTTGTAAGTTAAGCCCTCAAATTGGATAAATTGCACTTTAGTCCAAAATAAGCAAACATTGGTTCAACATTATTCAAAAAGGACTAAAATTGAAACATAAGTTCCTATTGAGCCTTAATTACTTTTCACAAAATAAAATCGAGGATATAATTAACTTGCTTGAGCAAAACTCCCCGGGTTAAGGCATAACCCAGGTCAGGGATATTACAATTGTTTAGGGCAATGGAAATAGCAGTAGCAATATAACATCAATGTCATGAATCTAATGTTGTTCATGTTTTATATTGTGGTTGCTTAATACAACTTGATTGCCCAACAATATACTTAAAATGCATTAACTAATTACAGATGAATATCTCATGTAGTTTTCCCTGGCCATAGATCCATCATCGTCAGTAATTAGGTGATGGTGAAACATGTTTTCATGCGGGTTAACCCGGAGGACATATTGTTGAATATGCAGGGTTTCTCCTAGCCGAAAATAGGAGGATTGGAATGCAACTACGGTTGTAGACTCAATGAGATAGAAATTGGTAAATAGGCCCATGGCTCAGTGGGATAGAGCATGAATGCGTTCATGGCTCAGGAGCACGGTGAATAGGCCTGTGGCTCATGATGAAAAGGGCAGCCTGCATGACTGACCCTGTGGCTGAGGCCACTTAAGCAAGAGACTGCGATCCTGCTTGTTGATTGTTGTGCACTGACCACGAAGAGGTGAGGTCATGGAGTCCAGCTCCCCCAATGACCTTGTATGGCACCAGCTTTGGGCTTCGCAGCCGAAGGTTGGAATTGAGCGGTATGACTCACTTCGTCAGGGCATAATAATTCGTAATCAAGCCGTATAGTATCTTGCTTAGGGAAAATACAAACATTGGATGAGGCCTTATCTGTATAGTGCTCTAGTTATAATCTGCAGTTTATTATATGAACCTTATATCATGTGATGAGTTTTTATAAAGCTTATCTTGTCAATCATGTTCCATAAAGAACATCTGGTTATAGGCCTCATAAATATCTTGGTAAGATTAGTGGTAAGATTAGCCCTGCTCAATATAATGCTCTTACAACTTGCTTATATCAGCTATATATGATCATAATAAAGTTGGTAGAGGGTTATGTTTCTCGCTGGGATTGTGCGTCTCACCCCGCTGGTTAATAACCCTTTTTAGGTGGACGTGCCTGGCGAGATGAAGATCATGTGGCTACGGATGATATGCAGAGGTATCGTACCTGGTGGAATAGATAGTGTCTAGCAGTAGAGTCCTATGTGTCGTCCATGTACACTTAGGTCTTGGGAAGCCTTTTGATGTTTCTTGTATTACGATCGATGTACGGTTTTCAGTTAATGTATCTTGATGTAAATCAGCATGTGGAACAGTTATTTCATGTAATGAGATAATGGGAAATTATGTTGTAGCACCTTGGAAATATGTTATGAAAGAAAAGTGTTGGCTCAAATATTATATGCTTCATCTTGTGGTGCTTGTTGTAAATCAGTTTTAATTTCCCGTGATTTTCGATAATCCACTGGTTAGCATATAATCGTGTTTTGTTGTGGATGGGGTGTTACATCCAGCTCCCCTAAGCTCTCAACCCTAGCCCTAACCTTGCTCTCCCTAGCCCTAGATCGACCTAGCTTGACCTCCCTTGACCTTCCCCCTTGCTAAACTAGGTCTGTGGACATGTTTTGGTGGTGTGTCTTTATCTTTTGCTCACTCCTTCCTCTCCTTTTCATCTCTATGGCATTCGATAGGAGGAAGAGGGCCGCCCCAGCTAATGCACCTTCATCTTCATCCACCTCCCGCTTGATTCTGTTTGATGACACTTTCTTTGTCTCAAATAAGGCTCTAAATAGGTATAAGGAGCTCCTTCCCTAGAACCCTTTCCCATTTTGTGCCCTATTTGAGCCTAGACCATGAAGACAAGAGGTCATAAATCAAGTAGTAGAGTTTCTTTATGATCATCATCTCTCTGCCTTGGGTGTTGAATGCACGTGCTATAACAATTCCATCACCAACACCAAAGCAGTTCCAAATTCTATGCTAACTTGCATTGGAATTATGAAACCCTTGTACCCCCGCCTAATACTCAAGTAGTCCTCACATCCATGATAGCCAGGAAGAAAGTTCTAGTCTCTAAGGATACCTTGAACATCTTCTTTTCAATTACCAAAGTGACGGACACCTGGCGTAAGGACTACCCAGAGTATTTTGACTTAGTTGAGCATGAGGACTTCTACAAGAAATATGATCTTACTCTCCCTGACATTCATAAGTTCTTGAAGAACCCTCATTTCCTATATAGGAAGAAGTGCACCCTTCTCTCCTCTACCTGGGACCTCAAGAGATGAATCCTTGCCCTAGTTGATAACTGCAATATTCATCCAAAGAAGAATCAAACTAAGATTGCAGAAAACACTACGATGATCATGCATTGTCTCTTGAAGAACATCTGAGTCAAGTGGTTAGGGTATGTTCTCCATCATATGACCTACTTTGACTTAGGCAAGAACACCCATGGCACCCACCCACCCTACCCAGCCCTAATCTGTGGTCTATTCCAGCTTGCCACTGGCAAATGTCTTTTCCATGACCTTCATTACAAACCTACCCGGAAAGGAGTTTACATTAGTGAGACCACTCTTCAAAAGTCTATGCCTATCCTATCCTCCACCACACCTGGTGCCTCTACCTCTACCTCTACCCAATCATCTCCACTACCTCAGTCTTCCCAACCTACCCGTGCCTTGTTCCATGTGTCAAATGAAACCCTTATGGGGTAAATGAGGCATTAATAGGCATACGATCTTCAAGTTCAGGAGCACCTGCATCAGGACCTATGTTCCATCATGTCCAACATGAACATTTCCTGTGCACACCCCTACCTCGCCTACCAGCCTTTCCTAGGAAGTGACTATGCATCCTATGTATATGATCACTTTTACCCTACCCCTCCAGGTGCTCCTTCCACTGCTACACCCCTACTGTTGGTGGATCTACCCTTGTGTGCTGCCTCTTCCAGATGGCCCCTTGGCCACTCTACTTCCCAGCCTCGATAGTTCTGCTCCTTCCTTCCCACAAGCCAATGATCTCCATGCTCTTGGTATGTCTTGGGATGAGCAGAATGCACATTGGCCGAGTCGTGGTTTTGGTCCCTCTGCTGATGAAGAGATGCCAGACCATGCTGATGAGGAGGTTACTACTGCTGATGAGGAGGCTGATGAGGATGATGGTGATGCTTCTGATGATGACTTTGATGGCTTCGCTGGTGACTATGGTGATGAAGGCGATACTGCTGCACCTTCAGACGGAGATGATAACTATGATCCTGATGCCTCTGATGCTGATGATGATGTGGATGATGTAGGCATAGTTGACGTAGATGTTTAGTTGTTCTAATTTTTTAGTCTAGTTGCTGATCATATATATCTTTCTAGGCTATTTTGTATTAAAAACATCTGGGCACATGTTCTGAGTTGTACTATTTTATTATCTAGCTTTCACCATCTTGGCTTGTAGCTATTTTTTGAGAACTTGCTTTCTAGGTTGTAATCTTAATCATGCGTACACTTACTCTTTGATTTACTATATCTCTTGAGTTGGTGCCATGTTTTACCATATTTTGATTATGACTTAGATTGTTTGTTTCTCTCGTCTCTATTTGATGTATGCTTTGAGATTACATGTTATGGACGTATGCTTAGTTGTGCTTGGACAAGACCTATTTCTATGCTCTTCTACCCCACTTCCTTTTTGATAATGTCAAAAGGGGGGGAGAAAAGTTCAATGTATTAAAGCTCAACCATATTGTCTTTATTTCCTATGTGATCCTTTTCTTGTTCATTATATGCTTTATCATGTGACTTGCAAGAGGACCATATAGTATATATATGTCATGTTGCTTTGTGTAGATAGACTAACTATGTAGGAAAGAGTAAGCATAGATTGAGGGGGAGCAATTCACATTGTTCAAATCTTAAACTCCCTTACAATTCACAAGGAAAAGGTATAACTTCAATATCTTTTTCAATATGACTGAGGAATGATTTGTCATTATCAAAAAGGGGGAGAATGTTTACTTGAGAGTTATACATTGCCCATATTTTGATAATGACTTAACCATTCCATTCCTATGTATCTAATATGTTTGTTCAAGATTGATTTCAGGCTTTAGGTACATGAAAAGGATCAAATTATACAAGCCCTAGCTTGTTTAAGTTCAAGTCAAATGCAATGCAAGTGTGCAATTTGGGAAATCACTCCAAATGACCTTAGATAATTTTTCTAATTACTTGTATTGATGATATGACTTGTAACTAATATGAGAAAAAAATCAGGGTCACTTAATTCCATGGTTTAATCACTCAAATGTCAATTTCAAAAATTTGTCACAAGATGTTCATCGCTCGAGTTAGAAACTCGACCGATCCTATGATGGATTTTCTGAAGATGATCCATCGGTCAAGTTGTACACTCACAAAACTCGACTGACTGACTCACTAAGAAAACCTAATTTTAGTTCATCAGTCAAGTTCCCAGAACAAACTCCACCAACAGTTTGAAAATTGACTTTGCCATTTAGTGGATCGGTCAAGTTACCTTTATTGAAACTTGACTGAAGCTACTGTACATAAAATGCAAAAAAAGTGATTATAACTGTTGGTGAGTTGTTTTGGGTGAAAATAGATTTGTTGCATCTTTTAAAATGGCTATATTTTGCCCGTAAGTGATCCCACACTCAAGGGAACACCCCCAGATATAAATATGACCCCTTGGATTTCATTCCAAGTTTATTCATTCATGTTATTCCAAGTCCTTGCTATAGTTGAGTGTGTTGAAACTCCTTGAGATCCTTTCTATCTCTAGTTTACACTTCATCTCATGATTATGAGTGAGATAGGCCTATTGTAAGAGAGCTACATCCTTGTTCTTGTAAAGCTCTCATCCATTCCATATTCCCTACCCCTTTCCTCCATGAAGCAAAGGTGAAACAAGCTACTCTGAGTGAAGGTGGAGCTGTTGCTGTTCTTCTTCAAGGTTGAAGAAGAGGTGAAGATCTTCTTCAGGTGAAGGAGAAGGCAAAGGCTGAAGATCCAAGAAGAGTGGGTAAATCCTTGAAGGAAGAAGACTTGTGCAAGAGTAGGTAAGACCGTGGAGAAGGCTGAAGATTCTTAGCAAAGTGGGTAATTCCTTGGTAAGGTAGAGGACTCTTGGTTCTTGTATAGATATGTCCTTTGGTGGTCTTATGTTGTAACTCTTATTGGCGAATATATAGAGAAAAATACTTGCAAAATCCTAGAGGTTGACCTCTCTTGGTAGTGGACTAACTCTCTCCTATTTTGGAGAGTGGAGCCACTCTACATGACCTTGTCAAGTGCTTTCTATCAATTCCTCTCATCCTTGCCGTTCTTGTTAGTTAGGACTTCAAATTGCACTTAAGCTATTGGTTTTATTTGATATAATTTGAAGGTCTAATATATCTTGTGATAATTTTTGAAGCTCTGTTCACGCCCCCCTCTAGAGCCCTAGATCCCCATCCTCTTCTAGGAGCTAGTTTTAGGGTTTCAACCTTGATTTTCCCCAAAAAAGGAGGGGGAGTCAAAGCACAAATGGTGATTCATATTCCATCGTACTTGATCGTCTTAGAGCCCCCCCCCATGGTGCACAAAGAAAGGATTGTAGAGAAGGATCCTTCGTCTCATGGAGATTTCTTCATTGTTGCATATTGGCAACATGACTCTTTCTATCCCTATTCTTACTTTTATATCTATTATAATTATGTCTGATTAGAAACTCTACTGGGATAGTGGGAGAATCCCCATATCCAGTTCTTTACTTTACCTTTCTTCGACTATGAGATACTATTGATTAAAGTTTCTTTCTTTCATTTAGTTGTACTCTTTCATTATTTTTCTTGATTATATCCTTGTTGAGTGATGAGATTTTGATTTCAACATTGTATGAAACCATAAACTCTTAACAAGATCAACTGTTGGAGTTCCATGATCGATCTGTTCATTTTATATTGTCTGTTATAACTCATGGTGATGAGTTCCATAGGTTGCAACACCGGTTGAAGATTGTGAGTTCTTGTTGAGATCCTTGATAGAATTTACGAAATGGTTGAAAAAGGGTCCTAAAAATGCTAAAATACTAGGGTTTGAGAGAAGTCTGACCCTTTTGAAATTTTTTCTCTATAAGGACACAAATCTACATAGTCCTGATTTAATAAAGTGAAATTAAAGAGATGAATCCATTGAAGTGAAAATGTGGTCTACGGTGGTGATCGCCCGGACCCCAATATCTTTTAATATCAAACTAAAACCAACTTCACTAGTTCTCTTCTGAAGTTTCCATTCTTACTTTATTTTTAATCACTCTATATGATCTAGATTCTAAATATTACTCATAGAAAATGGTTGAATTTAAAACTCTATAAAATATTCTCCCTTGGGATCGATAGCTTTTTATACTAAAATTTGCTATCTTATTTTCAAGTGGGTTGATAACATTAAAAGGTTAAACTCTAGGGATAATCTCTCTAGTAAATTTCTCATGCCGACAACCCTCATAAAATTTTGGCACCGCTATCGAGAACAAAAGAGTTTCTTTTGAACCCCATTGCTTTCAATAAATAGGATTTTTTCTTTTTAATTGATAATCACTCTTATTTGCTTGAATCTTTCCTTCCTTAAAAGTTTTCATTTGTTGATCTATTTTTCAAGTACTAACAATTTAAGCAATGCTACCATGTCATTGATTCTAAACCATTTGTATTGAAAATAGTGATCGACATGACCTTCCATCTCAAACTTTTTGATTTGTTCAAGATAGCATGCATTTTGGAAGAGTCCTTCAAGTTGTGGTTCTATCCAGTAGTTGGCACAATGCCATGGATAGAGACTTCACCACCACTTCAGAGGGTCCAAATTTCTTGAAAAGTACTTTCCCCCATCCCTCACCTATTTACTAAGGGGAAAATTCTTGGGACCACTCTTTTGATCAGTATTAATGCCAATCATTAGAAAGAAACCCAAACTTAAACCTAAATTATGAATAAAAATAATTAATTCTCAACAGACACATTTAGCACAATATATGAAAAACACAAATACTTTTTTTTTTCTTTCTCATATAACCTTGTAAGAATGTCACCTCAATGATAAAAATATTTAATCACTGCAAATTGTATTCAACTCCATTAAAACCATAATCAAGACTTATTTCTCTGATGTGATTTAGTTTACACCATTTATAAGAATATGAAAGAACAAACTTTATCTACAATCGATGTTGGGAAAGAGAGAGTTCAGGTACATTCTAATTTATCTAGCTTATTCTATTTACATCTTCTTTGTCACGACCTCTCCTCTAGATACTATTATTCCCAAAGCCTTTTGTAACAACCTCATGAAACTTATATATAACCCCAGTGAGTGGATACCTCCTACTCAAGTTGAGTACATCCGTCAACATCATATTAATTTTAATGAAGTTAAAAGAAACATACAAATTTTGAAAAGTATAACAGATAGTTCTAGAAACTAGTCAAATACTGTATACAATTAAAATCCAATTAATTAGATAAGGAAATCATTTAGACTGAATTTAACTTTATAACATCTTTTAGGCATGCCTATGAACAGATAAGTAGATGTTACTTAATTTAAAATTACACTACTTCAGTATGAGTAACAAATCAAGATCTAAGCATTCAGAACCAATACATGACAATAACATCATCTTTATGACACCCCACTAGATGAACTAGGAACACATCCTGCAGTTCTGAAGCTGAAGTCCACATAAAACATATTTACCAAACAATACTATCAAATGACAAGTAAATCATATTCATAGTGGATATAAATCTGATCATTAACTACTTGTCAATATTAAAGATCAGATTCCAAACTAGAAAAATAAAATATGAAGAGGATAATCTCTATCACAAAATGATTATTCTCCACAACAAGAAACAACAATGGTAATCATCAGCTAGCAGTACATGGAATGTCACAAAAATTCAAATAATATTCTACATGTCATGCCATCTTTATTCATTTGTCCTCAAACTACTTGACTTGTACCTTACCAAGTAAAAGTCACCACACATGGTTCTCATGCCAACGACTCACCATCACTATCTCAGGGTTTAGTCAGCCAACATAAGATATCAACAATAGACCTTGATCCGCCACAAAATTTCCTAAAGAGGCTCACATCTTCATCTCGATGCATGAGATAGGAACCAACAAAATAATATATCACATATCATCATATATCACATGTTTCATAGTTTTCATTTCATCAGATTCTATACCTCATGGACACAGACTTTCACAACAATAGATTTAGGACCAGAGACACTCCAGATGACTCACTCCTAAATCATGGTGGTCTTACCTATAAGGTCTCGATCCACACTCTGGAATTCCTTCTCATAATACTCTAAATACTACAAGGAGATCCATTTCATTTCCCTAGTGTGGCACTCAGGAGAACTCACGAAGATATTTTATTATGCCACTTGTTATTAATCATTTTTACTCATCTTTAAGAAAATTCAATCATCATTTATCATATGTGTATATTCTCACGTAACAAGAATAACATGAATCTGATTAGGTTTATAAAAAGACAATGATTAAAACAAGAACCACAACAATTTTTTAGTTTTCTACACGTATCATTCTTTCCATTTTCCACATCATCTCGTAGCAGTCATCATAAGTGGGCTTTCAGATCAAGACATAATCTCATTGTCCATCATTTACCCTAAATAGGGTTTCTCAAAAGTAATAAAAGTATTTTAATTCCATCTAAACATTTGTCTTATCAATTCATTCCATATCACGATTCTCATCAATTTAAAGAGACATTAGATCAATAATATATTCATGTAGACATTTTTATGACATCTACCATGTTTAGAACAAGTTTATGATACAACATGTACTTATTCCATCTAATTTTAATAGATGTTAATAATTATCAAAGAATATATGTGCATAACACTCTTCATTCTATTCCTATACTATTTAGCATTCGCCAGTTAGGGTTGCAATTTCTAACATATGTGATGTCATTTGAAATCCATCAGATTAGACCATTCTCTGAGTACAAGTATTCTAATATACGATTACATTACAAGGAAAATATTTTTATAAATTAGTTCACATCCATGAACCTATCTTGAAATTGATTTGAACTATTCATATATGCATTCCTTTGAGATCATTATTCACTAAAATGACATAACTTATCATATTAAGGTTATTCTTAGGTTCTTAGATTCATTCACTAATTCTCATCATTTTCCTTTCATTTTATATTCACTAGTCTCAACTTCTGTGAATTTATGTTCATTACATTATTGGAACTAATCCTTCTTAGTTCACTTGATAAACAATTATTCTCTCTCATTGACATCCATCAAAGTCCAATTTTAGTGTATTTCATTCAAATTAGGCTACCCCACATGTACTTTAAATAAATAGATTGTAGACTTCATCATAATCAATTCATTAATTTCATCCTTAACTCCCATCACCTATCTGTCATTTTTATTCATTTCCTTTCAAGATGTGTATGTTAGTTCATCAAGTCTATGTACACACATGGTAACCCTAGTTTCCAGTTCCAAACATCTCTTTCATCAATTTTAAGTATGCATCATTCATTGGCTCATTTAAGTCAATCTGACAAAGTCAACCCTAGGCATGCATCATTTTCATTTCAAAATCTCATATTATTCCTTAAGTATATGAAAAATGTACTACTAGAAAAGATATGAAAGTACATTTGAGAAATCATTCTTTTTATGTTTAAACATGATTCTATGCATGTAAACTCAATTTCCAAACTTATCAAGCATTAGGCTATTTTTTGTGAAATTTACACATGAAACAACATAGCTCTGTACTAGTACAATTTTCCATAAATTATCAATCAATAGATTAAAAATAATAAGTTCATTTTAGTGATAAATAATCAAAATAAATAGAATTTAATTCCCTAACATCTTCTTAAGTGAAAACCCAACCACATACAAATTAAGTAAGGTTTTTTATTATTTTATCCATATAGAATTAAGCTTTCAACATGAATACAAAGCTTAAGTGGGAGATAAACAATCACCTAAGGTGACCAACAACTTAAAAAATGTAGGTCAAACTCTGAATTTCTAGAAATCTAGTCAAATTCTAGCCATTGAATCCATTTCTTCCTCCTTTCAACTCGAAAACCCTAGAAATAGAGAATAGTAGAGAAAGTGAGAAAAAGGGAGATTCGATATAATTTTGAATCAAATTAGAGGAAGGATGGAATGTTGACATGTGAGATAATATTCACCATGAACGTCTATCCAATGTACGTAAACATAATTGATTTCATCATTTTTCAGATGATAAATGCTTAGGTCAACATATCCAACTTCTTCCTCACTTAAACCCTTACCCTCCCTCTATCTATAGAATTTCGTTTCTCTAGAATGAATCACTAAATAGGAGAGATCCTTGGGTGCTAGGTTACCCATATAGTTCAATTAAAGTGCTTGGGTCAATTTCAAATTGACCTAACTTTACTCTTGCATAAAAATGTTTCTGAAAATCATTTACTGAATAAGTCCAAGATCCATCAAAAATTATGAACAATTGACATGTTTCCTCACACAATATTTTAGAGCTCCAATAAAATTTTAGATCATTTCAATTTACCAATAAATAGATAGATTAAAATACTAGTCTACTATTTTTTTTCCAAAATGCATGGTCGACCGAGTTTGTCCCAGGGAAACTCAACCGACACCATGCTATATAGAATTCAAACATCATTCCAAAATTTTGAAAATTTCACCTAATGTCTGAATGCATTTTTCAAGTGATAGTAATTTTTTTGATCATTTGTATGTACATTTGAAAAGATAAATATCAAAAATTAAACTGCTATATTTCAGTCTAAATACATGGATGACCGAGTTTGTCCTGGGGTAACTTGGCCGACAAATAAATCATAAATTATTCAAAAATTCTGATATTTTTCAAAAACACTTACATTTTAGTTCTACAAATCACGTCCAAACTATAAGTAAATAAGATTTATAGATCAAATACTAAAAATCAATTACTACACCACTATACATATCAAATTGTGTATTCATAACCTACTGAACCCCAATTTTTGGACGACTAGGGTTTTCTCTTATCTAAATCTAATTATTTAAATTAAAAGCATGATAGGAGTTTCTCATTATGTTTATGAATCATAATTATACTTCCATCATTAAATCAAGTTTAAGTAATGATTAATTTAGTTATACATGCAATCGTCCAAGTACAACCTAATTAGATGGATAATTTGGAAACATGTCATTACACAAATCACTTAGTTTACAATGGTTCCCAACAAAAGCTTGGGTGAAGCTTTGGAGCTATTTAAAGACCTCATTCATCATTTCCCACATCACGACATCTTCATGGTCCAACTGATCGAGACTTTCTACCAGGGTGTTGCTGACAACACCATGGTTTTCCTTGACACATCTTATGGAGGTAAATTCATATTTCAAAACTTTGAGAGTGTTAGGAAGTGGTCAAGAGAAGAGCCAAGACACAAGAGCAATTAATTGAGGATAAGGTGGAGTTATCGAGGTAGCCAGGACCGAGGACAATTCTGAGCTCAAATCTATTGTCAAAAGTCTCAAGGTGCTTTCCTTGAAACAACATCATCTGAAGTCCTCTCTTATTGCCTATGAAAGAAGAGGACGACCATAGTATTTGTGACAACAAGTAAAATTTGTAGACTATCTTTGTGGTATATGACAAGGCCATAATCAGTCTAAATGACGATGTCAATTCATGTACAATAGTCTAATGGACGGACAACCAATGGGGGATCTCAAATCCATCTTTAGCATATTCAACTAGGCCTACTATAACCTAAACCAGACTAGGAGCCATCTTGGGTTCCAATATGGGAATGCAGCTAGTGTAGAAAATGCATCACAACAACGACCTTCTCAAATGAACAACCAAAAATGTGGTCATCTAGGGTTCCATTATCATATCCAACAAAACCATAGGAACCAAGGAAAGTATTAGGAACAAAAGTTCTAGAATCTAAATTAGGATTCTCAATTGCAAAATGTACTGCTCCTCAGCCTTCTGACGAGAGGTTCTCTACCATAGGAAAAAAATTATGGTCTAAAAAATCCATGATTGCTAGTCAACAACCCTATCAAAAATCAACAATTGTCTCTATTAACTCTATCTCGATACCCTCCCACAAGAGTTTTTACATGACAACCAAAAGAAAATCTAAAGCATGTGAAACAACTCAAGGCTGTGACAAGCCACTCCACCCTTAACCCTCCAGAGAATGTGAGCTCTTCTACAACAAGAAAGGAGGATGGATAGGACACATTCATCACCCAAATCTTGACAATTACTTAGCCACAAATCCCTGAAACTTACTCATAGTTTCCCATCTATAAGCCACATGTGTCGTACCCAAGCTAGTTGATTCAAACCTAATTGGATTCCATGTACAATAAATTCAAAGATACTCTAAGAAAGTTGTATGTTAATATCCCATTATTTTAAGCCATGGCAAAAATGCCTCAATGGACTGAATTCTTCAAATTCTTTCTTAAAAGGAAATACATAATGGAATAAAATTGTAAAATTGGAAAAAACATCATCTGATATTATTCAGAGAAATATCCCTTGTAATAGCAAGAACCCATGGTCCTTTGGGATCACATGCTCCATAAGAAATTCTACCAGCCAAATAAGACTAGCTGACCTTGGAGCTAGTATTTCTATCATACCCCTTAGTCTATGCAGGATACTAAGCCTTATCAATGCTCAAACCACCTCATAACTATGCAACTCATTGACTCATCCACATCGAGGATATACAATTAAATGTTGGAGAACTATATATCCGTTGTGAGTTTGTAGTGTTGGCCATCAAAGAAGATCGATGATACTCGGTTACCTTTGGCAGGACATTATTCTCCATAGCTAGGTCCTTGATAGATGTTGAAGCAAAACTGCTAACCCTATGAGTAGGGAAATGATCTTTTGAATACCAAAATCTTGGAGGTTTCACGAAGTACAACAGGGAGGAAGAAGCATACTTCCTTGATTCTGTCCACCAATTTATTATGTTTCAACAACAACTCCTCCCTTCAAAAGCCCCATGCATTCTTGATACTAGTGTTTCCTTAGAAGGTGATAACAATGCGAGGGAGATCAAGATCACATGTGTCTACTCTTTTCTAGAAGAAAAATTCTCTCACCAATTTCCTATCTATCAGGACTACCATGTACCACATGAGTTGAGTATACCATATGTATATCAAGAAGAATCAAATTTTGACATGGTTGCTCTATTTCCCAAGTATCAAGCTCCAGGGCCAACCCCCATAGTTTCTAGTTACCAATATTATGGGATGACCATGCATACAATGAACCTCACTCCTAAGTCCCCTCAACAATATCCTATTGAGTCATATCATATCTCTCATTCATCATCATGCGTCGAGCATTGGTAACCAACCAATTTTGGCTCCAACTATTTCCCTTAGTATTCTGACATGTATCTCACCATCTTTGGTAGGCTACAGGAAGCACGAATTCAACAAAGGATAGGGGAGTGTCTGAAAGGAAAACCTTCAAGACAATACAATTATCACTCACAAACTCCATTTGTTGCTCTCCTATGGTGGACAAATTATGTATCAGACCTTGACATTAAACATGTTGCTTGTTGGGACGCATCCTAACACATTTCCCTCCATTCCAGATTTATGTTCTACTTGGGATGAAAAAAATTGAAGTTCGGGCTGGAGGTTGGTGGTATGTACCTTCCCCACCCACTTTATCTTCCCTTTTTAGCAAAATTTTGTTATGTCATGTAGCCTTTATGTAGTCATCTAGTTATGCATGATTGTCAATAAACCCTCTAAATAAGTAAATATTCTTGCAATATTTTAATAAATTACCATTACAAAAATCATCTATCACCTAGGGCCTTAAATATCATTATTCCTTGGAGAAGTTGTTAAGTCATAATGGATAGATAGGAATAAAAATAATGTGTCCCTACTTCAAATTTGTAAATATCTTGTAACATTTCTTTATTACCTAAAGTTACAAAGAGAAATGAACTGATGCCATGATATTCCCAATGGACTGAATTCCAAACATAATTTGCACAAGTCCAACTTCTTCTACATTTTTCCACCACCTTCTTACCCTTCCATTTGCAAAAAAACTAAAAGCCAAAAAAATGTTCTAATCTCCAAGTACGGGTCTTGCAAACCCTTTCCCACGATACCAATTCTTCCATACCCCTTATAAATTTATTAGGGCATACCACCAAAAAAGATGCCAAAGTGAACAAATAAATACAATCAATGTAACTGCAACAAAGAAAATAAAAAGATCTGGAGTCAAATAGAGGAGAGATCACCATCTTCCATATTTCCATTCATGACACTTTTCTACCCAGGGGAATCTAGGTAACTCCAAACCTTTAGATAAACCATGTTCTTGTGCAAAAACTTGCAAGAATGTGCAGGAGTACCAAAAAGAAAGAAGGAATATGACATCTATTTTTATGTGGGTCTTGAAATGGGAACATGACGTGAGCATCTTTAGGTAGGGAATTAAAAAATGTGTTCCATGATTTCATAAAATTAGGGTCACTTCTCCATGAAAGGTGATAAAGATTCAAGTAACACAAGGAAAGAGAAAAGGACAAGATAATAATATTCCTTGGTATTTTTTGTGGTTCAATTTTGCTTGAGGACGAGCAACGTTGAAGTAAAAGGTATTTGATAAATGCATATTTTTCCATTTTATTTTCATATCTTGGAGCATTCCTTAGAAGTGTTTTGTTGATTATTCCTTAGTTTTAGATTCAATTGTCTTATCTTAGCTTTTCTCTTCTTAATCAGAGTGTTTATTATAATTTCTTGGATTTTGTAGGAAAATGGCCCGACCACTAGAATGCCCCACAATAGCCAAGAATCAGAGGCTTCAATTGCACATTTAGCCTCCTAAATTTTCCTAATGATTGAATGACACATAGAGTCGATAGACTCACAAGTAGGAATCTGTCCAATGCAAAAACCACAAATGGTCGACTGACGTCCCAGTCAATCAACTAGCCAATAAAACTAGATCAAAGTGAGAACTTCCAAATGGCCAAATGGTCACTCATATGAGAGACTTAATACAAATCAAGAAGGCTCGTTATCAAAGACAAACCTGACTGATTGGTCATTAACTAGTTGGTCGACCCGCCTTTCTGTAGAAGCAAACATCGAAGTCAAACAATTGAATCCACTTCCATCAAATGATTGATGTCACAGACCAAGTCTCCTCAGCTTCCAGTAGGATTTGTTTTTAGGGATTCAACCATCATTTCACCTATATAAAAGTAGGGGGGTTCCATGTACAAAAGACAATCTTTCACACTTCATATACCCTCATACTTGACCATCTTAGAGACCCTCTGGGGTGCACCAAGAATGGATGGGAGAAAAGGAGCCGCCGTCTCGTGGATATTGCTTCATTGTTGTATCTTGGAAAAATGACTCTTTATATCACTATATGCAACTATGTATCTCTTTCTATTAAGTCTGAGTAATAATTCAACTGGGGATGGGGAGTATCCCCATGGCTTGTTCTTTACTTCAGTTATATTCAATTCTAAAATTCTATTATTTAAATGTTCTTTCTTCATATTAGTTGTAATTCTTATTTATTTAGATTGATTATATCCTTGTTGAGTGATGATATTTGGATCTCAACATTGAATGAAACCATGGACTTCTAACGAGATCAATTGATAGAGTTTCATGATTGATCTATTCATTTTATATTTTCCGTTATGACTCATGGGGACGAGGTCATTTGATCCATGAGTTGGAACATAGTGTTAAGATTATGAGTTATTGATGAGATCCCTAATATAACTTACTAGAGGGTTGCACGAGGATTCTCAAATGAAAAAATCCTTGGGTTTGAGAGAAGTCTGACCTGGTGAGATTTGTGCTCTATAAGGACACCAATCCACATGGTCCTAATGCAATCAACTTAAATTAAGAGGTTGAATCCGTTAAAGTAAACAGATGGTCTATGATGTTGATCCCTTAGACCCCTAGTATCTTTTAATATCAAACTAAAACACAACTTAACTAGTTTTATTTTTGCAATTTCCTTTCTTACTTTATTTTTAATCATTCTCTACAAGCTTGAATCTAGATACTACTCATAGTAATGGATATGAATTTAAAACTCTATATAATGTTGGCCCATGGTATCAATACCTTTCTATAATAGAATTAACTTTCTTGTTTATAAGTGAGTTGATAGTTTTCAAATGGTTAAATTCTAGGGATAATCTCACGAGTGAATTTGTAGTTCGGATGATGCTCATCACCCTACTTGCTTTTGTGGTTGAAAACAACTGCAATTGCATGTATTTTTTAGCATGGAATCAAAAGTTATGGTCAAAAGAAGTCTATAGAGAGAGAAAGAGAGAGAAGAATACCAATCGAGATAGAGGAGACACAAAAATGGAGCTTTCTGTAGTAGTTTGCAATGACCTCCGACCTTAAGAAGAAGGGAAAACCACAATAGGGCACAAGAGGGAAACCTAAGGCTAGGTTTGCATTTGTGGAAAAAAAAAACTCAAAGGGGGTTTAAATAGATGTGAGAGCCTAGGATTAGGGCACATAATGGAGGATTTTAGAGCTTTAAAACATCCATGGAAGAAACATTTTTTGAAGCTTCAAAATTTCTGAATACTTGAGTATAGGTGAGAAATTATACACGAATCTGGTGTAAAATTTTGAGAAGATTCCAAGCACCCTTAAATATGCAAAATGGATTAAAGATGAGGAGATTTGGGTGCCAAAGATCTATGCCCCCCCTACCTACGAATACTATATAAGCTTTCCAAGATAGGGGATGACCCACCCGGCCCGGTGGGGATGTAACCTAATAAGACAATCCGGACCCATTTAGCCAAAAACGGTGATTTAAGAAGCAATTTTCAAGAATTTTTGTAGGGAGATAGGATGATTTATTTGGTATTAAATTTTTATACAATTATTACATTATAGCCTAGAATATTCTAAGTATTTTGGAGTCAAAAGGAAAAATTTAAATATGGAAATGATAATGGAGTATCAAATCAAAATCAATATCTATTTCCGTATACAAAAGGTACAAATATGTGCTAGATGGCCAAATAAGAGTCACAAACTTGCCAGTTGATCCAATGATGATAAGATGAATTCTAAATTAAAGAATACAAGGATTTCTATATATAAGATTTCATATGTCAAAACTCAATTTATCACATTCCTCCCCCCTTAAGGTGAGTTTTGTTTCCAAAATTCAGAAACATCTTCAAAATTATAATGATGTTGTAGTCAAAGTCATTTTTCAACCTTTATTAATAGACTAGGGGTCAGAGTTCATCGATAGAGTTCAAATTCAAATCATGCATATATTGAGTAAAGGTTGGAAAAGAGAGTCAAGATTATCCTTCATGGATCAAATTGCGTCATAATCTAACAAAATTTTGATTCAAGAGTCAAGATTCAATATCAAAATATTTTGTGTCCCATCATTTGATGTAGGGTAATATTTCCTATTTAGACCCTAGGTATGATCATTCATCCAAATAAACTACACAAAAAATATTTCAAAACAACAATGTCCATTCACAATCAAGGATTATCAAGGTTGATGATGACCAGACATGCATCATTTTTTGGAAATTAACCTTATAATTGAATATATCAATCTCAAAACTATCATTTGAGTCAACATCTCAAGTTATAAACTTTTGGGTTGAATGTCAAAATTTTGGATGATCAGATTTCAGGTCAAATGGATAGAGATCTTGGGCCAGTAGTACAATAATTCAAACATTTTAGGGTCCTAGCTTCATCATTTCAAATGTGGGGTTATACATCAATGATAGATATTTCATATTTCTACAATTTAAGGACAACATCATATTTTAATACAATAATTTCATGCTCAAAATGAATGGAAGGTCCCACCCTAGTCCACATGAGAGTTACACCCTAAATCATTAATCAAGTGAATCCACATAGTCAACTTTTCAAACATTTTTAGATTTGGGAATATGAAATTCACTTGCCATATATCGAGGGTGATCTTTAGATTCACATATGTGATTATAGGAGGAACATCTTTATCAAGATCCATAATCATGAGTCAAGATTTCCTACATCAGTATCGAGAGTAGAAGATTGTACATCTATTTCATAGGTCCAAATATTTAAAATCATGGGTTTATGTTCCTATTTAGACCTTAGGGAAGATCATTCATCCATATTAAACAATCGAGCAACAACTAAGCAACATTTTGTGTTTCCAATCACAAATTTTTATAACCATGGTATTGTGGTTTGATGAGTTATTTATACCTAGGTCTTTATAGGATTTTATCCACAAGCTATGGTCAACATTGTATTTAAAGAGAGATTCAATATCGAGTATCATTATTGTCATAGACTTGACCTATTGGATACTTAGGTCAAGGAATAGAAATGGGGTGTAAGCAGCTACCATTCCAAAATCTAAATAATATAAAAACTATGACAATTTAGAGGCAGCCATAAATAGGAACATGACCAAGATTAGTGGATTCATAAGTCAACTACCACCCTTATCTAGAACATTGGAACTTATAGTAATTAAATATTTGTCATGGAAAAATATGGGGAAAATCAATTATTAAACAGTACTTCATGGGATCAAAGATCATGGTCATACATTTGGCAATCATATTTCAAGATTTTCAAATGTGGGATTATAATACATATCCTTCCTTGCATAGATGAAGTAAAGGGTCGTCATTTGGAAATAGAGAAGTTAAATTGGGAACTCAAGAATTCAATCATAATAGAGTATAGTCAAGACTTCATAACATACATATTGTTCAAATTTGAGTCTCATAAAGAGGAATCATAGTCAATAAAGAAGTTTCCTCTTATAAAAATTCTTCACATCATGATCTAGGAGTCCAAAAAAATAGTCATATAAAGGTATAGGGCATGATACATAACAATTGAGAAATATTTTCTTAATCATGTTTGAGGTTTGATCAAATAGGTGAAACATAAGTTCAATCAGTAGGGACCTCACAACCATGAGGTTTCAAACATTAGTTCCACCTTATTTTACCATATCATCAATTCACCTCAACTGTAGGAAGCACTTATATCCAATTTGGTGATATTGAGTTGCAGAAACTTTACACATGAGTACATCACTATCAAGAGTACTTTCATATATAAATTCATATCAATTTGATATCAAATCATGGAATGATAATGGTCCGTACTTTTCAAAACTTTATCTCATATTTTAGTTATTGCCCCACACTATCAATTTTTTTGGAAAGTACATATCTAGTCAATACACTATGTAGAAACGAGAAGTCATTCTACTAACTTCTAATAGGTGGCTCGGGGTAGTCCTTAAAGAAAAGATGAGCAATGAGATGACTCCCCAGGGTTTAAGAATTTTTTTTCTAGATCGACTGTGGCCTAGTAGAGTGGGGAGCCTCAGTCATTGTTGTGAGGAGTATAGGAGGTTATTACTACCCAGAACCCCGACACTAGACACATATGAGCTACATTAAGGTTTTTTAAAGATTTCCTTGATTCAAGACATATGAAGAAGTCATTCAATTACTTCATGTGGTAGTTTGTAGGGTCTGATAGCAAATGATATGGAACCACTTTTACCCCAATCCAAATCCTATTGTCAAGACAATGGTAAAGGCATTAAAGAGCCCATCCTTGATTTCCGATTTAATCTTACACATCAGATACATAAAATTAAATAACATGCCTTACTTTTGAAAATAAGCTAATTTTTTTTACATGGACCATGGATAACAAGATAGAAACTTAAAAGGAGAGAGAAACTAACTATGACAAAGCCTATAATTACTATAACCTGATTACATATTCTTATTCCATGTTTGAATATGTATTGGTGTAGCTTCAACTCTTCTAGAAGAGTTAAACAAATAAAGGGACACGAGTAGAGACTTTATTCCTTGTTGAAATAAAAAACAATGACCCAATGTCAATTCAAAAACATAGAGTATGATTATGAAAAACATGAAACAATACATGTATATTAAAAAAGAAATATCCACTTGACATGTTTATCAGAAATAAAATATTGACAAAAACATAAAATTCATGTGCTCAACAAGTGAAATTTACAAAACAATGTATGATATAGTCCGATCAAGAGTCATCACCTCACATATATTGGAGTGTGTGGAAAGACTAACAAGGTGCCACTTAACCCTTGGGGAAAGGCCAACGTGCCACTTAACCCTATGGAAAAGAAAAGGATCTCCACTTAACCCCTAAAAACAACAAGAGGAAAGGCTCAAATGGTATATTGAGGAAACAATGGGTGTATTATTAAAAGTCTAAATATAAAATAAAATAACAAGCAATCTATCTATCTGTCTATCTATCTATATATATTTGAAACACAAGTCTATACGAAATGTGGTAGCTCATGCAAGTAACATAGCCAAGTGTAATAGTCATACATATGTAATTATACATCTCATCACATAAACAAAAGCCAAGAAGATGTAGTACATTTACCTTTTAGATAAGATCTTAATTCACAAATTCCAATACGAATGAGATCAGGGTGTAGGGTTAAAATCTGGTCAAAGGATCATGGTCAAGAATTGATGCTTGGGAATTTTGGTATAAAAAATAATAAGAAGTCAGTTACATGTTCCACATGACCATAACAATAATCATTCACCTTATCAACAAACAACTAGAAAGATCTCACTACTTGTCAACAAGATCAAATATTCAACAAACTCATGTGGCTAAATGATCAAAGAGATTATTGGAACATCAAGAGACCCATAATCTATATCAAGTTTCCAGTCAATATTATAATGATTGATGTTATGATTCTAATAACAAATACTAATTCTACAATATTTCCTTGTAGTATGATCATGGTTGGACAAAGTTGTAATCTTTGATTTGAAAGTCACCATTAAAGTCCATTGGTAAAGGACATTTAGAAAAGGATTAGGAATTAGATGTTGGAAGTATTTTCATCTCATCTTGCTTTCTCTTGCAGTCAATACAGACAATAATCTATGTATTTCAAGCATGAAATCAATAGTTATGGACACACAATGGAGGTTTTGGTTGCTCTAAAATATCCATGGAGGAACCATGTTTCAGAGCTTTGATGTGTCATGATCTTCAACATGTTTACTTAATATAATTTGGGAAGAGGAAGTTCTACAATCCAAGTAATTAGTTGAACAATGCAAGAAGATGTCATGCTTGATGAAAGATTAGGGGAATCAAAACCTTCAAATACACATACAAACTAATTCATCAACAATAGATAGCAAATATAGTTTTATTTCCAAATAGTATAAAGAAAGGCAAAGTGGATTAGTAATTGAAGAAGTTCCTTCACATTTTTAGGAAGCTCCATGTCATCCTTAATCTGATAAAAGATATTATATAGATCCATGAATGTGCAAAATTCCTTAAATATATTATAAAAAACAAGAGGCAGATTGTAAGTTTAGATGTGGCTATTGATCATGAGGTAGTGAGCATGCTGATACAGAGAAAAATTTCCAAAGAAACACCAAGATCAAAGTGTTTTAACATATTGTGATCTATTAACATACTCCACATTGTCAATGCTCTTTATAACTCCATAGTGAGTATTAATCTCTTCACACTCATTAATAACAAAAAAATAGGGTTGATAGAACCAAAGAAAAAACATGGAAATACCACTTGTTGATAAGCCCTTTGTCATACCTTATGGAATCTACACAGATGTCCTGGTGAAGTAGGTAAGGTTCATATTTCCAAATAAGTTTGTAGTAATGGAATGTAGCAGGACTACAATTTAAAGGTTCTTTTGAAAATACCATTACAGGAAACATCAAACATTACACTAGAAACTCTATGCATTGAAGAAAAAAAAATGGTGTTTAAACTCTAGGAACATCCAATAAAAGTTGAGAGTGCAAAAGGATTCCTTATTGTTGAACACTCTGACATGAATGTGTCACTACTTCTTATGAATCTCGTCTTAGATGTAGATAAACTCATGCACCAAGTGTATAGAGGGTCATTATAGCTAGAGGTGATGGGTGAAGTATGCTTGTTCTCCTTAACCAAATCCATGAAGTATGTAGAGGAGGAAATTGACTTTAGCTTCCCATTCTCTAATAAAAAGCAATAATGGCAACAATCCAACACTTCTATCCCAACTTGACACTAACTGGATATCTAGAGTTTGTGCTTCAACATGAGTTGCTAGAAGTCTATGTGTTACATTTAAGGACACTTCCATTTTTATATTGATATTAATTTGAATACTTAGGACCACATTGCCCACCATTTTTGGCCCTATTAAGTGTCCCCTAATCTTCAATTTAAGTCTCTTTCACCACATTCGTAAGATGTATTCCTTTTATGATAATGGGATGCTTATGGTGATAACATCCACCTTATTAAGCACACTAGAAGAGAAATAGTTGATGATAGTTCTGAATAACCACATTGTAGCCTTTGGATTGTCCAATGAAGACATAAAGGAGACCTATACAAGTTTATCCCAATATAATATTCATATCAAGGAAGGAGATAAAATGGTAGTGCTTCTAGAAAGGATACTCAACCCTAATCAGGATAGAGGTAATTAAATAGAAGTACAAAACTTTTATCTCTATTTATAATATATGCTACTTATGATAGCAAGTGAGATATTACTACACATGTTATTCCTAGAAAGAAGAGAATAATAGTGTTCACTAATGCTACAAATGAATTTGTTTCCATAAGATTAGTGAGTGGGGAGATTTTGCATAGATTATCGTGGCCTGATATTGCCACCTCAAATATCAGTTTCCCTTGCCTTTAATCGATTGAACTTTAGAGTAACTTGCATGGCTCTCACACTTCTATTTTCTAAATTGTTATTTTGGTTACAAATAGATTACATAGAGCCTAAGGATCAAAGGAAGATCACCTTCACTTTCCCTTATGTCACCTTCTCTTTCATCAAATGTCATTTGGTCTTCATAACGTCCTGCCCACCTTGCAAAGGTGCTTTTTGACCATTTTCTCAAATATCATAGAATGATACTTGGAGATTTTTATGGATGATTTATTAGTTTATGGGGAATATTTTATGGGGTGACTAGCTATCTAGAAAAGGTGTTTAAAATATGTGAAGAAACCCACTTAGTGCTTGGTTGGAAAAAGTGCCACATGATGCTAAATGAAGGGATTGTGCCGGAACACAAAGTGTCCAACAAAGACTATTAGGTTTACCACAAAATAGAAATTATCTTTAATATAACTCCACTCCACTTGATGAAGGATGTTAGGAGATTTTAAGGGAATTTTGGATTTTTTTAGTGGTCCATAAAGGATTTTATTGAAATTGGCAAAATGCTCTTTGAGATGCTTGAAAAGGATACATATTCAATTTTAAAGATTGTTGTTCAATATTTTAGAAGGAAGGTTGATTTCATCCCCTATTGTGGTGGATCCAGATTGGAGATAACCTTTTGAGTTGATGAGTGATTTCAATAACTATGTGGTAAGGGATATTTTGGACAACGCAAGATTCAACATCCATTGATAATTTACTATGACACACACTTTAAATTATGCATAATTGAATTATTCCATAACAGATAATAATTTTTGGCTATGGTTTTTGCATTTGATAAATTATATTAGTATTTGGTAGGGGCCAACTCATAGTTTGGACTAATCATGCAACAATCAAATATTTTCTACAAAAATAAGAAAAATCTTGACTTATTAGGTGGAAATTTCTTGTGAAAGATTTCTTCATTGAGGTAAGGTACAAATACCAAACTAAATACATTGTTTCCGATCGCCTCTCTCATCTTGAGAACGTGGATAAGAAAGGTTTAGAGGTTCCTATTCAGGAGAATGTCTGAGATGTGAACTTTTGGAAGTTTGCATAAGTGACCCATGGTCTGCTAACATAGGCCTTTACCTTGCATGTGGGTTTATGCCTAAGGGTTGGAAATACAAAGAGAATAATAACTTCTTTAAACTCTATATGATATTTGATTTGGGATGATCATATTTTTCTCAAGTAGTGAATGGATGGTATTCAAAGAAGGCATATATTGAGCGGGAGGTCCAGAGCATTTTGTTTCATTTCACTCCCTATTCACCAGGGGAATCGTGTAATCTCTAGCACATTGTAAAATGTCCTAGAATGAGGCTTTTGTTGGTATGTATGCCAGAGAGCCAATCATACGATGATTGCAACAAAGCATTAGATACATGACTTGATAATGATAAAAAGTAATTTTGTCTATTATATTTATCTCAACCATGAGATGATGATGCAAATATAATAGATGTCTAAAGAATGATGTTACTCGATGATAAGAACTTGAACAATGAGATCATATTTATCATAAGAGTACATACATTATTATTATGTACCTAGTTGCATATTACTATGGAAGCAAAATAGACAACAATAATACATAAGACTAGAGTATGTATTGGTTGATGAAAGAATATCATTAGTCATGGTATATGATGTCAAACCAAGAACATAGATACTTGCTATAGAATAGTGTATCAGCCACACCCACCTTGAGAGTGATACACGAAGACCATGAAATGGTAATTAGAATCAACTTTCATAGTGATAGTGGAGATTGTAGTACTTAAATCTAAAACCACTACACTCATGATATGTCATTTGATGTACTTAGACACCATCCAATGTGACCTTGAATAAGGGTTAACATAAGGTTGATGGTCAGGTACTTTGTGAAACATGGGGATTGAGTGTGATTGATGTAGATGGGATTTGTCCCTCTGGTAGGAGAATCATATCTAGGCCTCTTGATAAGTGAGACTAAGAAATGTATGACTATAATCATTTGACTCAATATGTGATATGTGAGCTCACATGCATCTTAGAAATTCTGCTCTAGTTCAAGGAACAAGGATTGAACATTGAGAGGATGACAATTCTATGCCTCAAGTTCAATCCAGATATCAGAGACAAAGGAACTATACAATTATAGTAACACTAATCACATATTGTAGGTTGAAGTTATTCTCCAACTTTCCTAATTACTTGTTAGAAATGATGTGTTTCTAGATACCAATTGTTTCTTGTAATGTCATAAATTGGTTATAGACATTCATTGCCAACATATATTGGTCATATAGGGTCACACACATAGGTTGCACATGGAATAGTAGTTTATTCATGAATGATGTTTAACTTGATTGCTAAAGAGTGTAGGTATCTAATTTAAACAACTAAGGTTGAAAATTGACTGACGGGACTATTAACTGACTAGTTCAAGTGTTGAACCAATCAATTCAAGTGTCAGATCAAACAACATTGGTCGAATAGTACCTAAGCTGGATGATATGAAATGGTAATTTCAAAAGTGAGGCGACCATTTCATGAAGTGAAATGACTAGTTTGTCATCTGGATCATCGAGTTCAATGATCAATTTGATTGGATCAAGGGTTGATGTTGATGTCATGATTGTGCATTAATTGAATATTAAAAGCCAATATGTTAACTATAACGCCAGACCCTGCTTAAAAGAGGGTGCCAACATTCTGAGTAATCTGCTGGATCTAAAGGTGGCGTCCATGACAACTCTAGAGGGAGATTGGGATGCAGAGTTTATTAAAGCCTGGTTCAATGAGGAAACTTGCAATAAAATTTTGGGGATGGTTCCACCATCAGGTCAAGCGGGGGAGGATGTCTGGCAATTTACTTGCAGTAGGGATGGTCAATTCATCACCCCTATTATCTACAAAATGCTTCTAAAGAGCTATAGTATCAAATCTCCAGGCTGCTGGGAGCGGTTGTGGAAGATCTCTGTGGCCCAAAGAATTAAGAGCACCCTCTGGAGAGCTTATCATGAGAGTCTTATGACTAACAGGAACAGGATGGCACGGGGGCTTACGAATACAGATCGATGTTCGATCTGTATTGAAGCATGCGAATCCACTATCCACCTTCTTCAAAAGTGCAGAGTTAGTAAGCAAGTGTGGGGGGTTCTTCAAGAACAGTACAATCTGAACTACATCGAGGGTGGAACGATCAGGGAATAGTTTGCGAGAAACCTGAAGTGGAAGTCAGGCACCCCTCATCACCAAGTCTGGTTTGCAGTTGCGGTAGACCAGATTTGGAAGGCCAGGAATGATACTGTTTTCAATGATAGGACCTCCTCCGCAAGCACCATTGCTCAGATGATTGCTAACAATGTTCAACTCAACCTCTATGCTATGAAGAACTGCACAGATGCTCCCAAATTTCATCAGAGAATATCATGGACGCCCCCCGCTGAAGGAGAACTCAAGATAAATGTTGATGGTGCTTTCACCAAGAGGAATGGGACAGGTGCTGTCAGCTACGTGGTCAGGGATCATGGGGGAACCTAGCTTGAGGGCGGCGCTCATAGGTGCTATATGGATAACATTCTAGAGATTGAGATTGCAGCGATCCTCAAAGGCTTCCAGGTAGCGGCGGATTACAGGAAAAAGGTCACGATTGAAACTGATTGTAAAACTGCTTGGAAGCTGACTGGCATGACTGCCGAATCTCCCCCTGCTAGGTTTCGACCCTTATGTAGGAAGATCAACCACTTCAGGGAACTCAAACCGAACATAGGGATGAATTTCCAGAAAAGAGAAGCTAATAGAACTGCTGACGCGCTAGCTATGTGGTTCAACAAACAAGACCTTGATGCTAAGATCTGGAATCAATGCCCTGATCACATCGTAAATTCTCTAAACGATGAGATCAGCCTGATCCAGATGACATGTAGAACCGGTGGTGTTTTGCCTGCAACCTTGGGGCAGGATGAATAAGATCTCCCTTGGGTTAATAAAAAAAAGCCAATATGTTTACAAATTGAAAACATCTTGAACTGACTGGTTCAAGGGTGAACCGACAAATTTTTAAGTGAAATGATCGGTTCACTGTTCATAGTTTATAGAAAATTTGTGAATTTCGTCTCTTTGACTCCCAGATCGACTTAAACTCCGACGTTGGCCCTCCTATGAAAAGAGAGGTATTGGGGGATTCCCAAACGCAACAATAAGCTCTGACAATTGTTGTCCTCTCTGGTTTTGATAACCAAGAGAGCCTAAGAAAATCCTACCCATCAAAGGGAGGGGTAGTAAGGGAGAGAGAGTTGGGAGAGAGAATCAATCCTAGCATATTGGCGTTCAACGAGATAACTCCTTCCCGTTGGCTCTGGTAGTAGAATATTGAGTTCTCAGTGGTCCACGTGCACTACACTAGGGAAAAGAGGTTGTTACCTACCGCTAGGAGGACGCGGTCAACCACCATCTGTGGTGATCAACCAGGAGGCTTCCACCGATAGTCGTCGAGGTGAAACTAGAAAAAGAAGCACGCTACAACAAGAGTTGTCGATAAACATGCTCCAAGAATAGGTATAACTCTTGTTAGCTTTCTTGCTAGATACATCATTGTTGATGAGATCTTGTTGATTAGGGATTTGGGCGTTAAAACTTTGTTTTCGCTGCCTTATCCTTCACCCCGATTTCCCAATAGTGGTATCAGAGCCACGTCATTCTACGATGTATCAGGGATTGACATCGATGTGATCATATTTAGTTTTATTGCATGTGATTTGAATATTAAACTGGTTAATATGCATATCCAATTAAGACTGCATATGATTCACAAATATATATATATATATATATATATATATATATATATATATATATATAGTCAGGCTAGAATACACTCGAGTGTATCCGGAGCGGAATACACTCAAGTAGTTTTTCATGATGCAATATTTTTTTTTAAATCTAATCCGTTGATCTTCTTAAACATCTCGTGAGCAACTCATACGCAAAATTTGAGCACATTTGGATATGTATAGCTCATGTTATGAAGACCGCAAAAATTATGCATTTCAAAATAGTTTCGCGCGTCGATTTTGTTGCCCTTGGATGAGTGCCTTACACTCATCCAAATGGGCTAAAATATTGTATGTAGCTTAGTTATAATATGATGGTGAAGATCAATGGTTTACATTTTGTGAAAAATAGTCTTGATATGCAAACACACTTGAGTGTATTCATGCGATCCGTACATTCGAGTGTATTCTAGCCTGACTCTCTCTCTCTCTCTATATATATATATATATATATGCAATCAATATGTGTCTCACTGAAAGTGTTTTGATAGTGGATGTGAGCATGGTTATGACAAAAAACCCTGTGGATTGTGTGCTCGATAGTTTGGTTTATTTTCTATCATTACTTGGTTTGCATATCGAACCTCTCTCCTCCTTTCAAAATGTAAATTATTCATATTTACCCTCGAATGTAACTCAATGTTTGCCCGTTTACAATGTAATATGAATTAGGAATAATTTTAGTTTATGTTTCCTCATGAGAAGACATTCTTCACTTATCAAACTGACTGGCTCTTTAGATGAACCGATCGACTGGAGGATCGAGGAGGCAAGGTAACATGAGAAAATGAACCGATCCAATAGTGGTCCAACCAATCAACTGGAGGAGTCCAAACATTGCTTGAACCGGAGAACCAGATGACCATTTCAAGAGACAAACTGACCTACCAGGAGTCAAGCCGATCGGTTCAAGTGTTGAACCGATCAACCAAGATTGGTTCAACCATAGATCATCATCGACAATAGGTTTCTAAACATGATGTAGACCTTAGGTGGTAGTAATTTCTTATGGCTCCAAGGAATTACAATAGTATTTCCATAACCATTGCTTGTGTTTATAATTGCATGATTTCATTTGTGTCTTTAGCATGTATATGATACATTAGTATGTTGTGATTGGATATGTATATGTACTTATATAAAATCCCTCAATAAATATTTAGTCTAAGATTCTTTCTATAAACAATACACATGCAAAGCTTGATCAACAAAGTGTGGGCATGCCCTAGCGTGGTGAACCATCTATCTCTTGGAAGTGTGATGGTTGATATGTGGGTCTACCCTTGAAGGGTGAATATTCTATCGTGTTGGCTTATGGGTCAGTCTTAACTTGGTGACCTTAATAGGATTAAGTGCCTAGAAGTATACAGATGGACTATTACAAAGAGAGTTGTGCATACCATCTATCTAAGAATTGCATAAGATTCAATTAGCAAATGTTGCCTGCCTTCAGAATTGATTATGAGTGCCAGTGTTGGTTGGGTATTAACTTAATTATTTTAGATCTTGGCTCACTAGAAGTTTGTAGGGTGCAATCTTCTAAATTGGCAGTGAGGGCTATCAATTCGAAGAAAATAGTGTGAGCGATATTAATTAAAAGCCTAATTAATTTTGTCAAACTTATCAAATCAAATTGATAAAAAGTGTTTTTTACTAAAGTTGCAAACTTTCTTTTGTAGAATTTAATGGAAACCACAAACACACTTTCTTTGTGATCACTCCTTGAGAAGGAAAAGCTGAACGGGAACAACTTCCATGACCAATTTAGGACTTTGAGAATTGATTTCACTCAAGAGTTCAAGATCTATGTCTTGGAGACACCAGAGCTAGATGAGTCTCCCCCTACTATGCCTATGGCTGACATGGATGCTTATAAGAAGCACTTTGAAGATGTCGTGGATGTCAAGTGCCTGATGATGTGCTCAATGGAATATGAGTTGTAGAGACAACATGAGAACATGGATTTTATTGAGATGGTTACACATCTTAAGAACATGTACCAAGATCAGGCATGACAAGAGAGATATGTTGTCTCAAAGGTGTTGTTCAAGTGAAAAATGGTATAAGGATATCTAATATGTCTTCACACACTCAAGTGATTGGATATGGGGAGAACCATGCTAGACTGGGATTCCCCTTGGGTCAAGAGTTGGCCACATATGTGATTCTACAGTCATTGTCAAAATCATATAGTCAGTTTTTCATGAACTACAACATGAATAATTTTGACAAGTCATTGTCATAATTGCTTGGCATGTTGAGGACAGCTTAAGAGTAGATGAAGAAGGAAAAACACAAATCTGTGATGATGCTCAATAGAGGGAAGCCCAAGGGCAAAGGCAAAGCTAAGAAGAGTTCTAAAGCTATCCAGAATCCAAATTCTTCTACATTGAAAGCTAAGGGAGGAGTGAATAAAGTAGGAAAGTGCCACCACTGTCACCATCTTGGGCACTAGAAAAGGTAATGTTCTCTTTATATAGAGGAACACATGAAGTAGAAAGAGATAGAGATCTCCACTTCAGGACCTGAGAAGAAGTAAGATAGAACTATACAAATTAAGAGTTGTTGCCACTACAATTGCAATCTATCATTCATGTAATGGGTATGTAATAGAATTAGTGAATTGCTATTATGTACCTATCATTATTGAAAACATCATGTATCTTTTATGGACAAGAATATTATGAATAAATTTTATATTTTTCTTCTAAAGATATGGTTTTTTATGGCAGTGGCCCTAATGTCTAATAGTTTATATTTGATAGTTCTATAGATAGTCATATATATTGAATGACTCAATGACTCGAACAATGAATTCCTATAGCATTATCATCTAGAGCACATAAATGAGAAATGCATTTCTAGAATCCATAATGATTCTTGTCTAGACTTTTTGATTGTTGAACCAATAGAGACATGTGAGTCTTATTTATTAGGCAATATGATAAAATCATCTTTACTAGATGCAATTGGAGAGTGACTATTCTAATAGGGATCATACATATTGATGTATATTGACCTTTTAGAATAAATGCTAGAGGTGGCGATTTGTACCTCATTATATTTACTAATGATCTCAGTAGATATGGTAGATTTTATTTAATGAAATACAAGTCTAAATCTCTTGAACTGTTCAAGGAGATTAAGAATGAAGTACATAACCCACTTGTTATAAGTATTAAAACACTTTGACATGATTGATGTGGAAATACTTTGAACCAAGAGTTTGAGGACCTTCTAAAAATCATGATAGTGTATCATGATGAACACCACTTGAAACATTATGATGTATTAGAAAGAAGAAATCACACCCCATTCATTATGGCGTGGTTATCAATAAATCTAGCTAATATTCCATTTCCTTTTTGGCCATGCTTTATACTAAAATAATATACCGTATAAAATGGTTTAATAGACACCATATGAGATATTGCATGGGAGGTGTCCCAATGAGAATGCAATTTTTATAAGGATTAAGATTGAAAGCTTACACGTGAAAATAGTTTTTTGAAAATATTTGTCCATAAATCACATGAATGTTATTTTGTTGTATACAACTTTTATATTCCAATCCAACAACAAAGTTGTTTGTTGACTAGGATGGTATTCCTAAAGAGGAACTTAGTTCCAAAGGAATCAGTGGTAGTAAAAGAAGAACTCATCCAATACGAACAAGAGTAAATTGAACCTACATAGGTATAAAGGGAATAAGGAAAATCATAAATTGTTGTGGAATCTCAAGTTTCTTATGTAACACAAAATCTCATGGATTTAGTAGGACACGCCTTGACATTGAAAGATTATGACGTCTTATAAATCAAGAAGGTGAGGTGTTGGTCATAGATGATGAACCAACAAACTACATAGAAGCTATTGAGGGACCGGAGTCTGAGAAATGGCTTGAGGCCACGAGATCCAAGATGGAGTCCATGTAAACCAACAAGGTATGACCTTGGTGGATAAGCCTAAAGGGGTAAGACCCATAGGATGCATTTGGGTCCTTGATTAAAGACTGACATGGATGGTATGTACAAACCTATAAAAGCATATTGGTTACAAAGATTTCAAACAAGCTCAAGATGTTGAACATAGTAAAATCTTCTCCATTTTCCATGGTTGAACCCATCAGGATAATGCTTGTGAGTGCAACTTAGTATGACTATGAGATTTGGCAAACATGGTATTAAAGTCGCATTCCTTAATAGGAATAGTGTATAGATTCTGTATGTGACACAACGTAGAAGGTTTTATAAACCCAATTATTGCAAATATATTTTGTAAGCTACAAAGCTCAATTTTTGGATTGAAGAAAGCATCTCAGAGATAGAATCTTCTATTTGACAAGACACTCAAAAAGTTTGACTTGAGTCAAGATGATGATGAAATCTATGATTATAAGAATTTAGTGGGAGTAAACTTAGATTCCACATAATGATGGGGAATGACATCCTTATACTGCAAATATTAAAACCTGGGCAGGAAATACCTTCTCTATGAGGAGTTTAGGCAAAACATCCTATGTGATAGGAATTGAGATCCATAGAGATAGATTTGTAAAGCTTCATGACCTGAGAAAGAGCACATACATTGGCAAGAAGCTAAAGGGGTTCAACATGCAAGACTCAATGAGAGAAAACTTGTCCATGTTCCTAGAGTTAGTTGAGTTAGTCTCTTAGGAGCCTAGCATTCTAGTTCTTATGAATAACAAGAACACATAGATAGATGTTGTGTGCATTTGCAATTGGATATATCATGCATGCAATGTTGCGTACTCATCTTTTATCTCGTATGGATTGGACATGATGAGTGGATATCTGTTAGATCCCAGTGCAAGTCACTAGATTGCCATAAAGAACATCCTTAAGTGCTTTATAAGCACTAAAAGGATTTTTTCCTTAGTTATGGTAATGAGGAGGATTTGGGTGTAAAGGGTTACACTGATGAAAGCTTCCAAAATGACAAAGAAAATTAATGGTGCAATCTACATTTTTGTTTGACCATAGAAATGTAAGCTAGAAGAGTTCTGAGAAAGAGATAGTTGTTCTATAATTGAAGTTAAGTACCTTTTTGTTATGAAAAATAGAGGATTTTGTATGGATTGAGAAGTTCATATAGATGAACTTATGGAGGTTCCAACCATTTATGACAGAGTAGAGATATTGTGACAATCATGGAGTTGCTAAGTGGGATGGGAATCTCAAATAGTATACTACGACATTTCCATCTCATCTGAAAAGTCATACAATGAGTAGATGTGAAACTTGAAAAATATCACGAGAAGGAAACATTGCTAAACCCACTATAAAAGCACCATCACAACAGAAACATGATGGACATGTTGAAGATCACTTGGAATAAGATTTTGTTGGTATGTATGCCCATAGAGCAAGTCATATGATGATTGTAATGGGATACTTTGTAAATGATTTGAATAATAATAAAGGCAATTTCTGATCTATATGTTTAAACTGTTTCTGAGATGATGGTGTAACATGATAGATGTTTAAAGAATGATTTTACTCAATGATGTATGCTTTTAGGTTAAGGACCTAAATGATGAGATCATGCAGATGTCAAGAGTATACATTCTTGTTTGGTCCCTAGTCAGTTGTTATTGTGGAAATAACCATAGACATCAATAACACTAAAGACAAGATTGTGTGTTGGTTGATGACAGAATCTCATTAGTCATGATATACTGATATCAAACCAAGCACATAGGTACTTGTTAGAGAACAAGGTACCAGACAGACCCACCGTGAGAGTGACACATGGAACCATGACTTGGTAGTCACAGTCAGCTCTCACAGTGATGGTGGTGAGTGTGATTCTTAGACCTGAAATCACTACACTCAACACATGTCGTTGGGTACACTTTGACATCATCAAATGCAGTCCTGAAACATGGGTTGTTATAAAGGTGATAATTGGGTGGCTTTGACACATGGGGCTTTTGAGGGGTGAGTGATAGATATGGGATTTGTCCCTCCTGAGGGAGTTTGATGTCCTTGGCCACTTGATGAGTAGGATTGAGAAAGGCATGTGCATGCACGTGTGAATCAATATGTGATATTGATGTCATACACATCTCACCCAGTCTGCTATGAGATCAAGGAAATGAATGAACGTTGACAGGATGACTGTTCCATGCCTCGAGTTCATTCAGGATATCAGTGACAAAGGAATTATACATTCACTGTAACACCATTCACGGATTGTAGGATTGAAAGTTGTTCTGCAACTTTCTATTTCACTTGGGTAGCACTGATGTGTGACTAGGCATCACTCTTTGCTTGTGAAGTCATAAGTTCTATGGACTTTTACTGCCAACATGAAATGGACCTGCAGGGTCACACACATAGGATTTAACCTGGAATAGGAGTTTTTCCACAAACATGTTTAGATTGATTACTAAAGGAGTTTAGTAGTTCAATTAAACACTCAATCAATTGATAGATCAGTATCATAGTGTTCAAGGTGTTGGACTGATTGATTAGCATATCGGATTGATTGAAACTGCAATTGACTGATTCTGCACAATCTGCACTCCCAACTGATCGACTCATGTGATGAACCGATCGGCTGAGCTTGGTGAACCGATCGGCTCAACTAGTGAGTCGATCGGCTCATGGACAGGGTGAAGCGATTCGTTCAAGTGTTGAAACGATCGGTTCAAGTCCAACCGAGCAAGTTGGGAAAGTAAGATTGGTGAGAAATTTCTTTTCGTTTCACTTGCCCAATTTGATTGGAAGAAGGATTGGTATTTGATACCAATTCAAAACAAAAGAAGAAAAGTCAATTGGGAACTAATTAGGACCATGAATCGACCGGTTTAGAAATGAACCAACCATTTCATGGGTCCCTACCGATCGGTTGAGGTGTCAACCGACCGGCTCAGATCCCCAACCGACCGTTTCAGTTGTGAAACGATCAGTTCAGGTTGTGCAGTTGGTTGTTTTTGTAGAAAATCTCGAACCCTTCTACTCCTGCTTTAGTCCCGCATTGCCCGTGATAGAGAACCCTATCCCATGACTCTCCTATATATATAGGGGTATTGGGGGCTTCTCAAAGTACAACCCAGTGCAACGAGTTGCTCTGTGAAGTTGTCATTCTCTCTGGTTTTGGTAACCAAGAGAGAGCCCGAGCAAGTACTACCCGATAAGGGAGGCACAACAAGGGAAAGACAACTGTTGAAAGTGACTGGTGGTAGGAGAGTGTGTTGGTGACTAGTACACCAACATGAGGGTGCGACTCCTTCCGATTCCTTGTGCGACAAGGATATCGGAGTTCCAGGCAGTCCTTGTGGATGACTGCAGAGGCGGGAGACCTCTGTCACTTGGAGGATAATTGTCAATCCCGACAGTCCCGGTGAGACCAGGAGTCTTTAGTTCCGGTGCGACCAGGAGCTGCAAAGACACCGTCCAAGACTGGAGGTGAAGACCATGCAAGGCGTGAGGTACTGTCGCCGAGCAAGCCTCGGGATAAGGTATGCATCCACAAACCATCTTTCCTATTATATAGACGTTGACGCGATTCCTTTTGTTCTGGGTTTTGGGAAATTTTTTTTGTTTCCGCTGCTTCTCTGCCTCCCCTAAAACCCAACAGTGGTATCAGAGCCACGTCAACTGCTCTATATTTTAGGATTATCGATATGATCGATTTTGGTTTGTCGCCTTTATTTATTGCATACGATGCGAATAAAATTGTCTTTATGCATGTCCAATCCACAAATCCCAAATATACATATATGATATGTAATATTAATGCACTCGATACGCTTCTCCCTTAAACGAGTTTTGTGGTGGATGTGTAGCATGGTTATGGCCTATAAACCCTAAATCTGTGTGTGGTTGTATGTGGTTGCTTGCATCTCGATCTGCGCACCGATTCCCTTTTCTCCTATTCCTGATGTAACTCAAAATAATTTGAGATTTCTTTTCCTACCTTTGCTCCCCCCGAATGTAACTCGGGGTTTCACAATTCAATTGTAAATAGGATAGATTTTATTTCTTGTTATGTCAAAGAACGACGAACAACCTGAGACGATCGGTTCATGGCGTGAACCGATCGGTTGGTGTTCCAGACGACCGGTTCGAGGAACGAAATGAGCGGGTGGCAACCTGAGGAGATGCACCACGACCGGTGAACCGATCGGCTGGAGGCGCCAGTCGATCGGCTGGTGGCACCCGAACAACCAACTTGATGGCGAGCCGATCAGTCATGGAGATGAGCTAATCAAACCCAGAAAGGCAGGCACAGATTTCATGTTGTACAGGTTGCATGTGATGTAGACCTAGATGACCGTGATTCCTCTTGGCTCGAGGAATCACAATAGGATGACCATAATCATTGCTTTTATCATTTTGCATGTTTTCTGTGGGATATAACATGTATATGATACGTACTATATATTTTGGTGATTGGATATGTATATGTATATAAAAACCAAATCCCTCATTAAATATTAAAGTTTTAGATGCCTTCCAAATGCGACACACGTGAAAAACTTGATCGACCAAGTGTGGGCACGCCCAAGCGTGGTGCACCGTCTATCTCGTGGAAGCGTGAAGGATGAATGTGTGTGTCTGCCCAAGTAGGGTGCATGTTCATCGTGTTGGCTTTGGGTCAGACTTAATAAGGTGACCTAGATAGGATCTAGCACCTTGAGGCATGGAGATGATCATGGCAAGGAGTTGCATATGACATCTTTCAAGAGTTGCATATGATGCAATTGGCAAGAGTTGCCTACCTGAAAGATCTGAGTTGAGGGTGACAACCCAAGCTGGTCCATGGCTCAGAGGATTTCAGGATCTTGACCCACTAGAAGATTGTACGCTACAATCTTCTGAATTAATGGTGAGGGCTGTCAATTTGAGTCAAAATAGTGGGAGCGGTAATTAATTAAAGGCCTAATTAACTATCATCAAATTTTATTCAAATCAAATCAAAAGGAGTTTTGACAAATGCAATTTTCTCTTGTAGAATGGCAAAAGAATCATCTTTTAAAATGGGAAAATTAATTGAGAACAAATTCCATAACTGGTTAAGGACTGTGAGAAGTGTTCTGCACAATCCAGATATACCAGGAGCCTTTGAATTCACTCTATGTACGCTTAATGCGTTGGTGAAGAGGAAAGAAAGGTCATTGATAGAGATCAATGGAACGAATGGTAAGGGAGAGAAGGGTTCTCTCGCCAAACCAATTTCTTCTACATGGAGAGGATGGAAGGAACGATGGAAGAAGAAGTCAGAGATAGAGATCTCTACTTCTGGTGTATACATGATAGAGATTAACTTTACTACTTCTTCGTCATGGGTACTTGATACCAGTTGCGGATCTCACATTTGTTCAAATGTGAAGGATCTTAAGAGAAGTAGGCCTTTGGGGAAAGGCGAGGTTGAATTACGTGTTGCCAATGGGGCAAGGGTTGCCGCCAGTGCCGTAGGAACCTATGAGTTAACTCTACCAAGTGGGCTAATAATAGAGTTGAAGAACTGCTATTATGTACCTGCCATAAATAGGAATATCATTTCTGTCTCTTGTTTGGACAAGGATGGATTTGAATTTCTTATTAAGAATGGAAATTGTTCTATTTCTAAAGATGGGATCTTTTATGGCAGTGCCCCAATGTCTTATGGTCTATACTTGATAGATCTAGAGACAAATGTATACAATGTAAACATCAAAAGGCAAAAACTCAACAACTCAAACGAAACATATCTTTGGCATTGTCGTCTAGGGCACATAAATGAGAAGCGCATTTCTAGACTCCATAAAGATGGTTATCTAGACTCTTTTAATTATGAATCAATAGAGACATGTGAATCTTGTTTGTTGGGTAAGATGACCAAGACTCCCTTTTTAGGTAAAGGTGAGAGAGCTAGTGATCTATTAGGACTCATACATACTGATGTATGTGGGCCTTTTAGAACTAATGCCAGAAATGGGTATCAGTACTTCATTACCTTCACTGATGATTTGAGTAGGTATGGCTATGTGTACCTGATGAAGAATAAGTCAGAAACCCTTGAAAGGTTCAAGGATTTCATGAATGAAGTACAGAACCAACTTGGTAAAAGTATTAAGACACTTCGATCCGATCGAGGTGGGGAATACTTAAGCCAGGTGTTTGAGGACCTTCTGCGAGCCCGTGGTATTGTATCACAATGTACTCTGCCTAGAACACCACAACATAATGGTGTGTCTGAAAGAAGGAATCACAAATTGTTAGATATGGTGCGATCAATGATGAGTTTTTCTGATCTTCCAATTTCCTTATGGGGTCATTCTCTTGAAACCGCCGCGTTTACACTTAACCGAGTACCATCTAAATCAGTTCAAAAGACACCATATGAGATATGGACTGGGAAGCGTCCCGATTTATCTTTTCTAAAGATTTGGGGTTGTGAGGCTTATGTTAGGAAAATGTTTCCTGATAAGCTTGGACCCAAGTCCGATAAATGTTATTTTGTTGGATACCCCAAGGAAACGAGGGGATATTATCTATATCACCCTACTGACAACAAAGTGTTTGTTGCCAGGACAACTGTGTTCCTAGAGAAGGAATTTATTTCCAAAGGAAGCAGTGGGAGGAAAATAGAGCTTGAAGAGGTTCAAGCCCAACAAGAAAACATTGAACCAGTAGATGTACAAGAGGAAAATGGAGATTCACAAGGTGTTGTAGAATCTCAGTCTCCTCAGGTAACACAAGGACCTCGTAGATCTAGTAGGACCCGCCATGAACCTGAGAGGTTTGGATACCTTATAACTCAGGAAGGTGGTGAGTTGATCATAGATGATGATCCAACTACCTACGTAGAGGCTATGGAGGGACCCGATTATGAGAAATGGCTTGAAGCCATGAGATCCGAGATGGAATCCATGTACTCCAACAAAGTATGGACTTTGGTGGAACCACCCGAAGGGGTAAAACCCATAGGGTGCAAGTGGGCCTTCATAAAGAAGACCAACATGGATGGCATTGTGCAAACTTATAAAGGAAGATTGGTTGCGAAGGGATTTTGACAAGTTCAAGGTGTAGACTATGACGAAACCTTTTCTCCATTTGCCATGATTAAGTCCATCAGGAACATGCTTGCTATTTCAGCTTATTATGACTATGAGATTTGGCAGATGGATGTTAAAACCGCATTCCTTAATGGGAATATAAATGAGGATGTGTACATGACACAACCTGAAGGTTTTGTAGATCCAAAGAATGCCAATAAAGTCTGTAAGCTGCAAAGGTCAATCTATGGATTGAAGCAAGCATCTCGAAGTTGGAATCTTCAATTTGATGAGGAAGTCAAAGTGTTTGGCTTTACTCAAAATGAAGATTAACCTTGTGTGTACAAGAAGGTTAGTGGGAGCTCGACCACATTCCTCATATTGTATGTGGATGACATACTTTTGATGGGGAATGATGTATTAGCCTTAGAGAAGGTAAAGACTTGGCTTGTGAATACTTTCTCAATGAAGGACTTAGGAGAAGCATCCTACATTTTAGGAATTAAGATCTATAGAGATAGATCTAGAAGGCTTCTCGGACTAAGTCAAAGCACGTACATCGACAAAGTGCTGAAGCGGTTCAGCATGGAGAACTCAAAGAGAGGCAACGTCCCCATGCTACATGGAGTCACCGTCTCTAGAGCTCAATGTCCCCAATCTTGTAAAGAGAGGGAGCGTATGAATGGGATCCCATATGCATCAGCCATCAGATCCATCATGTACGCTATGTTGTACACATTCCCAGATGTCTCGTATGCACTCAGCATGACGAGCCGGTACCTGTCAGATCCCAGGGATGCTCACTGGACAACCGTAAAGAACATCCTCAAGTACTTGCGAAGGACTAAGGATCAGTTTCTTATTTAAGGTGGCGAGGAAGAGCTGGTTGTACAGGGTTACACCGATGCAAGCTTCCAAACCGATAAAGATGATTACAGATCACAGTCAGGATTTGTGTTTTTCCTTAATAATGGAGCTGTAAGCTAGAAGAGTTCCAAGCAAGAAACAATTGCTGATTCTACTATAGAGGACGAGTATATTGCTGCTTCACATGCAGCAAAGGAGGCTGTGTGGATCAGGAAGTTCATCTCTGAACTTGGTGTAGTTCCCAGTAGCTGTGATGCAATTGAGCTTTATTGTGACAATAATGGAGCTATTGCACAAGCTAAGGAACCCAGATCACATCAGCGGTCCAAGCACATACTGCGGCACTTCCATCTCATACGTGAGATCGTACAACGAGGAGATGTGATGATTTGAAAAGTACCAACTGAAGAAAACATAGCTGATCCACCGACTAAGGCCCTTTCTCAGCAGAAGCATGATGGTCATGCTAGGTCACAAGGACTGAGGTTCCTTGGTAACTGACTCTAAGTGCAAGTGGGAGTCTGTTGGTATGTATGCCCATAGAGCAAGTCATATGATGATTGTAATGGGATACTTTGTAAATGATTTGAATAATAATAGAGGCAATTTCTGATCTATATGTTTAAACTATTTCTGAGATGATGGTGTAACATGATAGATGTCTAAAGAATGATTTTACTCAATGATGTATGCTTTTAGGTTAAGGACCTAAACGATGAGATCATGCAGATGTCAAAGAGTATACATTCTTGTTTGGTCCCTAGTTGGTTGTTATTGTGGAAATAACCATAGACAACAATAACACTAAAGACTAGATTGTGTGTTGGTTGATGACATAATCTCATTAGTCATGATATAATGATATCAAACCAAACACATAGGTACTTGTTAGAGAACAAGGTACCAGATAGACCCACCGTGAGAGTGACACATGGAACCATGACTTGGTAGTCACAGTCAACTCTCACAGTGATGGTGGTGAGTGTGATTCTTAGACCTGAAATCACTACACTCAACACATGTCATTGGGTACACTTTGACATCATCAAACGCAGTCCTGAAACATGGGTTGTTATAAAGGTGATGATTGGGTGGCTTTGACACATGGGGCTTTTAAGGGGTGAGTGATAGATATGGGATTTGTCCCTCCTGAGGGAGTTTGATGTCCTTGGCCACTTGATGAGTAGGATTGAGAAAGGCATGCACATGCACGTGTGAATCAATATGTGATATTGATGTCATACACATCTCACCCAGTCTGCTTTGAGATCAAGGAAATGAATGAACGTTGACAGGATGACTGTTCCATGCCTCGAGTTCATTCAGGATATCAGTGACAAAGGAATTATACATTCACTGTAAGACCATTTACGGATTGTAGGATTGAAAGTTGTTCTCCAAATTTCTATTTCACTTGGGTAGCACTGATGTGTGACTAGGCACCGCTCTTTGCTTGTGAAGTCATAAGTGTTATGGAGTTTGACTGCCAACGTGAAATGGACCTGCAAGGTCACACACATAGGATTTGACCTGGAATAGGAGTTTGTCCACAAACATGTTTAGATTGATTACTAAAGGAGTTTAGTAGTTAAATTAAACACTCAATCAATTGATAGCTCAGTATCATAGTGTTCAAGGTGTTGGACTGATTGATTAGAGTATCAGATTGATTGAAATTTCGATTGATTGATTCTGCACAATCTGCACTCCCAACCGATCAGCTCAACTGGTGAGTCGATCGGTTCATGGACAGGGTGAAGCGATTTGTTCAAGTGATGAAACGATCGGTTCAAGTCCAACCGCGCAAGTTGGGAAAGTAAGATTGGTGAGAAATTTCTTTTCGTTTCACTTGCCCAATTCGATTGGAACAAGGATTGGTATTTGATACCAATTCGAAACAAAAGAAGAAAAGTCAATTGGGAACTGATCAGGACCACAAACCGACCGGTTCAGAAATGAACCGACCGTTTCATGGGTCCCAACCGATCGGTTGAGGTGTCAACCGACCGGCTCAGATCCCCAACTGACCGTTTCAGTTGTGAAACGATCGGTTCAGGTTGCACCGTTGGTTGTTTTTGTGGAAAATCTCGAACCCTTCTACTCCTGCTTTAGTCCCGCATTGCCCGGGATAGAGAACCCTATCCCATGACTCTCCTATATATAGGGGTATTGGGGGCTTTTCAAAGTACAACCCAGTGCAACCAGTTGCTCTGTGAAGTTGTCGTTCTCTCTGGTTTTGGTAACCGAGAGAGAGCCCGAGCAAGTGCTACCCGATAAGGGAGGCACAACAAGGGAAAGACAATTGCAGAAAGCGACTGGTGGCAGGAGAGTGTGTTGGCGACTAGTACGCCAACAGGAGGGTGTGACTCCTTCTGATTCCTTGTTCGAAAAGGATATCGGAGTTCTAGGCAGTCCGTGTGGACGACTACAGAGGCGGGAGACCTATGTCGCTTGGAGGACAAATGTCAATCCCGACAGTCCCGGTGAGACCAGGAGTCTTTAGTCCCGGTGCGACCAGGAGCTGCACAGACACCATCCAAGACAGTAGGTGAAGACCGTGCAAGGCATGAGGTACTGTCACCGAGCAATCTGTGGGACAAGGTATGCATCCACAAACCATCTTTCCTATTATATAGACGTTGACGCGATTCCTTTTGTTCTGGGTTTTGGGAGAAAATTTTTGTTTCCGCTGCTTCTCTGCCTCCCCTAAAACCCAAATTGATTTGTGGGTGACTGTATCTAAGTTCAAGTGGGAGTCTATTGGTACGTATTCCTTTAGAGACAATTATATGATGATTGCAATGAAAGCATTAGATATCTGGTTTGATAATGATAAAAGGTAATTATGTCTATTATGTTTGTCTCAATCATGATATGTTGATACAAATATAATAGATGTGAAAAGAATGATATTAGTTGATGGAACATGTATTTAGGTTAAGGAATTGAACAATGAGATCATATGCATGATAAGAATACATACATTCTTGTTATGTCCCTAATAGGATATTATTGTGAAAAAAAATAGACAACAGTTATACATAAGACTAGACTGTGTGTTGGTTGATGACAAAATCTCATTAGTCATGATATCTCATATCAAACCAAGCACATAGATACTTGTTACAGAATAGTGTATCCGACGGACCCACGTTGAGAGTGATAAATGGAGACAATGGAATGGTAGTCAGAATATACTCTCATAGTAATAGTGGTGATGGTGGTTCTTAGACCTGAAATCACTAAACTCATCACATGTCATTCAATGTACCTAGACACCATCCAACGTGACCTTGAATAAGGGTTTCCATAAAGGTGGTGCTCTAGTACTTTGTGACACATGGGGATTGAGTGTGAGTGATGTACATGACATTTGTCCCTCTTATTGGAGATTGATATCCATGACACTTGATAAGTGAGATTAAGAAATGTATGGGCGTACTTGTGTGACTCAATATGTGATATGTGAGATCAAATGCATCTCAAATAGTCTGGTGTAGTTCAAGGAACACGAATTGAATGTTGAGAGGATGGTGATTCCATGCCTCAAGTTCAATCCTAATATTAGAGATAAATGACTATACAATCATGATAACACCAATCACATATTGTAGGTTGAAGAAGCTCGGATGGAGTAAGTGCGGTGTAGATGATGCTCACTGCTTTGGCGTTGAGTTGAGCACGCTTCATCTCCACTTCCGTCCATAGGGAGATGTCCTCTTTTGGATCTTCATATTTGAGATGGACAATCTTCCACATTTCGTAGCTCACACCTTGGAGGTAGAATTGCATTCTCCTCTTCCAATATAGAAAGTTTGTGTCGTCGAAGACCGGGGGTCTCATGGAGAAGCTTCCTTCAAGGTTGAGGGACCCTAGAGTTGAATCGCCCATCTTCTTCTACTCGTTGAAGTAGCTTGGAGAAGACCTTCTATGATACCACTTGTTGGATCAATGGGCTCTAGAGGGGGGGGGTGAATAGAGCTACACACACTTCACAAAATCAATTAGACCACCAATTTAATTGTAGTGCAAAAACTAATGCAAGCAGCTATTTGATGTCCTATTCTAGCATACAAAGCAAGGATAAGAGATAATGAATATCATGCACTTGGACAGGTGGTTTAGAGTGGTTCCAAGTCCTAAACTTAGGAGCGATGTCAGTCCACTACCTAGAGTTGGTTAGACTCTAGGATTTGCAACTTGGTCCTCTTATATATCACGATAAGATTACAAGATACATAAACCACACAACCAAGGGCTTAATTACTCAAGCTAAGATCTTCTACCTATCTAAGGACTTACCCACAAAGCAATATTCTTCGGCCTTCTTCAAAGGACTTACCCAATCTCACCTTTGTCTTCAGCCTTGCAGGATTTACCTATCTTACTTGAGCTTGCCTTGCACCTCTCCTTCACTTGGAGAGCTTGCTCACGTTTTCCCTTCACCAAGGGAGCTGGAGAAACGATCAATCTTCACTTCTTGAAAATCAGCAACACATCTTCCCCTTCACTCGGAGAAGAACAACACCAACTCCTCTTTCACTCGGAGAAGTAGCTTCAATCAATCTTCAATTTGATTTGGAGGTAGGAAGAAAGAAAGGAGAGCTTTACATAACACAAAGGATAACTCTCATACACAGGGACCTAACTCACTCTCAAAAAATTGTCTTGAAGGTAGAGAGAGAAAGGGGCTCAAGGGCTTGGAACACTCTCAACTAATCTAGAACCAAGTTTGCAATGGAAGAGCAGCTTGGAATGAAGTCCAAGGGGTTCTATTTATAGTTGAGGGTGGCTCTTTATGTTGTGGGACACTTGGGTGCAAAAGTGGTCATTTTTCCTTCAAGAAAACGACTATATTTTTGCCCAAAACAATTCACCAACGGTCATATTACTTTTTCTGCAAACTCCGTACAGTGCATTCGGTCGAGTATCAATGGGGGTAACTCGACCGATCAAGTAGCAGGCAATCCGATGTTCAAATGATCAGTCGAGTTTGTTCTGAGGAAACTCGACCGACCATTTCAACTGGAAATGGCCTACTACCCAATCGGTCGAGTTCTGTGAGTGCACAACTCGACTGATTGCAATCTTCAGAAAATCGACTCAGGATGATCGGTCGAGTTTCAGGCTGGGAAACTCGACCGGCCAAGTGCCTGTAATTGATTTTCTAATTTGCAATAAAAGTGATTAGCACTTGGTGAATTTTGTCCCAAACATTTTTCTCTTCTAAGTTACAAGCATATTCATCATTACAAGTGATTACATTTATGTTCTAAGGTGATTTACATGGAAATCCTAAAAAGCACACTTGTAGTCATTTTGGCTTGCACTTGGCCCATTCTAGGGCTTGTATATAAGATCCTTTTCATGTACCTAATGCCTGCAAACTATCCTTAAAGCACATATTAGATACATATGAATGGAATGGTTAAGTCATTATCAAAATATAGGTAATGTATAACCTCTAGGTCAACATTCTCCCCCCTTTTTGACAATGACAAACCATTCCTCAAACATATTGAAAAGGATAAGAAAGTTATACCTTTGCCTTGTGAATTAGGGGAATTCATGATAAGAACAATTTGAATTTGCTCCCCCTCAAACTATGCTTCCTCTCACCTGCATGTTAGGTTTTCTATACATAGCAAAACCAATATCCGTGTAATATGTAATCCTTTGCATGCCATATGATCAATCAGCAGATTAACAAGAAAAGGACCACTTAAGCAAGAAAGCAATAGTATAATCACAAGAACCAATATGATTGAGTCTCAAACCATGAGGTATTTCTCCCCCTTTTGAAATTATCAAAAAGGTAGGGGGGGGGTAGAAGAGCAAAAACTAGGTCTTCTCCAAGACTCAACCACACACATATGCAAAGATAATAAGCAATGTAATAGCATATATCATACAACCATGAAGGAGAAACATACAAACCAAGTCAGAATCAAAATATAGCTCATCAAGCACCAAGCATAAGATAATACAGAGAAAATAAGCAAAGTGCATAGAAATAATATTCCAACTCAGAAAGATGTTCTCATAAGCGACTACAACCATAAAAGCGAGAAAATAGTGAATAAGAAAATAGTACAGCTCAGACTAATGTGCCAGGATGTTGCTTATATAGAAGAGTCTAGAAAGATATATATAATAGACATGCTAGACTATAATCTAATACAACCTCCTAGACATCTAAGCTATCGATGTCAACTGCATCCTCGTCGTCTCCTGGGTTGTAGTCCTCATCACCATACGAAGGCGGAGCAGCTGTGCCAGCAACAGAACCAGCACCATCATCGCCATCCTCGTCAGAAGAACCATCACCATCAGCAGCATCAACATCCTCGTCGGCATCCTCATCGGCATCCTCAGCCTGGTCGGGCATCTCCTCGTCAGTAGGACCAAAAGAGCGACCGGGCCAGCGGGCATTCTGCTCAGCCCACGACATGCCAAGAGCTAGAAGCTCCTTGGCCTGCGGGAAGGACAGAGCAGTGTCCCCCAAGGACGCAAGCAGAGTGGCCAGGGGGCCAGCAGGTAACGACAGGTATGCAGGAGTGGAGCTACTAGAGGGATACTGAGGTGGAGCAGCAGCGGAAGGCTCGGCAGCAAATAGTGGTGGAGCAGGGAAGTACTGCTCGTATGCATAGGAGGCATAAGCACTACCCGAATATGGCTGGTAGATAGGGTAGGGTGAGGAGCAGGACAGGTTCATGGTGGACATGATCGAACACAAATCCTGATGGAGGTGCTCCTGGACCTGGTGATTTTACGCCTGTTCATGCATCATGTATCCAAGAAGGGTTTCATTGGATACTCTGAACGACGCACAACTAGGGCGGGGATGGGGCAGAGGGGGTGGAGCCTGGATGGAGGAGGGAGGGGCACCAGAAGCATAGGCGGAGGCATAGGTAGAGCCAGAAGCACCAGGGGCAGGGGTAGGGACAGGTACAACCTTCAGAAGAGTGGTTTCACTAATGCACACTCCCTTTCTAGCAACCGGATAATGGAAGTCAGAAAAGAGTGATTTTTCAGTGGTGAACTGGAAGAGACCACAGATCAAGGCTGGATAGGGAGGGTGGGTGCCCTCGGTGTTCTTTCCTTTGTCAAAGCAGGTCATATGATGTATAATGTAACGAGCCCACTTGACACCTATATTGTTCAACAAACAATACATCAAAACCGCTGTGTTTTCCGCAATGTCCGTTTGATTACGCTTCGGATGGATATTGCAGTTAAGCACAAGGGATAAGATGCGCCTCTGGAGGTCAAGGGAAGAGGAGGGTAGGGTGGACCGCTTCTTATAGGCCACGCCAGGTTTCTTCAAAAACTGATGAATATCCGTTAAAGTCAATTCATGATGTTTGTAAAAACCTTCCGGGTCTAAAAGATCAAAATACTCGTCATAGCCCCGACGCCAAGTAGTGGTTTCTTCGTCTCCGGCAAGATAGAGATTGAAATTCTCCTCGGAGATTTGAAACTGATGACTGGCGATCATCGATGTTAGGACTACTTTGGTATTTGGCAGGGGAACAATCGAATCATAGTTCCAACGTAGATTAGCATAGAACTCATGAACTGCTTTCGTACTAGATAACTGATTATTGAAGCAGTCACTTTCGATTGCTAGGGCGGAAAGGTTGTGTTTGGCAAGAAGCTTCGCGATGGAGTTGATATAGTTTTGAAAATGGACTGCACCAACTAAGGGGCTTAAAGGAAAAGGAGATCGAGGAAGAAGATCCTTATACCTATTTACCGCCTCAAGAGATACAAACGTAGTGTTATCAAAAGGAATCAACCGTTGGGTCGAGGAAGAGGCTGGAGCATTGTTAGGGGCGACACGTTTTCTCCTGTGGAAGGCCATGGAAGCAAAATCAAGAAGAGAAATCACACACACAAGCAAAACGAACCTCAAAAGCCAAAGAGAACACACAACTGACGCCCGGGGAGGTCAGGAGCAAGCTGCCAGGGCACCCTAGGGTTAGGAACGGGGAAGGTTTTATGGCTAGGGTGGAGAGCACGGGCCAGGGGATGAGAAATCGGTCGGCTATTTTCTAGTTGCAAGGGAAAATAGTCGGCCGATCCTAATCTTTAAGTTGGCGTGGCCCGTCGATCGGTCGAGTTATGAGGATGTACAACTCGACCGAATGGTCCACTGAAGAACAGCTCTCGGCTCCTGATCGGTCGGGTTTTCTAGGGTGAAACTCGACCGAAGGTCAACCTGACCTAGCAGTCTAAAAGTTAGATTCTACCCACATACTTTCCTATTAAATTTATTTTTCTATTCTATTATGCATAAATAACATACCTAGGCACATTTTACTCATCATTGGGCACTATTTGGCGTTAAAACGCGAAATTCGATAAAAACCCAAAAACAAGCAAAAACTAAGCATATTGATAGGCAGATTAAAGCACATTCAAGCATATATAGGCAAAAACTAGGTGAAAAGAGACATGAGCAAGCATATGGGTAAAAGATAACTAGTTAGATCATATATCAAGATCATTCAAGTCAACAATAAGCAGTTTAGATCGAATAAAGTTAAATTGATCTCTAGCTAGAGGTTTTGTAAAGATGTCCACTAGCTGATTTTTTGTGTCCACATGTGTGATGTAGATATCTTTCTTGGCAATGTGGTCACGAAGAAAATGATGGCAAACCTCTATATGCTTGGCTCTACTATGCAATATAGTATTGTAAGATAGATTAATTGCACTAGTATTGTCACAAAAGATAGGAGAAGCATCAAAAAATATGTTAAAGTCTTTGAGCATTTTCTTCATCCATAGGACCTGTGCACAACAACTCCCGGCTGCAATGTATTCAGCTTCGGTAGTTGATAATGCCACCGTACTTTGTTTCTTAGAGAACCAAGACACTAAGCATGGTCCTAGAAGGAAGCAAGTGCCACTTGTGCACTTTCTGTCAACCAAACACCCTGCATAGTCCGCATCACTATAAGCTCTAAGAGTAAAATCCCTTGATTTAGGATACCATAGTAAAAAAATTTGAGTTTTGGCTAAGTACCTCAAAATCCTCTTAACAGCAATAAGATGCGACTTCTTAGGGCAAGATTGAAAGAGAGCGCACAAGCCAACACTCTAAACATAATATCAGGTCTAGGGGCAGTTAAATAAAGTAAACTTCCAATCATACATCTATAGAGCTTCTCATCTATATTTTCACCTTCTTCATCTTTGTCAAGTTTGGTGGTGTTTGACATGGGTGTATCCATCGGCTTCATGTTCTCCATCCCAAAGCGCTTGAGCAGTTCACTTGTGTACTTGCCTTGGTTGATGAAGTTTCCTTCTTTTGTTTGCTTGATTTGAAAGCCGAGGAAGAAGGTCAACTCACCCATCATGCTCATTTCAAACTCACTCTGCATAAGAGAACTAAACTCCTTGCAAAGATCAAGATCAGTCCCGCCAAAAATGATATCATCCACATATATTTGAATAATAAGAAAAAGGTTAGAAGTGTGTTTTAGAAACAGGGTAGAATCAACTTTGCCCATGACATACCCATTATCTAACAAAAAGTTCTTTAATTTCTCATACCAAGCTCGAGGTGCTTGTTTGAGTCCATAGAGAGCTTTTTGTAACAAATAAACATGATTGGGTAATTTGTCATTTTCAAAGCCCAGAGGTTGAGCAACAAATACTTCCTCCTTGATTGTACCATTCAAAAACACACTTTTAACATCCATTTGATAAAGCAAGAAATTTTTATAACTAGCAAAGGCAAGTAGCATATGGATAGATTCTAATCTAGCAACAGGAGCATAAGTTTCATCAAAATCAATACCTTCCTGTTGGTTGTAACCTTGCGCTACTAACCTTGCTTTGTTCCTTACCACTTTTCCTTGCTCATCTAGCTTGTTGCGGTAGACCCATTTGGTGCCAATGATTTTTCTATCACTTGGTCTTGGCACTAGAGTCCACACATGATTCTTCTCAAATTGCTCAAGCTCTTCTTGCATGGAAAGGATCCACTCATCATCACCAAGGGCTTCTTTGATGTTCTTTGGCTCAAGTTGGGAGATGAAGGCACTTTCTGCTTGTTCTTTGTTGTGAGCAGCTCGTGTCCTTACTCTCTCAAACGGGTTGCCAATGATCAGCTCCTTGGGGTGATTCTTTGCAAAGCGGGGAGTAGGATCTTTCTTTTCTTCTTCTACCACCTGCTTGCCTTTATCTTTGATGTTGAGATCTTTTAAGATAGGAATTATTTCATCTGAAACATCATCATCACCAATATGCTTGCCAACAACAGGATTAGTTTCAATAAACTTAACATTGATAGATTCTTCAATTTTAGACAATTCAATGTTAAATACTCTATATGCCCTGCTAGTAGTGCTATAGCCTAGGAAGAAAGCCTTATATGATTTCGTATCAAACTTGTTTAGAGAATCCTTTGTGTTTAAAACAAAACAAGAACATCTGAAAACATGAAATAAATCAATAGACGGCTTCCTACCACACCATAGTTCATAGGGGGTTTTCTTAAAAGTCAGATTGTACATAATTAAATACCTCTAGGTCAACAGATGTCATGATTGTACATAATTAAATATTAAAATTCAATATGTTTGTAAATTGGAAACATGCTGAATCGACTAGTTGGTCAATGAAACAGTTGGTTCATTATTCATAGTTTCCAAAAAAATTATGAATTATACCTCTTCGACCCCCAAATTGATTGGAAACCCTGACCTTGGCCCTCTTATAAACAGATGGATATTGGGGGCTTCCCAAACACAAAAATGAGCTTAGATAATTGTTTTCGTCTCTAGTTGTGGTAACTAAGAGAGTCTAAACAAGTCCTACCCATCAAAGTGAAGTATATCAAGGGAGATACAATTGGGAGAATGAATCAATCCTAGAAGATTGATGTTTGAAGGGTCATCTCTTTCTTGTTGGCTATGGTAGCACAACTTGGAGTTCCTGGTGGTCCGCGTGGACTATTCTAGATGCAAGGAGGTAGAATCCTGACTCTAAGAGGACATAGTCAACCTCCTCCTATAGTGGCAAACTATGAGGATGTCTTTGATAGCCGTTCAGGTGTGACTTGAAAAAGAAGAACGCTACAACAAGAGTTGTTCTTGGACTTGCTCTAGGACCAGGTATAACTCTTGTTACCTTCCTTCCTAGATACATCATTCTTGATGTGATCTTTCTGATTAAGGAATCAAGAATTAAAATTTATTTTTCTATTTCCTTATCTTTCGCCCTGATTTCCTAATAGTTTCTATTTGTAAGTCAATGTGGCATACAACTTTGGGGGGAGGCGTAAAGCATGTTAACACAAGGACAATATCATTAAGAGGTAGGATATATCCATGAACATTTTTTAATGAGTGGAGGTTTTTGATGTGTTAGATATCTACTTAATGAGGCCCTTTGTCTCTCTAAAGTCTTACTTTTATATGTTGGTGGTTGTGGACTATCTATCTATGTTGGTGGAAGAAATTCCAACCCATACCAATGGTGCACTTATTGTGTGAAAATTTGTTAAAGACTATATTCTATAAAATTTTGGTCCCATCCCTTATAACTACTGATGGTGGTTCACACCTCTCAAACCACCAATTTGGGGGCATGTTGATAGTTTTTGGGTAACACATAGGATAGGTACACCCTACCATCCCCAAACCTGAGGACAAGTTGAGAGTCTAATAGGGAGGTGCAAGTAATCTTAGAGAAGACAATCTCCACTATTCGTACTAACTTGAGCATGTAATAGAATGCCATTCTTTGGGCATATAGAACTACCCGTAAGACACACATTGGGATTACATACTACCAGTTGGAATATGGAAGGGATTCCATATCCCAGATTAGTTAGAGTATTGAGTGATGTGGGATCTAAAGAAGCTGAACTTTGGGAACACCTTTAGAAGGAACAAAGAGGCAATTGGAACTAAATTTGTTCGATGGAAAATTCTTAGATGTGTATTAAAAATGACAATTTGTACCAAGAAAGGACTAAGAGGATCCACAATTGTCATATTTTGCGTAGGCAATTTTATCTGCCGCAATGGTGCTCCTCTTCTAATTACAAACAAAGTTACACACCAATACACTAAGATGTAGGTGGAGTGGCCCTAATGAGGAAGGTTTATCCATTGTATTTGTTGATGTGAGTGAAGGCTCACATATTTTATAAGAAAAATGGCTAGGGAGTCAAGCACTATTATGTAGGATAACTTATCACAGATAATGAAAAGTTGAATTTGATTAGAATGGAGGAGTGATCTTAATTTTTTTGAGGCTACAAAGCTATGTAAGGGTACTACCGAGAAGCAACACACATTTTTTCTTGATTTTGAATTATTCAATAGGTTGTAGTGTTTCATTCACATGGTTGTTTTCTAATTACATTCAGATGCAAGATTGATATGCTCTTGATGTGTGTGTTAACTATACAAATATTTGAAAAGTTGGTTCCATGGACAACCCCATCAGCAACACTGAGTTTCATCAACTAAACCAGTAAAATAATTCTAGAGAATTGCATGGTATGGAAACCTTGTTGGGACCATTGAGATCTTTATTAATTACTTCAGGTAGTTGATAGAGAGAAACCACAGGAAGTTGATACTATCAATAGAAATTTTTGGGAGCACCACCAACTAGGCTGGTACAACCAACATTGGTCAAGAGGAAACTAAAAAGGTATAAAATTTGGTTAGCGTAGCACAAAAGTACAATCAAGTAACTAGCATCAAGTGAATGCCATCAAGATCATCCCAAACTACTGTACATAGTATGCAATATAATTGTTTCATACACACAATTGCATGGATGTAGCTGCCAATCCATAGAATCCATCAAAGTCAATACCACCGACTCCATTTCATTACCACTAACTTGAAAACTCATGGGCATGTACCATAAAAAATCCAAACAATTTGATATCAACATGAATATCAAGAGAATGTAGAGCAGTCAACAAGACAGTGCCACTAACTAAGTAGTCAGTGGAACCAAACTCTATGCTACAAGGCCAATATTTAGCTATTAAAGGAGGGAGGCCATTGATCATTCTTTATGAAAATCACCTTCTTCTCCATCACTCATTAGTGGGCATATATATGTAAGCATATTTGATGTCCAAGTGATGTTACTTAGCTAATCACCTCAACCTCAAGCACTCTATCTCTACCTCATTTTTCCCATGGAAAGAAAATACCCTCACCAAGAATGAGGATCCTCCTCTGCAATTGTGGAACCTCAACTCGTATAGAAGTTGACAAGGGTCATGTTTAGTAGATATGATTAGTGGAAGCTCTACAACGAGCTTCAAAATAAAATCCTCGAAGGTGTTGGATCTAGGATGAGCTCTAGAGGAGGGGGTGGTGAATAGAGATAATACTTAAACGAAATTCATTAGACCTTCAAGATATATCATAATATAAGGTTTTTAATTAGGAATCTGAGTGCAACTAAAACATACATAGTAAGGGAGAGAGAGATTGAACAAGCATAAGAACACAAACTATGTAGTGTGGTTCCATACTCTAAACTAGGAGTAAGTCAGTCCACAACCTAGAGAGGTCAAGCCCCACGATTTAGAAACCATTGCATACTTATATTCCATTATAAGACATACAACAAATGACCTTCCTTTTCTGGGATAAGGATAACCAACCTTCCCTTTAATGAGAAGGGAGCCAACAACCTACCAAAGGAATTACCTATCCAACCAAGAGTTTACTACCTCACCAAGGACTTAACCACTTTGCACCGAGTCTTCTGCCTTCACCAAGTACTTACCCCCTCTTGCACAAGTCTTCTACATTTGAGTAATGACCTACTCTTCTTGGATATTCTTCCTTTGACTTCACCTTCGCCAAAGAGAAGCTTTCACCAAGGGACTCCTTCCCTTTTTCTTCTTCACCTCTCTTAGCCAAGAAAGAGAACATTCATCTTCATGGTTAAATGAGAGATTGGGAGGTGGAGGAAGTGAGAGCCTCACAAGATATACATGTAGAACTAGCTCTCTTACTAATCTCCTACTCACTCTAATGGATGTAGCAAGTGATTAAGCTTAGAGAGAGTAGAAGGCGGATGTAGGATGCACTCAACTATATTATAGGGACCTTCATAGTGCTTAGGTAACCATGGGATGAATCCCAAGGGGTCCTATTAATAGTTGGGGATGCCTACTATCCACTAGGAACAATGCTAGCCATTTGGGGTGTTGCAACATATACTTTTTTGAGATTTGCAACACTCCAATAGATAGAAATACTTTTTTGCATTTTCCGTACACTATGATTAGTCGAATTTACTTTTGGAAAACTCGACCATTTGCACTATTTGACAAAGCAAATTTGAAGCATCAATCAAGTTTATCCTGGATGAAACTCGACCAATCACTTAAATCTAATTTGGTCAGTGTAGGGATCGGCCGAGTTCTGTGTATAGGAAACTCGATCGAATCTAGACTTTCTCAAAATGCATCAAGGGTGTCGGTCAAGTTTTTCAAAGAAGAAACTCAATCGAAAAACACTATGTAATGTATTCTAGAAAATGTCATTAAAGTGTTTAAATATTTGATTTAAGTGCTCCTAATTTTTTCTAAGCTTAAATCCAAGTCATACAATCATTACAAGTGATTTACAATATGATTCTAATAGAGATACATCATATGCCACAAAAGTGTACTTGCATTGATTTTGATTTGTCTTTTCTCCAAGTTAGGATGCACAAGTTAGGGCATTCAGAGTGTGTTTATACCTAATCTAAAATCACTCAAGTAGAAGCATTAGACACAAATAAGTGGAAAGGTTAGGCATCATCAAAACAAGGGTTTAATCATTTAGAGCTTGAGTCAACATTGACCTTGAGTCAACATTCTCCCCCTTTTTGAAGATGACAAACCATTCCATAAATGTATTGAAAGTTATTTAGTAAAATCATACCTTTAGAGAAACCAAGGAGTTTCAATAGAATTGAGTTCATATGCTTCCCCTAAATTGATGCTTATGGAGTGCTCATACTCCCCCTCAATTGATGTTAATTCTCTTGCATGGTTAGCTTTCATAACATTCATAGAAACTATGTCTTCTACTCATATATGTTAAACATATAGGTTTTCTCCCCTATACATAAGATATGCTTTCTCCTTACACATCCCTTCTCCCTGTCTAATAGAAGACATTCCTTCTCCCCCTTTGTCAATTCAAAAGGTAAGGGTTTGAAGATCTAAAAAACAAGACATGTTAGTAAAAAGGAGATATCAAATGTTAGAATCAAGAGTAGAAGAGAAAAGCTAGGGGCTTGTCCAAGCAAGGTATATAAAGAAAATCAAGAAATGCATTTGAACAACCCATGATGTAATTCTAGCAAATATCAAGGTAAAAAATATGCAAGCAAGTAACTCAAGATAGTAGATATGCAAGTCAAGGAGCAAGATTTAGTAAGTATGAAGCTAGATACAAGCATACCATATAGTAGAGTGATTAAAAGATGAACAAGGCTAGAACTATATGTATATGAGCTACTAGTAGATGAGATCACAATTTAGGAATACGAGTAGCATCTAGATAATAGAAAAATATGCACGGGTTAAAGAGCAAGCTATGAGTAGATGTAGAGATATATCCAAACAAAGAGGTATACAATTTCAGAAGCAAGAAAGGATATAACTCATTAGTAAATATGCATCATTACCAAAAGATGATTACCACTAGGAACATCAAGGTTGTATCAAAATAAGATATACAACTAGATAGATATAGTCACCTATAACACAATGGAAACAAATTAAGATACAACCAAAAGATCTATAGAGATCATAATCAAAACCTGCATAACAACTCAAGACAAGTAATTGCAAGATATAGGGATACCACTTGTGGGATTGTAAATTATAGCAATTAGAGAGATAGAGTTGTAAGCAAGATTGGAAATTTAAAGCATGACAATATGCATATATAAGGTACCAAGGAGAGTTCCAAAGAATAGGGCTATTGGTTGAGAAGTTTTAGTTGAGAGGGAAATTTTCATCCAAAAAGCCATCTGTGTAGTCCGTTCACAGTGTTGACTGTCAAGTTTCTAGGTTGAACTTCTTGACTGACAATAGCTGTTGGCAACACCCATTGGTGCTTATCGATCGAGTTTCTATCAGGCCAAACTCGGCTGACAATAGTTGACATCAAGAAACACATATATGTGTAGAAAAACATATCTAGAGGCATGATAAAAATATAAGCCATATCCAAACATGTGTAAGCAAGTTAGTATGCACTATGAAAACATTAGAAATAGTTTTTGAGCAAGAAAGTGGTGAGAATCACAATATATCACTTTTGAGTCAAAAACCATATGTATAGTGCATAATAACTTAGAAAAAACAAATTATGATTAGATATGAACTAGAATAACGTTACCTTTGTTCTTACCATTTCTTTTCCACTTGTTGAAAACCCATACAAATCTTCACCTTTCATCTTTTGTGTGGATTGAGAAACCTATTGGAAAGTATATAACTCATGTCAATCTATTTTCAAGTTACCTATAATAAGAAAGATGAAATGCTCCCCAATCATATTTTTGGTCTGGAGGGGTTAGCTTAGCAACCCAAGTCCGATTGTGTTAGGGTGCTTTCGTAAAAGGACAATATGTAGAATAATGAAGAATATCATTACAATGGTTACATGAACTCATAGTCTTGGAACTAGAGGATTGTTCATTGAAAATTGAAGGTCCTTTGGATCTTATCAAGCCCAATACCATCTCTACCCTTTTGTTTGGTAGTATGATCTAGGATTTGATTAAGATTCTTTTTATCATCTAAGAATCTCTGCATAGAAGATCTCAAACTATGATTATCATTCATAAGATAATTAATAGTAGAAGACAATTGATAGATATTATCTCTAGCATGCAAAAGATGATTTCTAGGCAAAGAGCTTTGGTCATGTAAGAATCTTTATCAAGATGAAGAGCAGCAACACTATTCTCTCTACTAGTAGAACTACAATAAGATTCAAGAACATTGATCTTAAAAAGAAAGGAATCATTCTTATTTTAAAGCAAAGCAATCATAGGGAGATAAAAACCATTTTTAGATTATAGTCCTTGTATAACAAAATCTTTGTCCTCAATTTCAGTTTAAAGAACATCAATATCATGCATGAAAGAATTCACAATATTACTATGATCTTCATTATAACTAGACATAAGAGGTTGAGCTTCTATAAATAAAATCTTATCAAGTAAGATAGTATTTTCAAATTTAAGAGAGTATACTTGACTAAGATAAGAATTATTATCATCTAGCAAGCAAAAGTTAGCATGTTCAAGATCATCTTTTTCTACATGCAAGTTATCAACAATTCTATCAAGAGTTTTCTTTTTTGCTTTTAGTAGACTTAAGAGAGGTACGAGTAGCATGAATAATGGCAATTAAAGATTCTCTATCTAAAGAGTTTTGATTTACCTCATTTGAGTCTTCATTTGAACTTGCCATGAGAGAAAAATGGCATTCTCCTTCATCACTAGAGCTTGAGCTAGATCCTCCACTTGAATCTTCACTTGAGCATGAGTTTGAGGAGTCACTAGAGATTTTGTACCATTTATTCTTCTTCTTGTGCTTCTCTTCCCTTCTTATGATGATGGGTCTTTTTGCCTTGTGGGCAATCTTCCTTGAAGTGACCCTTCTTTCCACATTTGAAGCACCAGAAGAAGGAAGAGGACTTGCTTTGTAGAATCTACCCTTGGAGTACATGACATCTCTTCAACTTGAGAGGATGGAGAAGCTTGACCAAAGATAGCCTCAATTTATTCTTTGATTTCAACTTTATCCTTTGATGGAGAAAATTGACATGCTTATAATTCATGACCATGACCATGCTTTAGGCATTTTTACAACATGGAAAGATGGGTTAAATATTGGTAAATAATAATATATACAATTAGTAGAATATTTTATAAGAGGGCTAACAATTGTAAGAATATGTACCCATATATAATTTCTTAATTGTTTGGTCTAGTTCTTGAACACTACAAAAGTGGGTTTTTGATTAGATTAAGCAGTACATTACACTACAAAAGTGGGTAGTGTAAGCTCTAGCTCCCTTATTCAAAAGAGTTATTCTAGTTTATTTATCTGTGAATAGAAGTTAAGTATCGATTGCATTGTGGTTAAAGTGGTTATCATAGAGATTCCATAAAATTGATTTTTAAACAAACCTTTCATCTTGCTTTTATGATTTAGTTTGTAGATTTTAATCAATAAAATAATTTTCTCTTTGGTGTGGCTGATTTGGTAGTAGCTTCTAGAACTCAATTCTCGAAGTTTGACAGTGGATATTAATTTTTTCATTAAAACTGTGATGTGCACACTTTAATTTAATATGCTCATAAGTCATGTCAAGCAGTCAAGGATATTTCATCCCTGATTCACCCCTAAATAACCTATTGAGGCATGCCATATTAGCCTCGATCGCCATCCGACAAGACACAACATCCACAATACCATCAAAGGCTAACCAAGGAGTGACCCTCCATAGGTGCCCTATCTAGGCTATTGAGGCATGACATACCAGCCCAAGACGGGCTTCTAGCTGAGGAACAAAGAAAAACACGATCATTGAGAGGCCATCCTATGAACACTAGATGTGCTGCTATAGACATGTAACTTGCATAGGGATGTTTGATGATGAAGTTTTGCAACACCACTAAAAATCCTAAAGATGATGAATCCTTAGGTTTAGCCTTGCTAGTACTATGGTAAGAACTCCACCCACGTGTGCTAAGACACGTGGAAGTCTTATCGTAGTATAGTTAAGGGTCGAATCCTCAGGACAACGGTCTTGATGAAGTCAAGATGGAGAACGTTTTTAGTTTTACTTAACTACTTAACAGTTGACAATTACATCAAAAATTTGATTTTGGTTTTAAAGCTAAATGCGAGGAAAGTAAAGCAAGAAAGTAAAGATTAAGGTTGTAAACAATGATTAAAAGCCACTAGGATGTTATCGGGTTTCACACCACTACACATGGATCAAGTCATGCAACATAATAAAACAACCTGCAAAGAGAGTCAAATCAGTTAGTATCTTGTAGTCCTAGCTTCCTTTCGGATAACTAGCTATGAGAAGTGTGGAGTATTGCAATGCCAGCCATTCCATAATGAATGGTCACCTGCTTTGCATTACTCCTTCATAAAATGTGTTCCTCGACCTTACCAAGGTTGCACTTCCATACGTCAACTGATTCCATTTCATAGTATGAAAGTGCAACGATGGGGGTGAGTTTACTCCACTCATGAAAACACTTCTAGACACCGAAACAGACATATGGTGACTACATACATCCATAACCAACATCCAACCGATATTCAGATCTAAGGGTACAAACATAGACAATTCATACCAAAAGACAATATGTAACACAAATTGATGATCAAACAACTAGTATTCATTAAGCGATTGATGTCAAACTGAAAAGAAGAGTATCTCTATTACAAGTTATTGAATTACATCGCATGAAATGAAAGCATGGGTAGCGGGGCTACTCCCCGCACCCTAGTGAATGAAACTACTCGCTCATGACAAAGAAGGAGGCGAGAAGAGAGAGAAAGAACGTCATCTCCACGGAGGAGGGAAGGTTGAACCCTTAGTGAAGAGAGCAACGATCTTCGCACTTTGTGGTTGCTTTGATGAAGGATCTTCTCTTCCCAACTTCTTTGTTGAAGAGAGAGAAAGAAGAGAGAGAAGGTAGCTTGATGATGGGCACGGATCTCAAAACTGGCAGCCTTGGGGCAGTGGACGAAGGACCAGAGTGCTCTGGATCTGGAGAGGCAGCCTTTGGACGTCTTGAAATTCGATCCTCTTGAAGTGACCCTTGAGGTCCTATTTATAGGCTCAAGTTGAGCCCAAACGGTCTTGAGACCGTGAGGCTTCTCGCGGTCTTGGGACCGTGAGGCTTCTCGCGGTTTTGGGACCGTGAGGCTTCTCGCGGTCTTGGGACCGTGAGGCTTCTCACGGTCTTGGGACCGTGAGGCTTCTCGCGGTCTTGGGACCGCTTGGGACCGTGAGGCTTCTCGCGGTCTTGGAACCGTGAGGCTTCTCGCGGTCTTGGGACCGTGAGGAGTCTTTGTAATTTTTTTGTGTTTTCTGTAATGGAAAGATAAGAAAAGTTAGTTTATTGATGTATCTGCAATAAAGTAAGAAAGTTTAATGATTCTATTTAGTTTATCTAAGAAAGAGTATGGAAAACTAAAGATAACTAATAAGATAACGTCACAAAATGGGAGGTTATCACCCCCCCAAACTTAGAGTCTAGCTTGTCCTCAAGTTAGATAGAGCTGAGGCATGTAAGGGCGAGGCGATTTTATTTGATTAAGGTTTCCATACTCTTGCTTCAATTCTAGGTTAGAGATCTACCGAGGTCTTATTGGGGCTTCTGATTACACTAACTCTTTCGAGTATCAAAAGTTGCATGGATCTCAGGTTCCTTTAATGTTGTGAATCTCGCATTGGGACCACCTTTCTGTGCATATCATCGACTCTAATCAGTTTTATACTTATTTAGAGAAACCTACCAGTAGCTAGAGTGGGTATGAGGGCTGGCTTAAAAGGCTTATTGTGTAACTTCCCTTTTCAGTGGGGAAGGGTTTGTCTATGCTTTCTAGAGATTCACTACCGGGCACGACACATCTGCCTTCATGAGGGCAGCTGAATGTACCGGCCGGGTGAGCTCTTTTATCAGCCTTTTCATATATTAGGAAACCTTAGGATCTCATTACCGGGCACGACACATCTACCTTCATGAGGGCAGTTGTATGTACCGGCCGGGTGAGATCTTTGTTGGCTCTTCATATAGGTCCTTATGCATGGCACAACTCTCATGTTTTTATTCAGCACTCTGGCTTTTATTCGAGTCTCACAGGCTTAGGAAGTGGGTTTTGTTAGGGTTTTTGATTGGGCGGCCAAGCCTCTTTTATTGAAAGAAGAAAACTATTCTTAGGGTTCCTGACATGCACTTATTTTTTTTATTGGTGGTCCGCTCGCGGGATTTCTTGATTTTGGATTTCCCTGATTTCCCTCTTGACTTTGAGAGTTTTCGGTTCGCTTTGGCCCTGAAGTTGACCTGTGAAGAGTCTGAGATAGAATTGAAGCAAAAGTATAGAAACCAATAGTGAATGAAATTTATGAATTCACCATTTCAAGCCTGTATGCTAATCTTGTTATTTATATGAGGACTACTTTATCTCTAACTTAGCTAAGGGTGATTCTTTCCAGGGTGAAAGTTATACTTATAAAGTTATTTTATTGAAAAAAATTATTGGAAAAAGTCTAAAGATGAGCGGGAAAAATAGAAAGGTTGAAGCAGAAATGATACCTCGCCCTTGTCCGGTGCACTCCCCCCCTAACTTATCACGCACTCTGTCCACAGAGTGTCAAAGTGATAGGTTGAGAAATGCATGGACAAGGGCATTTAGGCATCAGTTAATCCTTTATTAGCCCCATGTGTTCTGAGTAAGTTGGCGGCGAACTTCCCTCGTAGCGCGTGGTAATCCACCTCTGTCATGTCCTCTACCGGCTTGTGGAGGGCCAGGATTGTATACATCCAGTAGAGGACGTGGAAGCCGCAGTCATTTGATTCTCTGATTTGCTGGGGGCATCTGTGGCAGAAGGCTGGTGCTTGGAAATGATCTCTGTCATACGCCTGAGTGTGCTGACCCAAAAGATCGTGTAATTTGTCAGCACACTCCTTTGCCACCTCCTCCGTTGGTGTCCTTGGAGTTGTAGTGTATGCTTTCCGTTTTAGATCATACTGGCTGTCGGAACTGTTGTAGATTATTGTTGTTCCTTCATGAAGGTTGGTTGCCAGTAACATCCAGTGCTCTTGATGAAGGAAAGGTAGCATGATGAACTTCGGAGTTGTATGTTGGAGATAGGAGATGGTTGACTCCTTTGTTCCGAAGTTCTTCAGCCCGAGAAGATCATCCTTCATGTAAGCTGACACCATATAGACCGTGCTGTGATTCCGTTAAAGTAAGTATTGATAGGCGGTCATTATACTTACAGACATGGAACCCTTGAATTGTAGGGTCTCACGGAGGGCATCTGCCATAACTAAAATATCCCCGTCGATATATACCAGCTCGTTTTTTTTGGCGTATAGCCGTGACATTATTAGCCGGAGCTCGTTATCTGAAAGTGTTTTGCAAGCCTCCGGGTCGAAGTCGGGAAAAGATGGTTTAATGGCAGATTGGGGTTCCATATGTGATGAGGATGTCTTGATGGCTACCCCTGATATCAGATCAATGTCACCTTTATCTGGAGCCAGATCGAAGATGTAAGGGTTCCATTGGCTTTGCTTGGTGACATTGGATGGTTGGTTTTCTTTTTGCAACGCCGCTAGAGTTTGTCGGAAAGGTCTCCTCTGCGGTCGTTGTATAGATGAAAAGAGATAACGAGGGACGTCGTCTGCCGCCATGGTAGGGTCATTGAAGAACCGTCTGTCGCAAATAAACTCCATGGCGTAACGTCCTCGTAGGGAGTGGAAATCTTCATTGATTAGTTCAGTAAAAGGGACCTACTGATTTAGCGCTAGGATGTGTCGTATGACGTAGAAAGCGCTGTCCCAAGAGCCTTCAGCGGCTTGGACTTGTGGGTTAATAATTTGGAACCAGGGGGAGCTCCAGTCCTGGTGAAGAGAAGGGCATGCGGCCCAAATGAGTTTGAGAAGCCGGAAAGGGATGCACCGGGCCTCCCCGACTTCAAGTCCGACAAAATTTATTATCCCGACCTTTAGGTCACTGGCACAGAAATTGTACACTTTGGCGTCGCGGGCGACAGTGTCCACAATCATGAGTAACCAGTGTTTACAGACTTGGAAAGGCACAGTTATATATCTTGCTTTTCTAGCGATTCCCCTTTTCAACCTTGTAATGGATTTGTGCTGTAATTCTTTATACAGTAAGCACAATCCCAGTGTGGGTGAAGCGTTGAGGACCGGTTGCCGTCGCCGAGAACTTTTGTAGATCTCGATAGAGTTGGCAAGGAGAGTACGAAAGATTGCCATCTTCATCGGCGACTGGGGTCGAAGAAGTGACCAGAAATTTTCACGCGTCAGATCGCGTCTGGTCTTTGTGTTTTGATATATGACATCCTCCCCTGCTTTGGCATCATCTACAATAGTGTTGAGGATGAAAATATCCTGTGCGTCTAAGGTAGAGATGGCCGCCATATCTAAGTCTTTCATTTTGTTAGGTAGAGGTGGCGGCAGAGGTAGCTCTTGCGGTGTGGGGGGAGAAGGTTGTTCCAGGTTGTCCATGTACTGTTGCAGATCGTGATCTTTATCAGAATCAGAAGGAGTGTCTAAATCTTCATCAGTGTCGAGGCATACTCTTTCTAATTCTTCAAGTTCAGGCGCAGATGGTTTGAGTGCAGAGATTTGCTGAGCTGCTGTGGCTGGTGCAGTAGTGCTGGTTCTTGAATGCATCTTTCGAACTCAGCAAAAGCCACTTCTTTGGCAGCCTCCCCCAAAGATCCCGCAGAAAAGTTTGGAAACTGATCCCTGAAGTATATGTTGACATTCTCTGTATGAGCAGGGGATTTGTGATCTTTATCACCAGTTTGGTGATCTTGCTATTGTTTTGGTTCTGCTTCTTGGCTGGGGCCTGCCCCAGCATCATCTGGCTTGTCCGAGTCATTAGCTGAGGAGGAACTATTGTTTGAGTAAGCGGAGGAGTCAGAATCTTCCTCGTCATCAGCATCATCCTCATCGTCATCAGTTGTTTTCTTTTTTGCTTTCTTCTTGCACAGACGATGGATGGATTGGAGTTCATCATTTGCCACTTGCACGTGCTTGTGTGTTTCGAGCAGTGCTTCGTGGGTTTCTTTAAGATCTGAATAACGTTGTTCGGCCAAGAGGAGTCGTGCTGAGAGGTCGGTTACTTGAGCTCTTAACTGAATAAGCTCATTATTTGACGACTCCTCCTAGCGATTATGTAGTTGTGTGAGGGTCGTGGTGATGTCGTCCAGGCGCGTGCTGAAAGCATGTTGTTGCTGCTTCAGCTCACGGAGGGTCTCTGGCAGAGGCAGAGTCTGCGTAGAGATCCGATCGACTTGCGTTGCCAACACTTCATGCTGGCGTTGTACTCCCTGGATCAACTCGGGCAAGCTGTTATAGTGGCCGTCGATGTGATCTCTTCGACCTCCTCGTCAGAAGGTTCTTCATCTAGTATTCATTAAGCGATTGATGTCAAACTGAAAAGAAGAGTATCTCTATTACAAGTTATTGAATTACATCGCATGAAATGAAAACATGGGTAGCGGGGCTACTCCCCGCACCCTAGTGAATGAAACTAATCGCTCATGACAAAGAAGGAGGCGAGAAGAGAGAGAAAGAACGTCATCTCCACGGAGGAGGGAAGGTTGAACCCTTGGTGAAGAGAGCACATCTTCGTCAGATGAGGTCTCTTCGACCTCCTCGTCAGAAGGTTCTTCATCTAGGCAGCGGTTGATTCACTTGATGTCCTTCATGACAGCAGTCAGGTTCACTTCTGCTGGAACTTTTCCAGTCCTTTTGAAGTCGTCAATTATGCTTTGCAGATTTGCTCGTTCAGCAATGAGCTTTTCTTTTGTCCAGAAGGGAGCGTCTGTTGGTCCTTGCTTAGCAGGTGAAGTCATTCTGAAATAATTGATGAGAAACAAAAGTTAGAAATTTTAAATTTTGAAATTATAACAAAGTAAAATTATTTTGAATTTGAATTTTATTAGTTTGATTTAGTTCAAATGGTCCTGAGACCGTTTGGACTCAAACGGTCTTGAGACCGTTTGGGCTTTACACGGTCTGGAGACCGAGAGGATCCAAACGGTCTTGAGACCGCGAGGATCCAAACGGTCTTGAGACCGCGAGGATCCAAACGGTCTTGAGACCGCGAGGATCCAAACGGTCTTGAGACCGCGAGGATCCAAACGGTCTTGAGACCGCGAAGATCCAAACGGTCTTGAGACCGCAAGGGAGACGAACCGCGCGGGAGACGAACCGCGCGGCCGTTCGTCGGCTAAGAGCTGCGGAAACGATGATGGTGACAACGGCAGAAAGGAGCTCGAACGCGAGTTTTAAATGGTGATGCGTCAACCTGTCGCTGCGGTCGGTGGGTCGGCAAAGGGCTAGCTGCTGTAGAGCGGGCGACGAGCCGGGAGTGACAATGACGAAGTCGAGAACGACGGCGACGAAGCCGAGTCATCGACGAAGCACTTCAAACAGCGACGCGCGGGAGTGCAGGGACGAAGCTCAGAGCGGAATGAAACAGGAGAGTTCGAGAATTCAGGAATCAAGAAGAGGGACACGTAGGTGGGGGGGTATATTTATAGGTTTTTAGGAGCCCTCTCGGTCAGGTGACCGAGAGAGCTCAAACGGTCTTGAGACCGCGAGGATCCAAACGGTCTTGAGACCGCGAGGAGCCTCACGGTCTTGAGACCGCGAGGAGCCTCACGGTCTTGAGACCGCGAGGAGCCTCATGGTCTGGAGACCGCGAGGGGCCTCACGGTCTGGAGATCGCGAGGGGCCTCACGGTCTGGAGACCGTGAGGGCCCAAACGGTCTCGAGACTGTTTGACCTCAAGATCATGTGGATTTTTATGTATTTTTGGATTTAAAGAAAGCAAAAAAGGAAAAACAAAGATAAACAAATGGGTGTTTAAAAACAAAAGAAAAGGCTAGAAAAATTAGGGAAGGTGATACTCAGGCCTTGGGTTGCCTCCCAAGAAGCGCCTTGGTTTAACGTCGCTGGCTCGACAATATTTTGCCCCGGCTATGCTGACTTTATAGGGTCATGAATCTCTATGGTTTGTCTTGATAACTTGTCTGCCGGAGTGTGATACTTTTTTAATCTGTGGCCATTTACGGTCCTCTCTCCTCCATTATCGTCAATAATAATGACAGCTCCTGTCGGGTATATATGTTTGATTGTGAAGGGCCCCGACCATTTAGTACGCAGTTTTCCAGGAAACAATTTTAATCTGGAGTTGAATACGAGGACTTTGTCTCCAACGATTATATCTTTTCTTTTGATGTGGCCATCGTGCCACATCTTAGTTTGTTCTTTGTAGATTCTTGCATTGTGGTAGGTTGTCATTCGTAGTTCTTCTAGTTCTTGGAGTTGAAGTTGTCGGAATTCACCAGCACCTTTAAGATCGAAATTTAGTTGCTTAATGGCCCACCAAGCCTTATGCTCTAATTCAACTGGCAAATGGAAAGACTTCCCATACACTAATCGAAACGGTGTTGTTCCGATGGGTGTTTTGAAAGCTGTACGGTAAGCCCATAGAGCGTCAGATAGTTTGGTGGACCAATCGGTGCGGTGACGATTGACAGTTTTTTCCAGGATAGCTTTAATTTGCCTATTGGAGACTTCAACCTGTCCACATGTCTGTGGATGATATGGTGTAGAAACTTTGTGGTTGACTCCATATTTTCTTAATAAGGCTTCAAAGCTCCGTTCCAAGAAATGTGATCCGCCGTCAGATATAATCGTTCTTGGGACGCTGAATCTGGGAAATATTATCTCTTTAAACATCTTGATTACCGGTTTTGAATCGCAAGAGGTGGTTGGTAGAGCTTCTACCCATTTTGAAACGTAATCCACAGCAACCAAGATATACTTGAATCCATAAGATGAGGGGAAAGGGCCCATATAATCTATTCCCCATACATCGAAGAGTTCGATTTCTTGCCATATGTTCAATGGCATTTCATTTCTTCTGGTTATCCCTCCAGATAGTTGGCACTTGTCGCATGATCGCACGTATTCATGTGCGTCTTTTGCGATGGTGGGCCAATAAAAGCCAGATTGCAAGACTTTGAGGGCTGTCTTCTTAGAACTCATGTGGCCCCGAGTGGGGCCTGAGTGACAGTGCTCAAGGACCGAAGTGATTACCGTCTCTGGGATGCATCTACGAAAGAGTCCATCTGCGCATAAGCGAAAAAGATAGGGCTCGTCCCAGAAATATTGCTTAGCGTCGTGAATGAACTTCTTTTTGTCGTGATAGGATGCAGATGGGTGAATGATTCCTGTTGCCAAATAGTTGACAATGTCGGCATACTAGGGAAATCCATTGGAGACTTTCATTAGGTGGTCGTCCGGGAGGGAATCTTGGATAGGTACTTTGTCTTCATCCTCGACTCTAATACGGCTGAGATGATCGGCGACGACGTTTTCCACTCCGCTTTTGTCTTTAATTTCCAAATCGAATTCTTGGAGCATTAGTACCCAGCGGATAAGTCTAGGTTTTGCATCTTGCTTCTGAATCAGATATCGTATAGCGGAGTGGTCAGTGTAGACAATGACTTTAGCTCCTATCAGGTATGAGCGGAATTTTTCGAACGCGTAGATGACAGCTAAAAATTCCTTTTCTGTAGTAGTGTAATTTTTTTGTGCTTCATCCAGCGTTTTAGATGCGCAGTATATAACATAGGGTTTCTTGTCGATTCTTTGCCCTAAAACGGCCCCTATGGCATAATCGCTCGCATCACACATGATTTCGAAAGGTAACGACCAATCTGGAGCTCGTAGTATTGGTGCAGAAATCAAGGCATCTTTCAGAGTTGTGAAACTTTGCAAACATTCTTGGTTAAAGTTGAACTCTGTGTCCTTGGTCAGCAGTTGTGTCATGGGTTTTGCTATTTTGGAGAAGTCTTTAATAAATCTTCTGTAAAACCCAACATGTCCTAAGAAGGCACATACCCCTTTTACGTCTTTTGGTGGCATCAATTTTGAGATAACGTCAATTTTTGCTTGATCCACCTCGATCCCTCTGTCGCTCACTCTGTGTCCCAAAACAACACCCTCTGTTACCATAAAATGGCATTTTTCCCAATTTAAAATGAGGTTTGTTTCCTCACATCTTTGTAAAAACTTGAACCAGGTTGAGCAGACAGTTGTCGAAGGAGTCTCTATAAACTGAGAAATCATCCATGAATACCTCCATTATAGATTCTGTCAATCCCGCAAAGATAGCAGACATGCATCTTTGGAAAGTAGCTGGTGCATTACAGAGCCCGAATGGCATTCTTCTGAAAGCATACATCCCAAAAGGACAGGTAAAAGTAGTTTTCTCTTGATCGTCCGGGTGTATCGGGATTTGGTAAAAACCAGAATATCCATCGAGGTAACAAAAGAACTTCTGATGAGCTAGGCGCTCGAGGACCTCATCTAGGAAGGGCAGGGGGTAGTGATCTTTTCGTGTTGATTTATTAAGTTTCCTATAATCAATGCACATACGCCACCCTGTAACGGTTCTAGTGGGCACCAGTTCATTTTTGTCATTAAGAACAACGGTGGTTCCCCCCTTTTTAAGGACCACCTGCACTGGGCTTACCCACTGAGAATCAGAAATTGGGTAGATAATGCCTGCCTTTAGAAGCTTGAGGACCTCAAGGCGAACCACCTCTTTGAGGTTGGGGTTTAACTTTCTCTGGTGTTCTCATGATGGTTTAAACTCTTCAACCATGGGCAGTTTGTGCATACATAAAGCAGGGTTTATGCCTGTCATATCAGTCATTTTATAGCCAATGGCTTTCTTATGCTTCTTCAGTTCATCGAGGAGTCTGTCTTCTTGATCATCCTCCAGAGTGGAGCTTATGATTACTGGACAGAGCTTCTCATCATCAAGGAAAACATGTTTAAGCCCCTCGGGTAAGGCTTTCAATTCTGGAGCCTTAGGTGGCTCAGTGGCTTCTATAATTGTGACGGCCTTAAGTTCTTCAAACGTGGCTGTCGGAGCTTCTTCAGCTTTTTCTAAGTATTGCAGGCATTGTTGCACTAGTTCACTGGCCGAGAATTCTACCTCTGGGTTTGTAAGAGTATTTTCCAATTCATCGGATGGTTCAGACATTTCTAATTGGGACATTTGATATATAGCATCCAGGAGAAAGACTTCCTCTTGAATGCTTGGACCTTTCATGCTGTTTAGAACTCTGAACTGGAAAGCCTCCCTCCCAAGTCTCAAAATAATAGTTCCTTCTTCGACATCAATGAGAGCTCAGGCGGTAGCTAGGAAAGGTCTTCCAAAGATTATCGGATATCTCAGGTCTTCTTGTATATCCATAATAACAAAATCACACGGGACATAAGAATTTGTTCCTATTCTGACAGGGATGTCTTCGATAATTCCAAGAGGGGCAGTTATGGTAGAGTCGGCTAACTGAATTGTCATTGTCATGGGTAACAAATCAGTGAAGCCTAATCTTTTACACATTGAATAGGGCATAATAGATATTCTTGCTCCTAGGTCTGCTAATCCTTTCTTGCTGGAGCCATTTCCAATGAAACACTGAATGCCGAAGGAACCTGGGTCCTTCTTTTTCTTTGGCATTTTATTAAGCAGAATATCTGAAGTGGTCTGAGCAAGTTTCACTGTTTCATGCTCTTCTGTCATATACTTTCTCGACAAGAGGGTTTTCAGGTATTTCGCCCAAGCGGGCACTTCGGAAAGGGCATCAAGAAAAGGAATATCAATGTATAACTTTTTCATAGCTTCTTTAAATTTTTGGAACCTAGTGTCCATTTTGGTTCCTTTTAGTCTGTCTGGGTAAGGAATTCTTGGTGGGACTTCTGGGATTGGTTCCTTTTCCTTTTCTTTCCCTACAGAGTTTTCTGTTTCTTTGCTTGAATTCCCTGTAGGGGAAAGAATGGCTACGTCATCATCATCATGGTCGATTCTGGTGACATCAGGCAGGACACGACCAGATCGCGTGGTGACGACATTAAGTTGTTCTGGTCTGTTTGGGTTATGACGCGGGTTTGCCTCTGGTTGCCCAGCAAAAGTGCCGGCTTGAGGTTTCAGTTGAGCGGCAATTTGTGCCAGTTGGGCTTCTACGACCTTTTGTTGAGCTTGCTGGTTTGCAAGCATGGTTTGTTGCGATTGAAGCATTTGTCTAATCAAGGATATCTCATCAGATGATTGGGGAGGAGCACCCCTTTGTTGGTACTGAGTGACTTGTTGTCCTGGTTGTTGTAGAGGTGCAGTTAACTGTGGCTGCTGGGGCTGCTGCAACTGGGGTTGCTGTGGCTGCTGCAACTGAGGTTGTTGCAACTGAGGGTGTAGTCCTGAATGGGCATATTGGTAAGAAGGATTCCTGGGATAGTTAGATCTTTGGAAACCTTGTCTGTAATTCCCTTGATTGAAGTTATTCTGAAATCCTGGTGGTTGTCTATTGAAAGATCCACCTTGTGCCTGCTGCTGTGGGTTGGCAGTCCCTGCATGATTCCCGTATTGAAAACCAGGATGGTTCCTTGGTTTATCTGGGTTGTAATACACTTGGCCAGGTATTGAATGTATGGAGTTGACTTGCTCTGGCATTTGGTCCTCGGGATGCTCGATAATGGGTTCATATTGCGGCATGGGTGGTTGTAAATCCATCATGACATTGTATAACAGGCCACATGATAATGTGGGATGATCAGATGCATGACAGGCTTCACAAGTTCTAGTAGCTGCCTTAACTTGTTGAACCTGAGAGCTTTTCTTCTTGTCATATTCCCCGAAAGAAGTTTCGAGGGCTTGTTGCTTGCTAGCAATAGTCTTCAAGGCCTCAGCAATGGCCTTGAGTTCCATGGATTCTTCTGCTTTGTAAACCTTGAGAACGCCTTTGGGTTGGTTAGATGACCTTCCCCAATTGGATTGGTTCTCGACCCCTAGCGTAACTATATTCCAGGCATCTTCATAATTCTTTCTCATAAAGTTTCCTCCAGATGAGGAATCTAGAAATTGCTTGATATCATCACTTACTCCTCTGTAAAATGTTTCTATTAGTTGATTTTGAGATATGCCATGGTGAGGACACTTTCTCAGGAGTTCTTTGAATCTTTCCCAAGCTTCAGTAAGTGTTTCTCCAGGTAGTTGGGAAAAGTGATTAATCTGTCCCCTAATCTCATAGGTTAGCGAAGGTGGAAAGAATTTCTCAAGAAACTTTTCTTCTAGAGGAGTCCAAGTAGTGATAATGGGGTGTCTATCCAAAGCGTTGTACCAGCTTAGTGCTCTTCCAGATAAGGTGAAGTGGAAAAGGTGTAACATGATTGCTTCCAAGGCAATTCCTTCTTGGGGTACAAGTCGGCAGAGTGACTTGAATCTCTTAAGGTGATCCATGCAATCGTCTCCGGGTGCTCCGGAGAAAGAGATGCCTTGCATGATCTGGATCCATTGCGTCCGAATTTCAAAGTGTGGTATGTTAATAATTAGTGGTCAGACAGGATGATCGTCTTCATAATTCTTCGGGACTGCGTAGTCCCGAAGTTGCTTGTTTCTTAACGCAAGTTGAGCAGCAGCATGCTCTTCTTGGATGCGGGCTTGTTCCTCAGCTCGGATCTCAGCTTGCACCTGAGCACGAGTGTCGGCAATAAGTTGTGCTCGTTGTGCTGCTATGGCGGCGTTGACTCTTTCTGCAACAAGGCGTTGCTCTTTGGCCATCTGTTTGGCTCTTTGGTAGTTAAGTCTATTCCTTCGGTGGAAACTTCTTTCTACCTCAGAATCGTATTCTGGTTCAGGGGAGAATCCGATGCTATGTAGGGGTTGCATACACGTTTTCTACCTGAGTAGAAGGAAAATCACACGTTAGGAAAATGGAAGGAAATGAAGAAATCAAGAAGTTTTGGAGTAGTTATCAAGAAAAAGTGTAAAATCCTAATCAACCAAGAAGTTGTTAAGTAAAAACTAAAACGTTCCGTTGTCCCCGGCAACGGCGCCAGTTTTTGATGAAGTTTTGCAACACCACTAAAAATCCTAGAGATGATGAATCCTTAGGTTTAGCCTTGCTAGTACTATGGTAAGAACTCCACCCACGTGTGCTAAGACACGTAGAATTCTTATCGTAGTATAGTTAAGGGTCGAATCCTCGGGACAACGGTCTTGACGAAGTCAAGATGGAGAACGTTTTTAGTTTTACTTAACTACTTAACAGTTGACAATTAGATCGAAAATTTAATTTTGGTTTTAAAGCTAAATGCGAGGAAAGTAAAGCAAGAAAGTAAAGATTAAGGTTGTAAACAATGATTAAAAGCCACTAGGATGTTATCGGGTTTCACACCACTACACATGGATCAAGTCATGCAACATAATAAAACAACCTACAAAGAGAGTCAAATCAGTTAGTATCTTGTAGTCCTAGCTTCCTTTCGGATAACTAGCTACGAGAAGTGTGGAGTATTGCAATGGCAGCCATTCCATAATGAATGGTCACCTGCTTTGCATTACTCCTTCATAAAATGTGTTCCTCGACCTTACCAAGGTTGCACTTCCATACGTCAACTGATTCCATTTCATAGTATGAAAGTGCAACGATGGGGGTGAGTTTACTCCACTCATGAAAACACTTCTAGACACCGAAACAGACATATGGTGACTACATACATCCATAACCAACATCCAATCGATATTCAGATCTAAGGGTAAAAACATAGACAATTCATACCAAAAGACAATATGTAACACAAATTGATGATCAAACAACTAGTATTCATTAAGCGATTGATGTCAAACTGAAAAGAAGAGTATCTCTATTACAAGTTATTGAATTACATCGCATGAAATGAAAACATGGGTAGCGGGGCTACTCCCCGCACCCTAGTGAATGAAACTACTCGCTCATGACAAAGAAGGAGGCGAGAAGAGAGAGAAAGAACGTCATCTCCACGGAGGAGGGAAGGTTGAACCCTTGGTGAAGAGAGCAATGATCTTCGCACTTCGTGGTTGCTTTGATGAAGGATCTTCTCTTCCCACCTTCTTTGTTGAAGAGAGAGAAAGAAGAGAGAGAAGGTAGCTTGATGATGGGCACGGATCTCAAAACTGGCAGCCTTGGGGCAGTGGACGAAGGACCAGAGTTCTCTGGATCTGGAGAGGCAGCCTTTGGACGTCTTGAAATTCGATCCTCTTGAAGTGACCCTTGAGGTCCTATTTATAGGCTCAAGTTGAGCCCAAACGGTCTTGAGACCGTGAGGCTTCTCGCGGTCTTGGGACCGTGAGGCTTCTCGTGGTCTTGGGACCGTGAGGCTTCTCGCGGTCTTGGGACCGTGAGGCTTCTCGCGGTCTTGGGACCGTGAGGAGTCTTTGTAATTTTTTTGTGTTTTCTGTAATGAAAAGATAAGAAAAGTTAGTTTATTGATGTATCTGCAATAAAGTAAGAAAGTTTAATGATTCTATTTAGTTTATCTAAGAAAGAGTATGGAAAACTAAAGATAACTAATAAGATAACGTCACAAAATGGGAGGTTATCATTTGACTTCCCAACTGTACGAGTCTCGAGTTGGTTGTTATGCAACTTCACTTTGCTTTAGATCTACTTCCAAGGCTATAAGCAGACCCCCTAAGCCACACCTATATGGGGATATAGAGGTCAATCCTTGAGAAAGAACAAGTCATGAAGCTATTGCACCCCACCTTTTTCGCCCATAACCTACATCTCCACTCAATTGATCAACACATTAGACCATAGGAAGACATGTATAGAATCAAGGAAGGAATGTCATAAGCAATGTGGGTATATCAGAGAAGATCTACCCTGTATTCAACCTTATTCTTTCTTCTTTCTCCATTTCAGTGTTACTTCTTCTCCTTCTATATTAGATCAAGGAAAGTGATAGTTCATTATTGTAACTCAATGATGTTTGATCTTGACATCAACGACTAATTTCATGAACTTGGCTTAGAAGTAGATACCAGACTCTCCCAACCATTTCGATACTTTCATATGTTTATATCTATATATTGCATATTTTTCTCCTACTATTATTTGTATTCCATTGCTTGTCTGATCAACTATCATCTTGTGATGTTCAATTCCAAGCAACTTATAAACAATATTGCTTGGTCAGATCTAGAGTATAGAGATGTGTGAAACCATGACAGTAGTGGATACAAAAGTCATATGGTTTTGTATGTTTAGTTAGTCATTTGTCATCTCAAGAGAGAGAGAGAGAGAGATACTTGTAACTTGTAGATCTAATCTGATCTTGAGAGATAGAGGGAATACATACTGATGACATCTTCTTACAAATTTTCTAAGGGTATGATACTGATTTGAGTGTCTTCATGATAGGTGGGTGTGTTTGGTAGGAAAATCTAGATGCAACTTCCCATTAATCATATTTTAATTCAAAAGAGATACCTAACTCTATTTTATTATGATAACTTAGAACTCCATTCCATTTTTAATTATATTTTGATTCTAGGTTCCTTCTAGAACACCCAAATCCACCTTACAGATTGACTTAGCTAACCCAAAACTTAAGATCCCAACATTTTTGTCACCCTCATCCTTGTATTCAGTTTTTTTTGCTACAACAACCCCCTATATTATTGTAGACATCTCTTAGAGTCGGGTACAAATTCAAAGTTTGATCCATTAGAACCGTCCATTATACTTTTGCTTTGAACACACATTTTAAGTTGGTCACAAGAATACATTCAGTCTATAGGTAAAATATGTCAAACATAAAGTGTGGTAGAGCGACATATACTAGGAATATCACCTCTAGGATGAGGCGTAAAGCGTGGTGAAAGCGAGTGTTCTACATAAGAGGTTGATGAAGAGAAAAAAAGAGTTTCACGTTTGATACATTGTTGTTGGATAAAGTCTAGAGATTTAGAAAACATATAAAAGATAATCATGTCTTTTGCATTGTTCAGATTTTGTTTGGTATACTGCAACGTGAAGTTGGATTTTTACACCACTAACTATTTGGTTGATAAAAGACATCTGAATAGAAAGCGGCGCCTAGCGGTCCTTCATGCTTGGATTCAGGGATCAAATGTGTGTTTACCGAATATAGAAGGTTATAGTTGATAAATGGTACGTGGCGAGGCAGGTAAAAAGGTCAACTATAGCTCGCAAAGCACAAAGAGAATGAATGTGTAAAGTAACTACACGCGACCGCACCTAGTAAGGGCACAATACATTTTCATAGAAAATCCGGCCAAGTACTTAGTTGTATAGTTGTGTGTAGAGCTGGAAAAAGCTGATCCGACCCGAGAAACCCGCCCCGTCCTATCCACAATTCGAGCCGATTATACTCGAAAAAAATATAAACACGAATCCAACCCGACCCGACCCGACCCGACCTGATGTTTACCCGAAACTCAATATGACCTGGAATTGTCAGACCCAAACCTGACCTGACAGCCGACCAGTGATATTGCGTGACCCGAATCAACGTGAAATAATCACAACTGACTTGACCCGACTCAATATCAACCTGACCTGACATTGACCCAACCCGACGTCAACCCACCCAATACCAATCCAACCCAATGTCAACCTGATCCAACACCAACCTGGCCCTATATCAACATGATTTGATGTCAAACCGACCCTACACCGATCGACTCAATGTCAACCTGACCCGAACTCAATCCAACCGAATACTGACCCGACCCAATGTCAACATGACCGAATACTAGCGAGTAGCAACTAGCGAGAAGATGAGAAGTCAAGTTTTATTTTTAAAATAGATTTTGATATGGCTTTATCGGTATATTATTTAACAAAAAATAGTTTGCTTGATAATTTGATAGTAAGGAAAAGGAAGGGGAAATATATGGGATAATGGATACTAAAAGAAGAAATTAACCAGTAAAAATAATATTTTATTTATTTTTTAATTAATGCAATTTATTAGTCATTACTCATTATCACAAGTCACGACGTGACCTAAATGAGGTCCAACTCAAAACAACTTGATTATACAAATATACAACCCAAGAAACCCCAACTTGATAACTACCAAATTCAAAATGACTCGATTCAAACTCGAGTTAGCCCCAGGAAATAGTGTAAATTGAAACGACCCGAAGTGATTTGACGAACCCAAACCAACCCAATAAATGAATATCAACAAACTTGTGTCAAAATTGACCCGACTTGAACTCGAGTTGACCCAAAAATGCAAAAAGAACCGAAGGGACCAAACTGATACTAACCAACTTAACATGAAAGGATAAAATAACCTCAATAATCTTTGACCCATAATGACCTTGGCCAAACCCGAACTGACCCTCCTGATTGCCAACTCTCCAACCTAAACAGACTGAGACTCAACCCAAAACAACTAGACCCGAACAAATTACACAACTCAATAAGACCCAATCTGATTACTAACCAACCCAAAAATGACTCGACCCAAAGTCGAATCAGCCCGAGGAAATAATGCAAATTGACCAGACTCGATATTAAGACGAATCAAAAAGATTTAATTTGAACTCGACCAGACCCGATAATGTAACATGAAAAAATCTATACCAAAATTGACCCTACCCGAACCTGATTTGACCTGAAAATACAAAATGACCCGAAGGGACCCAGTCCGATACTAACCGGACTCAAACCCGACCCGACCTGAAAGAATAAAATAACCTAAATTATCTCCGATCCGTAATGAAAGAATAAAATAACATGAAGAAAACTCGGGATTAAATCCCATAATGTTTCTCTGATATGCTATTGTGTAAGGCGGCCCACTGGGTTGCTTATTGATTTGATTCATCAAGAGTACGAGTGGCACAGAACCGGCAGAAAAGGGTGACAGCCTATGTGCAGCACGTGAAATTAATGCACATCCATCCCCTTCTTGCGTGGTAAATTCTTAACCTGGCTTATCACATCCATTTAATTTATTGCACTATACACATGTCAAAAGATAAACAAAGATGTAGCCTATTCCGTGTGAACAAGGGAACAATAAATATGAATGTTGTAAGATTTGTTGCTCTCGTATGAACACGTAGTCTATAGCCCATACTAGATCAATGTCACGTGTCACATTTATTTAATCCTAACCAATATATTTAATTACACTACACACATGTCAAAAGATAAATAAAGGTATACCCTAGTCCGTATTCACACGGTAACAACAAATATGAACTCACTTCAGTAGTAGTAAAGGATAGCTTGGAGACGATTCCTGATCTGCTGTTGAAGGAGCATGCCACTCCTTTTGTAATCAGGTTACCCCTGCCCATCGAATGATAGGGTGGAGATTTTGTTCTAATAACAACTGGCATCATCTAACACAAGGTGCAGTTTACTCCTTGTTTAATTAGGAACATCAAATCCTAAGAACTTAAACCGGCGTGTAAATAAAATTAGGATTGAGAATATAGTCTAGCTCTTTCTGAAAATGAACGGTAAGAATTTGTTGCACCCACTTTTATAGGTAGCAGTCTACTCCGGGACCAAATTCACTGTTACAGGTCCCCGTGAGGATCATGTGACAAACAAATGTTGTCTGTTCATTGACTCCCTCCACTTATAGAGTAGATGGTCGAGATATAACTGTGAATACCCGGAACAGGGTTTTTGGAACAGAAAAGTTAAACCCGTCTACTCCTAGCTTGATGTAACTGCAGCTGTCCAAGCAGATAGAGTACCAGCCAAGAGCAAATTCATCATATACGCGGCAGTAAATGGTTAATATAAAGTGTCTCACCATTACCAGATTAAGTGTCTGAATCCGTTGTTCAAACTTTGATGCCAGACGTGCTCAATCAATATTTGCCTTGAAAACATTTATTCAAAATTTAATTAGGGGTGAGCTTTTTCGTAGATGTTTGGTTAAGATTGGTTGGAACATATTTTAAAACACAAAGTTAGGAGAGCAGATTTGAATCTCCATATTAATGCCAACTGTAAACAAAATTTAGTGCAAATATTGACATGTGCACACAAAAAAAAAAATATAGCGTACTCTTTTTCCAATTACGTGTAGCAAATCTGCTTGTCTCTATAAGTACGCAGCTCCAACCCCTCGCCACTCTCAGAAAGCAGCACAGCGGTCATTGGCATAAAATTGTCATCTACACTAGTACACCCTTAATCTGTTGGGTTTCTAAGCTTTTCTAGCAGCTGCCTTCTTCCATCCACTGTAAGCCCTTCACATCCATCAGTACCGAGATAACAAATGGAATTTGATGGCGGGATTGCCGAGTTCCTCAAGGGAAAGTGTATCCTCGTCACCGGATCGACGGGCTTCCTTGCCAAAAGTATGCTTGTGTTTTGCGCTTACAGCCGGATGTTAAAAAACCGCATATACCTGCTATCTATCCTGCAGTTTTCTGTATTATGAGTTTATTCTGTAATCACACACCATGCTATCTATCCTGCAGTTTTCGTGGAGAAGGTCCTGCGCTTGCAGCCCGATGTGAAGAAGCTGCATCTGCTCCTCCGCGCCAGTGACGCCGGCGCCGCGGCGGACCGCCTGCGCACCGATATCATCGAAAAGGAGCTGTTCCAGGTCCTCAGGGAGAAGCACAGCGGAGAGGAAGGGTTCCGGGCTCTCATATCGGAAAAGGTTGTACCCGTTCCGGGAGACATCGCGCTGGAAGAGCTCGGGGTAAGGGATCTGGACTTGAAGGTGAGGATGTGGTCGGAAATCGACGTCGTCGTCAACGTAGCCGCCACAACCAACTTCTACGAGCGGTACGACGTGGCCATGCAGATCAACGTTCTTGGAGCCAAACACGTCCTCGAGTTCGCCAGGAAGTGCTCTCACCTGCAGATGCTATTACACGTGTCTACCGGTGTGTGGATGAATTTAATGTTTTATAAATCATAACACTTGGACGAGGTAATATCCTTTTTATTGACTTGTCTGGTACACTGTACTCACCAGCCTATGTATCGGTGAAGAAGGAAGGGTTGATCCAAGAGAACAAGTTCCAGATGGGCGAGACTATGAGCAACACTGTCTCCACTCTGGACATCGACGCCGAGCTAAAGCTAATGGAAGACACTCTGCAGGAGCTCCGCCGCACAGCTGGGACCAAGGAGGAGGAGAAGATCGCCATGAAGGAATTGGGATTCAACAGGTTTTTATCGACGTTTCGGTTGGCCAGATATAAATGACAGATGTGTCATCTCTAAGTCCAACCTAATCAAAATCTTTCTTCCGTACATATCCTTGCAGAGCTCGGCATTTCGGTTGGCCAAACGTTTACGTTTTCACCAAAGCCATGGGCGAGATGCTGCTGGGACAAATGAGGAGGGAGATGCCTCTCGTCATAATCCGGCCAAGCATTGTTACTAGCGTATACAGCGATCCATTACCCGGCTGGATCGAGGGGTTGAGGCAGATGGACAGCTTAATCGTTGGCTACGGCATGGGAAAGGTCCCGAGCTTCGTTGGGGATTCTGACACAGTTCTTGATGTGGTATGCATCAATTAATTGCTTCCTTGCATATGCTACTATCAACTATACCTTATCTTTTCTTCTTTACAACTTCTTAACCCTCGTTCATGACTTTTATTCGTATGCAGATCCCAGGGGATATGGTGGTCAAAGCCATGATAATGGCCATGGTTGCCCATGCAAGCCAGCCGTGCGAACACATCTACCACGTTAGCTCCTCTGTTCGGAACCCAATGACATATTCCAATGTGATGTATTCTACGCGTACCTACTTTGCAAAGAACCCTCAAGTTGATTTTGATGGAAACACCATTGAGCCCAAGGTGATCTCCTTCTTCCCTGATGTGTCCAGTTTCCAGAGATATATGGTCCTCAGATTTAAGTTGCCCCTAGAGGTTCGTATCCCAGTTTCATGGTTATTATGTTTTTGAAATAGATTGTTTTGATCATTGTTGACCTCAATACTTTGATGTTATCATTCTTCAGGGATTGAGGCTTGCAAACACACTTATGTGTCACTGCTTTTCACAGTACTACAACCAGATGAACAGGAAGTACAACTTTGTAATGCGCTTTGCAAAAGTATATGAATCCTTTGTTCTCTTCAAAGGACGGTATGTGTGCCTCTTACTGAGATACATGGGGTGTTGACATCACTCACTACAATTCCCTTAAACTTACCGGTTAAAATTGTATTGTTATAGCTTTGACGACCTGCATTTGGAGAGGCTGAGAGTTCAAATGGAGAGTAACAAGACGGAGAAGGATCTATTCAAGTGCGACCCGAAGTCGATTGACTGGAATCAATACCTAATCAATATCCATATACCAGGATTGTTCAAGTATGTTGTTGTCTCTAACTGAAGCATGGAAAAAGAAAACACCAAGTTTGAAGATCTCAGAATTGTCTGTAAACAGAAATTAATTTACTTGTTGATGTAGTAGCAAATTCGTGTTAGCAGAAATTGTTATTTCTTGGTTTTTTAATTAAACAAACCAAGTTCCCATCTTACATTAAGTAGTCATATGTTCATGTTACATTAGTTAGCTTTATATCAAATGTAAATTAGTTTTCTTGTTGACAAAACAATGGTTTACATATATTGTTATAAATTTGAAAGTGAATCTTATATGATGCATCAATTGAAATGATAATTGTCAAAGAAAGTATACACAATTGGTTTGAACTCCATTCTCACCCAAGGCACATATGAATAGAAGGCCCACTTTTCAATAAGAAATTCAATGAAAAGTTATTGACATTAGATATCAAATTGACAAAAAGAAATTTAAAGTGAGCAACATGAAGACACAGGGATGAGTGCCACAATATGGAGAAGGCTACCCTGATCAAATATACCCACCTC